>SJXQ01003161.1:50329-117371 GCA_006408695.1 Aepyceros melampus
CACCCGCCACACCCCCAGCCCACCCCCCACTGCAGGAACTTACATCTTTCCTTTAGGCAGATGGCCTTGGGGGGCTGTCATCTTTTTCTTTCGGCCACGCCACATGGCATACAGGATCCTAGTTCTCCCGACCAGGGATTGAACCCATTCCCCCTGCTGTGGAAACTCGAAATCCTAACCACTGGACCACCAGGAAAGTCCCCGGGTGCCCCCGTCTTGACCCACAGCTTGACCCAACTGATGTCACTATTGGTATCGGGATATTTGGCAGGCGTTTCTTCTACTTCAAGGGGAATGAAGGTGGGGGCAAGCAACATGGGCATTGCCTGGGTCTGCAGTGGCCGGATCAGCAGATGTCCATCTGCAGGGATACAGCCTCTGAGCCTGGGATCTGTCAGATCTGGGTCTGGCCACCCCATCTCAGCTCCAGACCACTTCGAGAGCTGGGATGACCATGATCTGGCTGGAACTTCAGCCCCTGTCAGTGTGACTAGCCAGCAGGGCTATGATCCCACCCAGCTCATCCTTCCGTCTGTTGGGGGCAGGGATAGCTCTGGCTGATACAGTGGTGAGTCAGTCAGTCCCTGACATCTCTAGGCCTGAGAGGCCCCTTCTTAAAGCTTCTGGTTCTATGGAGACCCTTGTTCCCAGCATCCTGAAGATGGGAGCCAAGGCAGAGACAGACCCAAGAACTTCTGTGTCTACTGGGCCCATTGTGAGCCACACGGACCCGGATTCCTGCCTGAACAGTGCAGGGGGTGGCTGCTGTCCCCTGGCTCTGGGTGATAGGAGTCCACACCAGGGTCTCTCCTCCTGGGTGGGAGCTGGGGAGTATCTCTCTCCGTGGGTTTTCTAAAGGTTCAGATACAGGAGACCCTGGCAGGAAGCTGGTGTCTCAGCCCCAGGTGGTGACCCGGCTTCACCTCCTTGGGCTTGAGAAGGTCAAAGGGACGCACATGAGTAAGGGTGGAGGGGTCCAGGGACTCCGCTTGGTCACGAGCAGTGACCGGGGCCCTGGGCCTAGTGATGGGCTGTCTTTCTCCCCCACTGCTCCGCAGACCTGGCCTGATGGACGCCCGGTGTGGACAATGAGGGAAGAACGCGCCTCCCGCACCCGAGAGGTGACCCCCGAGCAAGCCCCGGATGTCCCCGCGAGCAGGAACGATGCGACTGGCTTGCATGTTCTCGTCCATCCTGCTGTTCGGAGCTGCAGGACTCCTTCTCTTCATCAGCCTGCAGGACCCCACGGAGCTCGCCCCCCACCCGGCGCCAGGTGAGCCCTTGCACTTGGCCCCGCCACCTGCTAGACCTGGCCGGCTCTCCCGCCCGAGGTGCAGGCCTCCTTGCTGCCCTAGGGCCAAGGTAGAGGTTCCAGTCATCAGCTGCAGTGTGGGGTCACTGTATCTGCGGTCAGGCCACCAACCACATGGTTCTGGCCTCTGACCTCTGACCTCTGGCCCGTGCACTCCTCTTGGGAAGAATGGCCAGGCTACCCCTCTCTCATCTGGTCGTTGCCTCTGGGGAAACTCAGATTTCAGGGTCCCACCACCTCTCGGGTCCTCTCCCACATGGTCTGGGATATCAGAGGACAAGTGACTTCTCCCTGAGCCCAGGCCTCCCCAGTGGGACTCTGATTCTCTGCCCAGCGCTGGGTACCTCTCGAATTCAGCCTCTCCAGCCTGGGCAAGAAAGTCGGGGTGCCTCAGTGCCTCCCAGCTTTGTAAAGGCTGAAGAGCCTCCTGATGGCCTCCCCTCCTGCTGCCTCCCAACCCACTGGACTCGCAGAAGTGGGGATAGCAGTGAGGGGAGAGCAGGAAGGATGGTCCTGGAGCCTCGTGGTGGACAGAAGGTAGAGAGGGACGCTCAGGCAAGGCCCCTCTGACTGGGACGTGGCCAAGCCTCAGAGAGCATAGCTGACCTGGAGGGCCGCCAGCGTGGGGCCAAGGCCAGGAGTCATTGGCATCATGTGAGGGGAAGCATGGTTGCCAGGCCAAGCACCTGCGTTTACAACAGAGGTCCTAGAGGCCTTGTTAGAGAAGGGTCCTGATGGCTGGACACCCCTGGGCTCCAGGACACGGACAGAAGGAAAGGGGCGTGGAGGCTGGAGGGTTAGGCAGAGGGATTCCCCCGCACCATCCCTGCCTACAGCCCACAGCCCAGGAGTGCGGGACACAGTGTTAGGGGGTCCCTGGCCCTGAGTGGGGAGGACACAGGGCCCGCCACGGCTCACATGCTCAGGGCAGCCTGCACCCACGCTGAGCTCAGCCTGGGGGCCCGTAGGTGCCACGTGGAAAGGCAGAAGGAGCAGGAGGCCAGAGCTGGGCCTGGCAGCTGCTATTGGAGACCCTGGCGGGAGAGGCTGGTGAGTCGTTTCTCTCATCCCTGCACGTCAGCGGGAAGCAGCCCAGCGCCGGGCGGACCCCCTGGGGCCGGTGGTGAGTCACTGGTGCTGACTCACGCTTGGGCCGGACCCTCCACGGAGGTGGCTGTCAAAGATGGGTCTGGCTGCTTCCCAGCTGCGGAAGCAGAGACCCGTGACTGAGCCGGTTCCTCTGTGGAGACTTTGCAGCTTCACGTGGGCCCCAGCATGGCCGGCGACTCTGTGAGCAGCGCCTAGCTCCACGGGCCGCGCCCCCCAGAGCACTCAGAGTTGTTCTCCGCAGTTGTGTGTTGTATGAGCGGGAGCAAGCTCCCAAAAAAGGCCTCTCGGATGCGGCTTGGGATAACGGCACCGTATGTCCTCTGCGCGTCTTGGTGTGTGCGCGTGCGGTTGGGGCACACGTGGGCTGAGGGTTCTCCTGCCCTGTGCCTGCTTTCTGTGGGACAAGCCTGGGAGAGAAGGCTCGAGCGTGTCTGTGGTGTCCACTGGGGCCGGGTGCCCACCCGTGGTGTCTTCTGGGGACCGGTGTGATAGTCCTGAGTGGGGTCGCTGCCTGGTGACACATGCCCTTTCATGCTGCAGCAGCTGACAGCGTAGAGGCCTTGCCTCTTGTGTCATGGATTCCTGTCCTCGCCGGCTGGCATCGCCTGCACACGTGTGGATTACCTCGATCACTGGTGGAGTGGAGCCCAGCGGACAGTGAGGGTTTCTGGGGTGGGTAGACTGGCAGGTGGGATGGCAGGAAGCTGAGGCCAGCCTCCCCCTGCAGCCGAGGATGGCGAGGACCTGGCAGACCCAGGTGAGGAGCACGCTTGGGTTTTGAGCTCCCTTCTTCTGGCTGTAACTGGAGCCGGACCACCTGGACGTAGCACCTGTACGTTCTACGTTAATCACCTCAAACACAGTCATAAAACTTTAAGTAATGCTTACGTTACTCTCCCTGAGCAAAGTGTTCCTGACACAGGCTGTTTGTGTTGATTTGTTACTATTCATTTATTCTTCCCCTGTACTTCTCACGGCAGCCTAATTGTGATTCGGTACCAAGAAAGCAATATCAAAGTAATTTTCCACAACATTAGTTACAATTTTCTTCTGATCTTTCAAGTGAAACAATCCCATCCTGTTGTCTTCTCTGCACACATAAACCTTGATTACATTTATCTGTTGGAAACCAGTGCTTACAAAGTGTATGCATCCAGCTGCATGGGTGGTTTGGCCCCAAGAGTCCTGGACAAGTCAGAATTTCAGCCCTGGGAGATGCAGACGTGAGAGGCTGCCCTGCCATCCAGATTGGGCAAGGCCGTGGGAGCATCTACAGAGGACATTCCCCATGGACTCTTCTGAGGTTTTTTCCAGCAGCAGAAACTTTCCCGGGAATGCAGTCTGGGACCCGCTGTTGGTGGCGTTGGCCAAGGTGGGAGAGGGAGGGTGGTCAGGTGAAGATGCAGAAACAAGCTTGAAAAGGCGGACAGAGTCATTAGCTGTTTGTGGTCCCTTGGGGATGGCGTGTCCTTCAGATTTCTCCCATGCAGCTAACCAGCTCTTAAAAGCACCTGAACTTTTCAGAGACCAGTCAGCAAATCTCACCTGCTTTGTGCATTAAATGCAATCCTGTGGGATTGCCAACTTCTGTAAACCAAGCGCTATTTTCCAAAATGTTTGCTATATTTTAGATCAAACCTTTTGGAACGTAAATTACTGCCGATTCTCTGCTTTCATTCTAAGATTAGGTGTTCTTGGGCATCAGAGAATCTACCTATCCTGCTGTTTTTCCTGTCTCCAATATTGCCAGGCCCTGAGGCCTCCGGAAACTCATGTCTTGACCCAGGAAACTACTCTTGCCCCTTCCTACAGTGGAAGAGAGCCGACCAGAACTGGGAATAACACATCCCAACATGCTGGCCCCTGGAGGTGCAGAGGGCACTCTCCACATGTGTGTTATGAGTGGCCTGTCTTTATATACAAGCTTTAATACAAAGCAAAACTCTGTATTATGGAGAGCTTGGGACACACAAAAGTAGATTAGAATAGTGCAGTGAACCCCACGTCCCGAGCACCCAGCAGCCTCAACGGCGCCCCATCCCCAGCCCCATACACTTCTCTCTTTTCAAAGCATACATATGAGGGCCAATCAGTTCAGTCATAAATATTTCTTTTTTAAAAAAATGTCTTGGTTTAGTTTGGCTGCACTGGGTCTTTGTTGCTGTTTGCAGGCTTTTTCCACTTGTGGTGTGAGGACTTGTTGCTGCTGTGGCTTCTCTTGTTGCAGAGCACGTGTTCTAGGAGCACGGGCTGCAGTGGGTTTGACTCTCAGGCCCTGGAGCACGGGCTCGGTAGCTGTGGCTCACAGGCTTGGTTGCTCCACGGCATGTGGAATCATCCGGACCAGGGATCCAACCCGTGTCCCCTCCATTGGCAGGGGGATTCTTATCCATTGTACCACCAGGGATGTCCCCTAAATATTTCTTTTTAAAAAAACTTTTATTGGAGTATAGTTGATTTACCGTGTTGCATCAGTTTCTGCTGTACAGCAAAGTGAATCAGTCAGACATATGCCTACAGCCACTCTTTCTTAGGTTCTTTTCCCGTGTAGGTCATTACAGAGTATTGAGTACAGTTCCCTGTGCTACACAGTAGGTCCACTGGTTATCTATTTTATGTATAGCAGTGTGTATATGCCAATCCCAATTTATCCACCTCCCCCCCACCGCTTCCCTGCATAACCATAAACCATAAAACCATAAATATTTCAATGTATTTCTTCGTTGAAAAGATAAGAATTCTCTTTTAACATTCAACAATTGTTTAATCTCATCAAATGTCCAGTGTTCGCATTTCTAGTCATCCCACAAATGTGACAAATACCTTTATTTCCAATTTGTTCTGTCAGTATCCGGATAAGGCTCACACGTTACAACTGGTGTGCGAGTCGTTTAAGCCTCTCTCAGTCTCTAAGATGTTCTGCATGCCTTTACTTCCCTCTTGCTAATTTAATTATTGGAGGAAACTGGGTTGCAGTTTCTGTAAGTTTCCCACAGTTGGGATTTTTGCTGATCGTGCTTGTTTGGTATAGAACAACATAGCCTTCTGCCCCTTGTACTCCCTGTGAATTACGTAAATTTAGCAGTTGATCAGGTATAGGTTTGTTTTCCCTTTTTTGGCAAGAATTCATATGTGATCCTGTGTTCTGTGGGGAGGAGTACATCTGCCCAGCTTTGAGTTATTGGTTAGCCACTGACCCTGTGGCTTCCTAAGTGGCTCAGTGGTAAAGAATTCACCTGCTAATGCAAGAGACTCAAGAGACTCGGGTTGGATTCCTGGATCTGGAAGATCCACCAGAGTAAGAAATGGCACCCCACTCCAGTATTCTTTCTTGGAAAAGTCCATGGACAGAGGAGCCTGGCGGGCTACAGTCCATGGGATCGCAAAGAGTCAGACACGCCTGAGCGACTAAGCATGCACACACCCTGCTTACTCAGTGGCCTCAGCGCCCAGCTTCATAGAAGACAATTTTTCCACGGACCAGAGCAGGGGGATGGTTTCGGGATGCTTCAAGCCCCGCTGATCTGACAGGAGGCGGAGCTCAGGCAGTAATGTAAGTGATGAGAAGCAGCTGTAAATACAGGTGAAGCTTTGCTCCGTCTCCCACCGCTCACCTGCTCTACAGCCTGGTTCCTAACAGGGCACAGACTGAAACTGGTCAGTGGCCCAGAGGCTGGGGTCCCCCTGGCCTAGGCCACCCAATCGAGGCTCACAATTCAATGTTCTTTTTTAAATTTATTTTTTAAATTGAAGTATAGTTGATTTGCCATGTTGTATTGATTATTGCTTTACAGCAAAATGATTCAGTTAGACACACATATACCTTCTTTTGTTTCTTATTCTTTTCCATCACAGTTTTTCATAGGATCCTGAATACAGTTCTCTGTACTATGCAGTAGGACCTCATTGTTGATCCATTCTGTATATAAAAGCTTACATCTGCTACCCCCAGCCTCCTGCTTCATCCTTCCCCCAACTCCCTCCCCTGTGATGTTCTAATTGGACCATTTCTTCTTCATTCTTTTAAGTGGGATGGATTTTGTTTTAATGGGGTGAGGTGAGACATTGTTAGTGACCCGTGAAGCCGAAGTGAACAGGGCCTGGATTGCCTTAGTTGTTGATATGTTTTCAAAAATGTGACCTTATGATACAGATTCTGTTGCTAGCACACTACAGGTAGGTTTTTGTTTTTTTATGTTTGGTTTTTGTAGAGTGGATTATTATTTTTTTTAATGCTTGCTTTTTGTAGAGTGGATTTTTGTTAAAGCAGGCCACCCCCACGTTTTAGTGAAGTGGCTCTTTGCTTTCCCAAAGCCGTGGAACTGTGGGTGGTGGGGATGCTGGGGACTGAGGCCAGTGCTAGGATGCTCAGGGAGGAAGGCTGCCACAGGGATGGCCCAGGAGGCCCTGAGTGCAGGCAGTCTCTGACGACTCAGTCCATAACCAGCCCTAGGGTATTACTTCCAGGGCATCCAGGAATAATAATAGTAATAACAAAAGTTAACCACATGCCAGGTCTCGTGCCAAGCCCTTTATGTGGTTTTATTTCCCCCTTTGGCTGTGCCACCCAGCATGCAGGATCTTAGGAACCCATGCCCCCTGGGAGTGTGGAGTCTTAACCACTGGACCACCAGGGAAGTCCCCCTTTCCACGTTTGTGTGTGTGTTCAGTCACTAAGTCCTGTATGACTCTTTGCCGCCCCGTGGACTGCAGCACACCAGGTTTCCCTGTCTTCACTGTCTTTCGGTGTTTGCTCAAATTTATGTCCACTGAGTCAGTGATCCAACCATCCAACCATCCTCTGCTGCCCGCTTCTCCTTTTGCCTTCAGTCTTTCCCAGGATCAGAGACTTTTCCAATGAGTCAGCTCTTTGTATCAGGTGGCCAAAGTATTGGAGCTTCAGTTTTTAGTGCATATAATTCTTACAATAAATGACGTCCCAAGACTTACAGAGTGGACACAGACATCATTGATGGGGGCTGTTGCTCCCCGTTGCTCACTGTGTGCCCAGCACTAAGACACACATTTGACATGTATTTAGTGCCCATTTAATACCTTTGGAACCCCTTGAGTTAAATACTATTACACCATTTGACAGACAAGACTTCTGAGGTAAGAGAGGTTACGTGTCATGCCGGGATTCATCCGTAGGGAGCCAACTGTTGCCCGCAGCACCTCCTGCCTTCTCAACACCAGTGATGCTTGCTCGGTCCGACCTGTCTGGGTCCAGAGCAGAGCGTGGATCAAGGACACATGAGAAAATATGCATGGGAAGAGCTCCCAGTGCATCAGGGGCTGGCGTGAGACCTACGGAGACAGACTCACGGCTGAAGGCTCAGGCAGGCCCTGGTTCCCGTAAGCCCTTGGAGTGCTACAGGGGCGCAAGCCTTTGCTGCAGGCTCAGTCAGGGAGCCCTAGGGATTCTGAGGGTGCAGTAGCCGTCAGAGAGCCCACTCCAGTGACTGCATGTCGTGGAACTGTGGACAGTAGCAGAGGAAGTCCTCAGGCACGCAGAGAGCGGCTGGGAGGGGTGGAGTGGGGACAGAAGAGAGGGCGAGGCCTGGGGCAGGCAGGCAGGGACAGGAGAGGGTGGTTCAGCGGCATCATAAGGTTGGGGCAGATCTGGCGACCACGTGGATGGGAGGCTGAGGAGGGCAGCTGTCAGGGTTTCAAGATGACTCTGGCTCAGGGTTTCTGGAATTGGTAGAGGGGAGTTGGGGTGCCACCCATCAAGGGAGACACTCCAGACGGGGATGGTTGGGGGAGGGGAGTAGAGACCACGTGTTCTGTTTTGGGCAGATGGCCTCTGAGATGCTAGGCAGGGTGTGTGGAGTTGCCCTGCGTCTCCTCCACCCAGGGTTGCAGACTCACAGACCACGGGAACAGGTGAGAGGAGCAGAAAGCTCCCTCTCTGCCCCACTTCTCCTCCATTGCGTCTCCTTTCACACAGGTCACACACTCACTCCTTCGCTGTCACACACCTGAGGGCAAAGTCCTGACCGGAGGGGTCAGGAGGGCTTCCTGGAGGAGGGGAGCTGTGGCTTGCTTGATTGCCTTCTCCGGGGCACAAGAGGTGACAAGACGCTGACCTTCGGCAGCAGCAGTGAAGTGGACTTGGGTGAGACTCAGAGGCCGGGGTGTCTCTCCTCAGTGCATGTTAAGTATTTGCTGTTGTTCAGTCGCTCAGTCATGTCCAACACTTTGCAACCCCTTGAACTTCAGCACACCAGGCTTCTCTCTTCTTCACTATCTCCCTGAGTTTGCTCAAATTCATGTCCATTGAGTCAGTGATGCCATCCAACCATCTTATCCTCTGTCGCCCCCCTCTCCTCCTACCCTCAGTCTTTCCCAGCATCAGGGTCTTATCCAAGGAGTCAGTTCTGCTCATCAGGTGGCCAAAGTATTGGAGCTTCAGCTTCAGCATCAGTCTTTCCAATGAATATTCAGGGCTGATTTCCTTTAGGATGGACAGATGCTAAGTATGGTGCTCTATATCTCATAGAAACTGACAGAGCCAGAATTGACTCAGAAATCAACAGAACTTCTCCTGTGGTTCCCTGGAGCAGGGCTGTGTTGGCCAGAGAAAGTGTGGCTCTCACTGTTGGTTCCGTGGTTACTGCCTGTGCCAACTCTGAAGGCTACAGAACAATCTCAGAGGATTTGTCTCGTTCCTGCCTGCAGTGACTGCCTTTGTTTGGGTGTGACCCTTTTAACCCTGAGATGCCACCAGGCCAAAGGCCATAGGAGTAACTGCTGAGTCGCTCTCAACAGCTCACCTTGTGAAAAGAAAGAAAGAAAGTGAAGTCGCTCAGTCGTGTCCGACTCTTTGTGACCCCATGGACTGAAGCCTACGTCCATGGAATTTTGGCTTTGGACAAAGTTCCTGGACCTAGGAACTTTGCCTACATCTAGGCAAGAGTACTGGAGTGGGTTGCCATTCCCTTCTCCAGGGCATCTTCCCAACCCAGGGATCAAACCTGGGTCTCCTGCATTGCAAGCAGACACTTTACCATCTGAGCCACCAGGGAAGTCATGTGAGGGTGATGGAATAACCAGAAGTGTGCTGGCCGTCCTCCCCCTTGCTGGCCGTCCTCCCCCTTGCTGGCCGTCCTCCCCCTTCTCCACTGCCAGAGGAAGGACAGCCTGCGGAGCCCGGGTGCCTAAGCCCACACTCCCTCCCTGGCCAGGGGAACCAGCCCCTCCAGTTTCCATGGCGCTGTCTGCTTTGCCCAGGCAGGTGGGTTTTATTGGAATCCTCTTGAGTGTGTCTCCGGAAATCCTTTCCTAACGGCATTGCGGAACATCATATATATTTCCTACAACCCTTGCGAAGCTGACACCTTCTTGTTGTGACTGTGAATATCAGAAGTGACATGTAATTGCAGTGATCCATCCTGTTAAGTAGCTGGCAATATATCATTGCAAAATCAGCACGGCTGGGACTCTCAGAACTCAGTGTTTCTAAACAATGCACCTGCAAGCATGTGTGTTCAAACTCTCTTCACCAAATGCTGCCCAGGATTCACTAAGGCTGCCTCACCCGCCATACCTTGCCTTGCCTTTCTGTGACCACAGCGAAGAAAAATTAACGCTAGGTAAAACCAAAAAGAACTTCCCAGGTGGCACTAGTGGTAAAGAACCTGCCTGCCAATCAGGAGACATCAGAGACGTGGGTTCAATCCCTGGGTTGGGAAGATCCCCTGCAGGAGGAAATGAAATCTTGCCTGGAGAATCCCATGGCCAGAGGAGTCTGGCAGGCTACAGTCCATAGGGTTGCACAGAGTCAGACGCAATTGAATGGCTTAGCACACATATACACAAAACCAAAAGAAAAATTAATGCTGGGTAACTGAGTTTTCAGTTCTCTGGAGGGCCTGCCCCGTGACACAGAACGCAATGGATTCTCAGAGTCAGAACTGTGGCCAGGATGCTTGTGGCAGTACTTCCAAGCGTGGCCCTGGGGCTTCCTGTCCCCTTTTCCTCAACTCAAGTGGCTTTAGTGGGGGTTCCTTCTGGCGCCACAGTTTGGCGATGAGCAGGATCAGCCCAGCTATCACTGTGCTGGCAGAGGGAAGAAAACTGGTCGGGTCAGTGTGGATAGTTGGAGGGTTGGGGACCGGGGATGACCAGAGCCCATGGCATGATAGCTGAGCCCTGCCTTGATGGAGTGGGAAAATTGAGGCAGGGCCTGCACACTCTGGGGGCACCACTCACACTGTGCTCTGTGCTGATTCCAGCATAAAGTTGATTTAAACTATGGTGTGAAGGGCGCCTCCTGGAGTTGTGCAGACAATAGTATTGACGAAGGGGCAGACATGGGACCTCCATGGCAATCAGACAGTGAGAGCCAGAAAAGGGAGGGGGATCTGTCCGAACACATAGCCCTCAAGGGACTTCGCTGGTGGTCCAGTGGTTAGGACTCTGCCTTGCAGTGCAGGGGACATGGTTCGGTCCCGGGTCAGGGAACTGTGATCTCACATGTCACGGGGCCACTGAGGCCGAGCCATAGCTACCGAGCCCCAGTGTTCTAGAGCCCGGATGAGGCAGCTACAGAGTCCATGCACCGTAACAAAAAACCTTGCGTGATGCAACCAAGATCCTGCATGCTGAAACTGAGACCGAACACGGCCAAATAAATAAATTTTTTTTTTAAAAGAAGATCACATGGCCATCAAGTATTGGCACAGGAGCCCAGAGGGGCTGGTGGGCCCTGGGGGTGCTGGTTTTGAAGTCTTCTTTGAAGTCTGCTTTTGGGGGGAGCTTTGTGAGAGACCTAGCCCGCCCTCAGGGGTGCCCACCGTGAGCCTCTCTGCAGTAGGGTTTCTCTGCCCCCATCCCCTCTCCTAAGACACTGTCCCAGCCCCCACCCCCCTGGTACCTGCCGCTCTGATGTGGCCCCATTTCCGGAGTTCCTCCCTCCCCACTGCAGAAGACACCCTGGAGGTCTACCAGCCAGAGCCTCACTTTTCCTTTGGTGCATTTAGAAGACGCTAAATGAAAAATAATGAGCGTGTAGGAACTAAATACAGGAATTACCTAATTAAATTAGGAAACAGCCATCTTATCACTGTAATCTGAAAATTGATATTAATAGAAGATGGTCCCAGCATCATTATGCTAAAGGTTCCTCGGGGTGGGGAAATTAAGAAGGAGAGCAGAACGGAAAATTGGGACAATTGTATCCAATAAGAGCAAGACTTATGTTTTAAAGGAACTAAAGTAAAATGCTAAAAATAGAATACAGGATCACTGTGAGGCTCTAATGAAGTAATGGACAAAGATGGCTTTGAAAACCACAGAGCTCTACACTCGTGTAGGATGATAATTTTTTAAATGAGACAATGTAATTAAGCTTCGGTGTGCATGAAACCTAGTAATAGTTATCATTTATTGGCGCCAGGCACTGTCTCGGGTGCCTTTACTTTATCTCCCTTCACCCAGTGAGATGCAGGCATCATTGTCCTGAACTTAGATTCAGAGAGGTTAGGTCAGTTGCCCAAAGCCCCGCAGCTAGAGTGGCAGAACCCAGATTCAAGCGCAGCTTTGCCTGCTTGCAAAGCCCTTCTAGGCTCACTTTGCACCCCTCGCCCGCTGCCACTCATTAATGGCACGGTCAGCAGTTCTTACATTTTCTGATGTCTTTCTGCCATCTTCTCAAGGGCATTTCTTGCCGACACGCAGCAGATTTCTTTGGCAGCCTGACTCCCTGCCCAAACCCCAGAGCTTCTCTGGCTTCTTGGTTAATACAGCCTGCACAAAGACCCCTTCTGAAATTACAGTGCAGCTGGGTAACTGGGTCTCCCTTTGTGTCCCAGTCCAGGTGGAGCTGGACGGGGCTGAGCACCTGAGCTGGACTGGAGGTTCCGGGGCTCGAGCCTCCCCCGGAAGCCCTGGTTTCAGGTTGTGTCTCCACAGCAGCTGATTGTTCCGCAGCCCCCAGGCCCCCACCTGGGAGGCCCTGCCTACTCCGTGGGCCCAGAGTGTGGGTTGACTCCTTTCCCATCTGCCCCGCCGAGAATGAATAGGAGGGACCCAAGGGGGAGGAGGGGGGCTCAAGATCTGTGTGTGAGATGCCCAGAAGTACACCTGGTCTGGAACTGCGGTGAGCTCACCTGGGCAGGCAGCAGTGGGGCATGCTGGCTTCCCCACACCTCCCCCACTTTGTGCCCATTCACCAGCCAGGCATCTTCAGCGGCAGTGGGGCCACTTGACTTGACATCAGAGTCAACCCCCCCAACCCCCAGCTCAGCCCGAGAGCTCTGCCAGGAAGAGCAGGAGGGTAGGGCAAGACCTCAATCCCAAGGCACGGTGCTCCAGGGGTGGCCTTGTGCCTGGCTTGTTTCCCTGCTCAGCCCCACTTGGTCTGCAGTTTCAGGGCGGTGGGAGGGGATGTGGGGAGAGGGGCTTGGGGAAGGGCCCGGTCAGGTCCTAACACATGCCTATCCAGGCCCCACTAACCTTCCAGAAGCCCTAGGTTGCTAACGTGGGCGGCACAGAGGTGGTTCTGTGCCGGAACCTGATCCAAGGACAAGGGCCGTTGCTATGATTGTCGCATATCTCCGTGTCACTGGGTGGTTCTTGTGGGGTTTTTTTCCAACCTGGAAAAGGTCATGGTGGTAGTTATGACAACGGAAGTGCTGGAGGACGGTTCTGGAAGCCTCTGTGGGTCCATGGTGCAGCAGGCCCATCAGGGGTGCTCTGTGTGTGGGCTGAGACCTGAGTGCCTCTGGCCAGGCTCTGGGGGGGCTCTCACCTGAACCCCAGCTGCCTGCCAGGTGGCTGTATACATAAACTGCCTTTCTGTTTATGGGCACAACAGGTTCCTCTGTCCATGGGATTTCCCAGGCAAGAATACTGGAGTGGGTGCCATTCCCTTCACCAGGGGATCTTCCCGACCCAGGGATCGAACTTGGGTCTCACACATTGCAAGTGGATTCTTTACCATCTGACCCACCAGGGAAACTGACAGTTTTAACTTGGATCATGGTAAAACTTGGTGGACAATTCTCTCATTTAAAATTTTCTATTTATATGGGGAAAACAGCCGAACTTAAATGGGTTCCATTGCCCTCAACAGCTGCTGCTCTGATGCCCCTGCACAGCTGATTGGCTCCCAACAGAGAGGTGAGGAGCCCTGGTGGGGTGTGTGTGTGGGGTCTTCCCGTGCTCCTGGTCTGGGGTACAGGCAGGAAACTGGGGGCTGCCTCTCCCCAGGCCCTACAGCCTGGTCACAGCATTTCCCAGCCCTCCTCAGAAGTGCTAAAGACTGACCACCTACAGAGTAGGCTGGCCCCATCCAAGCTCCCCGCTCACCCCAGCTTGGGTGCCCCAAAGCAGGTCCCATGTCGCTCAGTTGGTAAAGAATCTGCCTGCAATGCTGGAGACCTGGGTTCAATTCCTGGGTCAGGAAGATCTCCTGGAGAAGGACATGGCTACCCACTCCAGTATTCTTGCCTGGAGAATCTTGTGGACAGAGGAGCCTGGCAGGCTACAGTCCATAGGGTCACAAGAGTCAGACACAACTTAGCACTATTTTTCTTTCTTTAAAACAGGTCAAGGGTCCAGTCCCCAGCCAGTGACTCTCAGTCCAGGCAGTTCTCAACCTGGGTTGGACCCAGGGGGTGATCTGTGAACCCCTTACCGCATTTTGCTCATGTCTCAATGTGCATAGGTCCTGGGAAGAAAAGGTAGCCTGGGAAGAATCTGGAATCCCCACCCCAACTCCCCAAAGGCTACAAGCATCTGTGAGTGCTTTCCACCTCTTGCCCTCAGGGTCTGGTCGTGCCCGGGAAAGAGGGAGATAAGAAAGAGGAAGGGATGAGGGGGGATGTCAGTAAACAACAGAATGGGGTCACCAGGCCCATCAGAATATGTCCCTGCACAGAGTGCCAGGGAGACCACCGGGAGCAGCATTCGGGGGAAAGGGGGACAGATGGCTCCTGGCTCCTTGGGCAGGGCCGCTGCTCAGCTCCAGCCAAGAGTGCTGTGTGGGATGTGGGCCCAGGGTAGCCAGATCTTCCTTTTTATTCTTTCAAGGAAGCAAGACATCTGTAACATAGTTATGTCATTTCTTCTGATTTATAAGTGGCTGCTCAAATTTTAGAAAGTGTTTTCAGAGTTAGTTGGTCACACTTGGCACCTCCTGTTGGTCAGACGGACTGGAAGGAGAGGGGCCGTGCACCGCCCCAACCTCCTCGGGGCTGAGACCTGCCCCCTCCCACCTTCCTTGTGCTACCCAACCCCATCATCACCCCCAGGACAGGGAGGTGGTAGGTCTCCTTGGTGGACAAGGAACTCATTAACTCTTTCCAGCCTTGGCAAGATTCCCTTCAAGCTAGTCCCAGGCAGAGCTTTTCCAGGTGTCTGCCTCCCAGAGCCCGAGGAACCCCTACCCAGCTTAGGGGCTCCACCAGATCACCCCTCACCATTCAGGCATGGGACCTGGGGTGGGACGCCCAGAAGGTGACTGATCTGCAGAAGCATCAGGGAGTCAAGGGTCAGGGAGTGGCTCCAGGTCAGGGGCAGTGGCCTTGGGGCTGTGAGTGGGGTGTCCCACCTGAGTGTCCCAGTAGCATCCAGGGAGGGCCACCTGGGAGTGTGCTGTGAGCACTTGTTGGTATGAGTGCTGGGTGCCTGCTGGGTGCCAGGCACTGCAGCTGATCTTCTTTATAAATATTCTTACTCTGAAGTCTCACAGCAGTGAGGGAAACTGAGGCCCAGAGAGGCAGAGTCAGCTGCCCAAGGTTACACAATGAGGAGACTTCCCTGGTGGCTCAGAAGGTAAAGCGTCTGCCTGCAATGCAGGAGACCCGGGTTCAGTCCCTGGGTTGGGAAGATCCTCTGGAGAAGGAAATGGCACCCCACTCCAGTATTCTTGCCTGGAAAATCCCATGGACAGAGGAGCTTGGGGGCTACAGTCCATGGGGTCGCAAAGCGTCGGACACGGCTGGGCGGCTTCACTTTCACTCTTCACATTTCACTTTCACACATCAAGGAACTAATAGTACCTAAACTAGAACCTGGGTGTTTGGGTCCCAAAGACACAGATCAAACCAGTCAATCTTAAAGGAAATCAACCCTGAGTATTCCTTGGAAGGACTGATGCTGAAGCTGAAGCTCCAATACTTTGTGGATGCAAAGACCCGACTCATTGGAAAAGACCCTGATGCTGGGAAAGATTGAGGGCAAGAAGAGAAGGGGGCGACAGAAGATGATGGTTGGATGGCGCCACTGATTCAGTGGACGTGAACTTGAGCAAACTCCGGGAGATAGTGAAGCACAGGGAAGCCTAGTGTGCTGCAGCTATGGGGTCACAAAGAGTTGGACATGACTTAGCGACTCAACAGCAACAACTGACCGCCACTCAGAGCTGAGATACACAGTGTTGGAGGGCCAGCCGGGGTGCCTGCATGTACCGCCGTGCTGATGTGTGGGGTGCACTTCCTTCCTGTGCGTGGCAGACGTATTCTGGTTTGTTCAGAGATCTACTGGTGAAGGGCGGAGACCTCTGTGCATGGGTGTGCGTGTCTGACTCTCGTTCACGGTCCTGTGTAGGAGTGTATATGTACGCAACCACGAGGTGTGTGTGTGTGTGTGTGTGCCTTGGGCTCACAGCTCACATAGGGACTATTTCCCACTGAAGTTGGGGGCTGACTCCTCGTTGTGCACACTGACAGTCCCGCCTGCCACGGGCAGCGTGGGACACACACCGTCAGGGCCCAGGCTGGGGCAAGTGACTTGGGCACCGGGGCAGGAGTTGTCTGCAGGTTGTCAGCACAGAAGTGGGTGAGAAATTAATTACCATTCCAGCAGGAACTCGGCAAACCAGTTATTGTAACCCCCTGCCTGCGACCGGAGCAGACCAAATAATGAAATTACATTCATAATATTTCAGGTTGAGTGATTGCTGCTTGAATTAGTTCCTTCCCAGACCCAGCCAGAAGTAGCGGCAGTAATTAAAGGATTTTCTGGGCTAAACCAAGTCTGCTCATCAGGCACGTACAATATACGAGACTTGCAAAATGTGTGCCAGCCTGCACTTGCCTAGGAACGGGATGACAGTCAGTGAGGGCAGGAAGGCCACCGGTCAGAAGGAGGTGGGTTCTTACTGCTTTTTCACTTTCGTTTGGTTATGTTACAGATATTTATTGAGTCCCAGTAGCCAGACACTGGGAATCTGCAGGGAATAGGGCCGTGAGGCCCCTGTGCTCATGGAACTCAGCAGTGAGTACTGTGTGTGCACGTGGTCAGTTGTGTCCGACCCTTTGAAACCCCCAGGGACTGTAGCCCTCCAGGCTTCTCTGTCCATGGAATTTTCCAGGAAAGAGTACTGGAGTGGGTTGCCATGTCCTACTCCATGGCATCTTCCCAACCCAGGGATCAAACTCAAGTCTCTTGAGTCTCCTGGCAGGAGCATTCTTTACCACTGAGCCACCTGGTAGGCCCCAGAAAGTAGGGTGATGGGGAATTCCTGGTGTCCACCCACCTTTTCCAAAGCAGACTGGTCCCAGGAGTCCTGTGATGTCTAGAACTGCCTCTTTCTTCCACTTTAGGGCCCCAAATTAGGATCTGAAGCTGACACCGTGCTGGGACTCCCTGCTCATCAGAGAACGAGGAAGGAAGGGCATTGGCATGGCGTGATCCCCACCTGACCTGTCCTGTGTCCTCGAGTGGGGGTGAGGGAACCAGGTCCAACCGCAGGAGTCAGGTGGAGCTCGCACCCAGGCTGGGCCCTCCCTCCGCCAAGCCAGTTTTTTGTTTCTTCCTTTTACTTCCCTGAGATTAACACACAGCCCTCCTCGGGGAGCAGAAAATGCCAGAATCCCAAGAAAGCAAAGATCGGTAGCGTGGCTGACAGAGCTGATGCACCCACCCACCCTGGGTAAAACAGAACCTACAACTTCCTTAAAACTCCAGAAGGAAAGTGAAATCCCAGGACCAGAAAGTGAGAAGATTAGTGAGCAGCAGTGAGCACCAGGGGATACCTGCCACCAGGCCTGCGGCTAGAGCCTTTTATACAAAACAGCTTTATCCGGGTATGATTTGCATGCCATAAAATTCACCTGTTTTAAGTGCATGCTTCAGTGATTTTTTAAATAAATTTACAGAGCTCTATAATCACCACAATCCAATTTTAGGGTGGTTTCATCGCCACCACCCCCTCCCCAGATCTCTGCCATTTGCAGTCACTCCCCATTGCCTCAGGCAACCACTAATCTACTTTCCAACTTTATAGATTTCCTCATAAATGTAATCATACAATGTGTAGTCTTTTGCATCTGGCTTCTTTCACTTAGCATCATGTTTGTGATCACTTGTCATCACGTAACCTGCATCAGTTATCCCTCTTTATCGTTCAGTAGTATTCTGTTCCATGGATTCTTGGTTTATCCACTCACCAGTGATGGACACCTGGAATGTCTGTACTTTCTGTCTGTTATGAATAATGTCACTATGAACATTCATATGCAAGTCTTCCTGTGAACATATGTTTTCGTTTCTCTTGGATAGATACTTAGAAGTAGAATTTCTAGATTGTTTAGTAGCTTTATGTTGAATTTTCAGAGAAACTGCTGCCAAAATGGCTACACTGTTTCCGTTCCTGCCAATAATGTATGAGGGTTCCAATTTCTCCACATTCTCATCAACACTTGTTATTATCTGTCTTTTTCATTATAGGCATTCTCGTGAGTGTGAGGGTATCTCATTGTAAGTTCAATTTGCCTTCTCTAATGACTAATGATGTTGAGCATATTCTCATGTGCTTATCAGTCATTTGAATATATTCTTTGGTGAAATATCTATTCAGATCTTTTGCCCATCTTTTAAATTGAGTTATTTGTCTTTTATGGAGTTGTTATTTTGTTTTGTAAATACAAGTACTTATTAGATTTGCAAATAATTTCTCCCATCTGTGGCTTGTGTTTTCATTTTCTTAATGGTGTCTTTTGAAGTACAAAAAGTTTTTAAATTTGAGAAGTACTTTTCTCTTTTTGTTTTTCTTTTATGGATCATTCTTTTGGCGTTGTATGTAAGAAATCTTTGCCTAGCTTAAAGCTATAAAGATTTTCCCCTTATGCTTTCCTTTTAAAGTTTTCTGGTTTCAGCTCTTCTGTCTATGTCTATGATACATCTTGAGTTAATGTTTGTGTTTTATGTGAGGTTATGGTCTTTTTCTTCCCTGATGGCTCAGATGGCAAAGAACCTGCCTGCCATGTGGGAGACGCAAGAGATGCGGGTTCCATCCCTGGGTCGGGAAGATCCTCTGGATAAGGAACTGGCAACCCACTCCAGTATTCTTGCCTGGAAATCCCATGGACAGAGGAGTCTGACAGTCCATGGGGTCGCAAAGAGTCAGATAAGACTCAGCGACTAACGCACAGTGATCTTGTGTGGGTAGATATGCAGTTTCCTAGCACTGCTTATTGAAAGCTGTCTTGCCCCTCCCTACCCCCATTGAATTGCCTTGCTGCTTTGGTCAAAATAAATTGGCTTTAAATGTAAGGATTTGTTGCTGGTGTCTTAATTCTTTCCTACTGATCTATTTGTTGATCCTTCCCTGGTGGCTCAGTGGTAAAGAACCTACCTGCAGTGCAGGAGATGCATATTTGATCCCTGGGTCAGGAATATCCCCTGGAGTAGGAAAAGGCAACCCATACCAGTATTCTTGCCTGGAGAATCCAGAAGAGCGTGGCGCGCTACAGTCCATGAGGTCATAAGAGTCAGACATGACTTAGCAACTGAACATGTGTGTGATATAGTTGAATATAAATATTTACTTTAAAAAATAGTAAAAACCTGGACTTCGCTGGTGGTCCAGTGGTTAAGAATCCACCTGCCAGCTTCAGTCCCTGGTCCAGGAATATCCCACGTGCCCAGGTACCACAGCTACTCAGTCCACACCCTTTAGCCCACAGGCCACAACTACTGAAGCCCGAACACCTGGAGCTGTTCTCCATAAGAGAAGCCACCACAATGAGAGCATTGCACCTAGAGACAGCCCACCACCCTTGCCACAACTAGAGAAAGCTTGTGCACAGCAACAAAGACCCAGTGCAGCCAAAACGTAAAATATAATAATAAAAAAAATAAACACGCGTCCTGCGGGGGTTTAGGAACTGCGATAACATGGAAGCTTGCATGGGGACCAGTAATTGGATTCAAAAGTTCTGAGATCTTTATCTTGTTACAAAGCAGAATGAGATAGTAATAAACTTTGGACTTTACTCTTCAGTGTAGCTCAATCCTGGAAGTAAAATGTATATCTTCTGAGTCTCTGCACTAGCCCCTCTCAGTGTAGAGCTGAGCACCTGTTCACCTCTTTAGTACAAGGGGATTCCCAGCCTACGGTTATGGGGATGGTCAACCCGCAACACTAGACAGATGAGCTCAACAGCCATGGACTAGTCACAGTCTGGGGGAGGGGGAGCCCACGCACCACACCCCTCGGGTACAGGGAGAGAGAACAAGCAGGAGTCACGGGAGGCAGGCTGGTAGCATCAGGAGGGTGAGGCGGCCCCTGGGTCTCACGGGAGGATGTTATTGGCTTGTTTGAACGATTCCGCGGGCTGCTAGGGCCCTGAAACCTGCTACTCGGGTAAGCAGAAACTGTCTGGTCCCCTTGATGGGTTTTTTGGCTAGAGGACCGTCTCTGTAGAAGCAGAGTCGGGAGCGTTGGGCCGCTGGAGGCCCTCCCGGTTTCACCAGGCAGCACGTGGCATTGAGCCTTAATTTTAGGCCTTACCCTTCAGCAGCAGACTGTCCCATAGGAGCCTAAAGGTAGAAATACCTCATCCTGTGTGGGGGCAGCCCTGAGCCAGGGTCTGGAAAAGGGGCTTCTTGCCGTAGTCTCAGAACTCCCCCCAACCCAGCTAGGATGCTGGGACCTTCCTGGTTCCTGCTCGTTACCCTCTGCCCTTCTACCCTGCCTGTCTGTACATCCATCTCTCTCCACCATCTGTCCATCCTCATATCCATTTTATAGGCACATGCTTTAGAAACCCATAGCCTCCAGGCCTATTTGTGACTCCTTCAGAAACAATGTAGGGGCTTCCTGCGTGGTTCAGTGGCTAAGGCTCCATGCTCCCAATGCCGAGAGCCCAGGTTGGATCCCTGGTTGGGGAACTAGATCCCACATGCTGCAACTGAAGGTCCCACACACCCCAGCAAAGACTGGAGATGCCTCAGGCCGCAGCTAAGATCCAGGGCCGCCAGATAAATAAACATACAAATATTTCTAAAAAGAGGAAGAAAGGATTATACAGAAGGAGACCAGCCAACCAGTGTGGCCCTCACCCCGTGGACTGCAGCCAGGGTCCAACAGCGAGGCCCTGAGCCCAGCACTGGGGTTTCTGGCACTCACACCCCCTACCTGCCACAGGTAACCCAGCATCACCTGCCACAGACCCCTTCATCCCGGATGCACACAAGGGGTCTGGCGCCTGGGCCTTGCTCACTGCCATTTCAGGAACCAGCGTAGTTCAGCGGGTGGTTGAAACAAGGTTCCACTTGCCACCTGTGGCTTCTCCCAGTCCACAGGGTTTTGTGAAAAGTGCCACATCTTCCAGCTTCTCCTTTCAAAGCAGAAGAATGGGGATTGGTTCCCCTGGCAGGTACCATTGCCGCAGTAAAGAAGCAGCAGGCTCCCCCCTCAGCCCTTTGAGGCACCGTCTCAAAGGCGACCAGGGTGTAGGCAATTGTGTTGGTGAGGCAGTTGCCTCCCCACCCTCTCTCCCTTCCCAGGGTCTCCATTCTTTGAAGCATGAAGCTACCAGGCAAAACATGAGCATTTCGAGTTGTTCTTGCTGGAGAGGCTGGGACTGGGGTTTTGAATCTGCCAGGTGTTTTG
The DNA here is from genome assembly GCA_006408695.1 of Aepyceros melampus. Taxonomy (NCBI): domain Eukaryota; kingdom Metazoa; phylum Chordata; class Mammalia; order Artiodactyla; family Bovidae; genus Aepyceros; species Aepyceros melampus. The sequence continues at coordinate 71,599 of SJXQ01003161.1, forward strand.
AGCCATGGATTCTAGACAGAGCCTGGCTGAGGAGCGCTGGGTGAGAGCAGCCTGCATGCCAGCTTCCATACCTGGCACCTGAAGGGGCAGCTGCAACTTAGAGTAATGCTTCTCAGCCTGGACTGCGTGTTAGAGACACCTGCATGCTCAGTCACTCAGTCGTGTCCAACTCTTTGCAACTCCATGGACTGCACCTGCCAGGCTCCTCTGTCCATGGGATTCTCCAGCCAAGAATACTGGAGAGGGTTGCCATGCCCTCCTCTGGCAATTTTCCCGAGCCAGGGATCGAATTCGAGTCTCATGTTTCCTGCATTAGCAGGAAGGTTCCTTACCACTAGCACTACCTGGGAAACCCTGCAGGAGTGTTAAAAATATGATGTCCAAGTTGCTCCCACCAAGCCCCAGCCTTCCCATCCAAGACCAGTCAAATCCAAATCTCCTGGGGGAAAGGGACCCAGGCAGCAGCAGTTTTCCGAGCTCCCCAGGCCACTCCACTATGCAAACAATTTTGAAAGCCACTGGATCCAGAATAGTGTTTCTCAGACTTTAACATAACTGCAGGTCACTTGGACAACCTGTCAAAATGCAGATTCTGATTCTGTAGGTCTAGGTTGGGCCCAGGATTCTGCATGGCTGACAGCAAGCGTTCACAATTGGAATCACGCCTCTGAAAGTGTGGCTGTGGACCGGCAGCATCCACAAAGCTTGGGAGCTCCCTAAAGATGCTGGGAGCTTCCTAAAGATGCAGACTCTTGGGCCTGCTGCCAGATGTACTGAATTAGAATCTGCATTTTGATAAGATTCCCATGTGGTTTGAATGCACTTGGAGGTTGAGACATGCTGGTTTAGAAGACTTTAACGGCCTAGCAAGGGCTTCCCAGGTGGCACTAGTGGTAAAGAAGCTGCCTGCCAGTGCAGGAGATGTGAGATGGGTTTGATCCCTGGGTCAGAAAGATTCCTTGGAGGAAGGTATGGCGACCCACTCCAGTACTCTTGCCTGGAGAATCCCATGGTGAGAGGAGCCTGGCGGGCTACATTCCATAGGGTCACAAAGAGTCAGACACGACTGCAATGACTTAGCATGCGTGCCAGCAGCCCAGCGAGCCTTAGAGAGAGGGACAGACCTCTCTGTTTCCGGGCCTCATCAGGGGTCACAGGCAAAGGTCTCTTTGTCATCAGATGACAGAGCCCAGGCTTGAGTCCTTTCAGAATCCTACAGCCCTTTCGTTCTCTCACTCTCCTACTCTGGGGCCTGACCCAGCTGGATATGCCCTCCCTTTGCTCTCCCCACACCCCGTGCTTCAGCTTCTCCTTCCCCATCCTGCCTGGTGTGAGATCCTGACACCGGGCCTGCTCACACTGCCTGAAGCCTTGAGACTTTTGCTGCAGCTTCGCTGAGCAGCCTTGCCCATTGAGGGAGCACACAGCCTGCTGGCACACAGCACTCGCTCCAACACAGGTTCCTGCTGCACCCTCCCTGCAGAGCCAGTCAGCGCCACGCTCCACAGAGCCCTGACCCAGCACCAAGGCCGCTGGCTGCCACCCTCTCCCACATACCCACTTCCTTCTAGAGGGCTTGGCCGGGGTGCTTGCTCTGCTGTTTTCATATTTACCCTGTTGCCATCTGAGCTGCCTCTCTGCTCCCGCCAGTAAAGAACTCCAGCTCTGCCCTCAAACAAGTCACTAGCTCCCCCTGCACCCTTGGCCCTGCCTTTCCCGACCCTCCTGGGGCTGCTGTTTGGTCCAATCATGGGTGCGCTATGAGTGGCCTGCCGTTCCCAGTCCACTGTCTGCCTGGCCCGTCCCCTGCCTTGTCGCCTGCACGAGCTGAGCCCCTTCGGGAGCTGGGACTCCCACTCTCAGGGGTGGGGATCTCAAGAGGTTTTGGCCTCAGTCTTGCAGCTTCTCCTGGAACTGGGGGCAGGGCGGGAAGCAGACCCGGAGGACTGGTTTGGGAACTGATAGAGACGGACCTTAAGGTAGTGCCGATAGGGCTGTGATTTAGAAAATGGAAGATAAGACTTGCTGGGACTGTCAGCTCTGCATCCCAGCATGCTTCTGGTTGCCTTGGCAACTCAACAGGTTCAACCCCTTTTCCAGGCATCGCTGTCTGCTCAGGCGGGAGGTGACAGGAGCCCTGGTGGTGTGCAGGTCTTCAGCAGGCAGATAGCTCAGCGCCCAAGATGTTCCTCACCTCTTTGCTGGATTTGCTGACCTCGCTTGTCATCTAGCTACCTCAAGATCCTGTGATCATGTCCAACCAGCCTCCCATCCTCCCATCCATCCGTTTATTCAGTAAGCAGTCCCTCAGTGTCTGCTGTGTGCCTGGCTTCATGCTGGCCTCCTTAGGCAAGTATATGAGTTCCCAGCCCTCTAGATCAAACAGGAATGCTCTCTGTGGGTCCAAAGATAACTGGACAAGCCTGGAGGTCAAGAAAGCCATAGAGATGTTTTTTTTTTTTTTTTTACCAGCACATATGTGAGTCCATTTAGAAGATATTCTCAACACATATACACTGCGAGCCTGCCTACCACCCTCTGCCAGACCCTGCTTATATACATGTAATTTGCATAAACACAATCACATTCTTCACACTGTAATCTGTTTTCTTTCACTTGATGCTACACGGGGGCTTCCCAGGTGTCGCTAATGGTAATGAACCTGCTTGCCAATGAAGAGACATAAGGACTCAGGTTCGGGAAGATGCCCTGGAAGAAGGCATGGCAACCCACTCCAGTATTCTTGCCTAGAGAATCTCCATGGACAGAGGACTCTGGTGGGCTACAGTCCATGGTGATGCAAAGAGTTGGACACGACTGGATTAACTTAGCCAGCACACATGCAATGTTACATGACGGACCTCTTTCCGCAAGACATGTGAAGATCCTTTTCACGCTTTTTAATGGCCTAAAGGTCTTCATTGTAATGATGTACCATCAGTTTATTTAACCAGCTCCCTATTGATTTATGTTTAAGGTGTTTGCAGTTTTCTGGCTAGTTTGTGAATTATTTCTGTTTCCTCTGTGGTCATCTTTACCTGTTTGCTTCTTTTGGTCTCTGTCATGTTGGACGCGGTTCTCAAATGCTTGATGACCCTTAGATGTCAATTAATAGTTGAGAGCAGGTCGCCAAACACCTGATTATTTGATGTAAGGTTGGGGGCAGGGCTTTACTTCACGAGGTGCGGGGAGGAATCGGCCATCTAACTGGAGTCTTCCAAGGAAGTGTGAGTTATATGCTAGGCCCACCACAGCCCACACAGACTAAGGGGCTCAAGCAACAGAAATGTGTTTAGTCACAGTGCTGGTGGCTAGAAGTCCAAGACCAAGGTGTTGGTCGCGTTGCTTTCTTCTCAGGCCTGTCTCCTTGGCTTACAGATAGCTGTCTTCTCCCTGTGTCTCTTTTAAAAAGCATTATTATTTATTAATTTATAAGACCTGGCTGTGCCAGCACAGGGAATCTTTTAGCTGGGGTGTGTGAACCCTTAGTTGCAGCATGCAAATGCTTAGCTGCAGCATATGGTATCTAGTTCCCTGATCAGGGATCGAACCCAGGCCCCCTGTATTCAGAGTGCTGAGTCTTAGCCATTGGACCACCAGGGAAGTCCCCTCCCTGTGTCTTCACATATCTTTATCTATGTCTGAATTCTTATGAAGGACACCAATCACATCAGATTAGAACCCACCCACATGACCTCCTTTTTTAACTTCACTGCCTCTTTAAAGACTCTGTCTTTAGTCACATTCTGCAGTCCTGAGGGTCAGGGCTTCAACATATGAATTTGGGGAGGACACAACTTAACCCGTAACGGAGAGATTTGCAGTCTCCAGTCTGAGGGGGAGACCCCTGGGGTGTGCAGGCAGTCCTCTTATTTCAGAGCTGCCCTGCTCCCCTCCCAATCCAGAGCCCTCAGACCCTTTGCAGTTTCCTCGGAGGGGAAATTTTCTATCTCCTGCTCGGTAGGGTCGGGGTGCAGGTGGCGCTTAGGGGACAGACTGCCTGGCTGCTGGGCTTTCAGGCCCACATGCCAGCCCTGGCAGCTGAGCTGCTCTGAGTCCTGAGCCTCTTTAGGTTCTGGGAAGCAGGTCAGCCCCCCACATGCACTTCCACAAGCTCGGCTATGCCTCTCTGTCACCCTACAGAATCTGTTATAACCCTCCATCCAACTCTCCAAGTTCCAAATACGTGTCGAAATCTATCATCTGCTGTCCCCCTGCAGGTCTCTGCTCCCATGGGACCTCTCTCTGTTTCGTTCCTTGGTTGTCATTACGCTAGAATCTGGGAGGACAATGAGATGAATGTGTATGTTCAACCCACTGTGTCCACCCAGAAGCCTCCTGGCCTGCAGGGGTCTGGGGTGGGGAAGCCTAGAAGCAGCGTAGACTCAGCTCTGAGTCCCGCATTTCATGGTGATGGGGTTAGCTTTCGGGTTGTTTCTGGCTAATCATTCTGACTCAGGGTCATTCCTGGTGGCACACGCATTGCCCTGCCAAGATGGATGCCAGCGAGGATTCTTGGAGGTCGTTAGGATATATGCACTGGTGTCTCCTGTCTCCTCTTGACCTTTCCCAAATTCTTCTGGTTGGTGGTGGCTTGTTAGTTCCGTGTTCCTTACCAGAACCTCCTGTTGTAAAATGACTCATGCAAATGGTTACTGTGGTGCCCAGTCAGGATGGGCGGTTTGGGTCAGTGGTTTCCGAAAAGCAGACACCTGGGACTTGCAGGTGGGGTAGGACTAAGGCTGCAAGTGGGGCCTGTGGAGCTGCCCTTTGAACTCTGAATCCCTGTTGCTACTCGAGAGAGGGAAGGCAGTTTCCAGGTCTTGCTCCACATGAGAGGGTCTCTGGACCACAAGGCTTGGTTCCCATGGCCTGGAACCACCTTGCCTGCCAGGCTTGTCTTCCCCTGGTGATGTCACAGGTGTGACACTCTACAGCCAGAGACAGGGCGGGCGTCTGACACTTCCAAAATAATACATGTTTTCCAAACTGTTGCTGAAGCTGCTAAAATGTTTTTTTAAAACTGTTTATACTTCCTTTGATTTAAGGCAGATACCTTCTGTCGACTGGGCATGGGCCCGGAGGCAGGGGCCTAAGACTGGAGAAGCTGGATCAGAATAGGGACTCCCCCCAGAGCGTAAGGACAGACCTGGAGGGAGACCCAGGCCTGGAGTGGGAGGGTGGGGGCCTGTGTCTGTGAGGGAGGGGGACCTCAGGGCAGGCAGGAAGAGGTGGTGCTGAGTTGCAAGATGAGCCCTAGTGAGAGTCGTCTGTGTTTAGTCCTGGTTTGAATTTTTCCTTCTAGGTCTCTGCGTGTCTTTGGGGGCAGTGTGTTTATATCTGAGGAGACACTCCCTGACATCTGGTGTTTGTTTTGGAAAGCCTGAGATCATGGAGGAACTGTTCTCGGGCAAAGGGATGGGGTGTCTTTTAGTTAAAAATTTTTCTTTATTTACACTTTAGTTGCAGCACTCAGGGTCTGTAGGGACATCTGGGGAGCCTGGACAGAGTCTGAGGGTTGTTCCTCCACGTACCTGCAGTGGTCAAGCAGAACCAAAGAACAAAGGGCCTTCCTGGGTACCCCAGACTGTCTAAGCCTGGGGGCTTCTCAGGACCCTCAGAGGAAGAGAGGAGGCCAAAAATGGCTTGGGCTTGAGCCTCCTCTCAGCAGAATGGGGCCTGGAGCAATTTGCTTTATTGTTTTTATATTATTTATTTATTGCCGATTTGACTGTGTTGGTCTTAGTTCCAGCCTGCGGGATCTTCATGGCCTCATGCAGGATATTTCTTCATGGTGCATGGACTCTCTAATTGTGGCACTTGGGCTTAGCTGCCCTGTGGTGTATGAGATCTTACGTTTCCCATCCAGGGACTAAACACTTGTCCCCTGCATTGCAAGGCAGATTCTTAACCACTGGGCAACCAGGAAAGTCCCTGGAGCAATTTACTTTGGTTACAAGAAATAAAGAAACTTGTGCAGTGGGGCCAGAACCATTCACAGCAAGCCAGGCTTCACATGGCGTATGACCATCTCCTGCAAACCAGCCAGGGAGGCTGCTGGCCGTCGTGACGGTGCCCCTGGACACTCAGGTGCCAGCCACTGGATGACAGGGTAGGGCCACAGGGAGACACCTGGACTCCAGCTTCCCCACCTTGGGAGCTTCAGCACTGAATAATCCATGGGTAGCGTTTGGGACGTGGGGCAGCCTTGCTGTCTGTCTGAGTGGCTGTCTTCTGCAGAGGCTGGGAGTTACCCCTCAGCGGTGAAAACTCCCAGCCAGACCTTCCTGACCAGGGACCAACCTGGCAGAGGAGGGAAAGGACCAAGACTCCCCGTACCTTGGGAGAGCCAGGGAGGAGCTGTGTGGGCCCTGTGGTCCACACACATCCACATGTGCACACACAGAGACCACGTCACAGACTACATAACACATACACACGCATCACGTGCACACACACACACAGGCCATATCGCAGACCACATAACACACACACACACGCACACCCCACCGTCCATCCCATCAGCTGCAGTTCACCAGCCAAAGTCGTGCACAGCTGAAGCTCTGCTGCCACACCTGGCATCTGCCTGCTGCAGGGTGACAGCCCCTTCCCCGCCTTTAGCCTTCTGGGGCTCCCACGGTGCCTACAGCACACGGCGTGAGGAGAGCTGGGTGACTCCCTCACTCCAAAGCAGTGAGGATACAGCAGGCGGGGAGCTGGGCAGGCGGAGGTGTGCGGTGCAGCAGCCCGCCTTCCCATCCTAAAGGCTGCCCCTCGATTCCTCTCCCCGTGCAGGGTCAGCCTAGCCCGAGAGCTGGGCCAGAGGTGGGGGAGCCAACAACATGGATGGCCCTGCCCACTGCTGCTGTGCTCTGCCTCAGCCTGGACACAGGGAGTAACAGTGCTTGGCCACAGCCCAAGCCAGGGTGGCGGAAGCTGATCTGAGGTCTGTCCGTCCTCGGCCTGTGCCTATGGCCATCCCCAGGCTCAAAGCTATTTGTCCCATATGTGGCGGGTGGGTAGCGACAGGAAACCAAAGTCCACATATACACAAATGAAAACCTTGTGGGAGGTGATAGGGCCCAACAAGAAGATTGGCAGTCCCTTGGGACCCTTTCTGGGAGCTGTGACCCACGCTGAAACCCAATTCCAAGGTCCCTAGAACCCATGTTGGCTTTCGAGGTGTGCGTTTGCCTTTCCACCAGCAGAGGGCGCCCTGAGTCAGCTCACCACAATTCAGTCTTCCCCTCAGTCCGCTGTCTTCTGTCTGCAGAGACTGGGCACCCCCAGGACAGGGCCCAGGTCTGTTTCTGCCTCAGTCCACCTCCAGCCACCTTCTCACCTCTCTCACCACAGCGGGTGCTGATCTTAGCACATGCTAGGTGCTTAATACGCTGTCTGTTGAATGGACAGAAGGATGGATAGATGGACAGATGAAAGGAAGGAAAGAGAAGGAAAGAAGGAAGCACTTATGGATAGTTGGACAGATGGTGGGCAGGTGGACAAGCAGCTGGATAGACAGATGGACATATCAACTGTTGGATGGATGGGTGGGTGAGTTGGCAGGTTGATGGGTGGATAAATGGATGGATGGACAGACAGACTGATAGAAGGATGGACAAGTAAATGTACTATAAGAAGGAAGGCAGAGGAGGGCAATAAAGGCTAATTGATCAACTGAAGCTATAGTCCTTCCTGTGGACTAAATTTGGGAAACAGAGAGGAAGCTTGTTTTCCATCTTCTTCAGGAACAAGGTGCAAATGCTGATGTTTCCTCAAATTCAGGGGTTCCTGTAGTCTTCTCATGAAGTTTCCCTCTGATCTCTGGGGGTCCACCGCTTCCCCTCTCCAACCTGGGGTGGACATTCGTGACTAGTATGCAAACCTGAAGTGGCATGACTGCTGAGATGAGGTTCCTGGGGAAAAACCACCATTTCCCACCCAGTGTACCCCACTGGCCCAGCACCCCGACCCTCACGCCGATTCAGCCCTCGTCTCCCCTGCTCCTCGCGTTCTTTGGCTGCCCTGGCTCAGGCTGTGGGCTGCTGGCATGAGTACACTAAGTGCATCAATAGCGTGTCAGCCCTTTGCCAAGAGCAAATGGCATCAGTCAAGTGCCGAGTGACAGCTAATCATTTTTCACCTGGTGTTCACCCTTCCCCAGATCCGCGGCTCTGCTCCGAGACCTGCTGGAGATCAGGAGGCGGTGTCAGACTCTGCCCACCTCCCCCACGGGCTGTGGGCACTCACCCAGGTCACGTTTCTGCTCCCAACATGCAGTCCCACTGATTGTGTGGCTTAGTGGGAATGTGAGCACGCCCTGGGCTCGTGTGCACACGTGTGCCTGTGTGTCTGAACATATCTGTGCAGTGAGTAGCCTGGAGAGAAAGTGCCTGGCCTTTGGGGTGTGCGTAGGACTGAGAACGTATTTGAGAATGTGCATACCTGTAGGTGCAAGTGTGTCTGCGTGCATATCTGAGTGTCTGTGTGTGTGCATGCACTGGTGTATAGAAGCCCGTGTCTGTGAGTGTGTGTGCATGTGTGTGTGTGCATGAAGGTAGGTGTCAGGCCTGTGTCCATCAGCAGGGTGCTGCTGTACATGCCAGAGGCTGCAGCCCCCTGAGGTCCCCTGAGTCCTCTTCTGGAAGAAGGTGCCTGAAGGATGTGCTACTCTGGGCCATCTCATGGTCACTGCCCCCTTAGCTGGTGCCTGGAAGGGAGAAGTGATGGCTGGAACTCTGCTTACCCATTGTCCCTTTGCTGCTGGAGGAAGCAGGTGCTAGAGAGAGGAGGGGCATCTGTAGGGAGAAGGGTCCTGGGCTGACGGAAACTTCTCAGTTGAAAGGGACGGCATCAGGTAGGGCTGTATTCAGGTGCTATCCTAGTCATAAGCACCCAGCTTCTCCCTTCTTCACCTGTGTTTCTCTTTAACGGCTTTACTCCCAGGCAGTCTCTCCCCATGGGACGGCCCCGGCATCTTCAGGCCTCCACGGACACCCTAGCTTTGTCATCACCTGAACCTTCCTGAGCCAATGCCTGTGGCAGGGATGGACTAAGCGTGTTGGTGCAGCTGGATCACAGGTCTCTCTTGGCATGGGCGTGTGTCACTCCGTCCAAACTGTAGGGACTGAGAGTTGGGGGGAGGTGGGGGTGCAGTGGGTGCTGATGGGATGGAAACGGGGAGGTGGGGTGAGAGGAGCAGGGTGTGGGTACTGCTCTCCCTGGTGTAGGTCTCACGTCCCAGGCAGAAACGGGTAAAGCCTCAAGGGTACTGGGACCGCCTCCTCGGTGCCCCAGCCCTTCGCGGGGGCTCACGACAGCCACTCTGCAGGCCCTGGGTGAGCTCAGCTGCTCTGGTTTCAGGCTTTCCACGACCATGGCCTCCGGCCACTGCCCTTGACCAGGCTCCACTGGTTACCAGCCTCCCATGGGCTCCTCCCCATGAAACCCCACTGGTTACCAGCCTCCCATGGGCTCCTCCCCATGAAACCCCACTGGTTACCAGCCTCCCATGGGCTCCTCCCCATGAAACCCCACTGGTTACCAGCCTCCCATGGGCTCCTCCCCATGAAACCCCACTGGTTACCAGCCTCCCATGGGCTCCTCCCCATGAAACCCCACTGGTTACCAGCCTCCCATGGGCTCCTCCCCATGAAACCCCACTGGTTACCAGCCTCCCATGGGCTCCTCCCCATGAAACCCCACTGGTTACCAGCCTCCCATGGGCTCCTCCCCATGAAACCCCACTGGTTACCAGCCTCCCATGGGCTCCTCCCCATGAAACCCCACTGGTTACCAGCCTCCCATGGGCTCCTCCCCATGAAACCCCACTGGTTACCAGCCTCCCATGGGCTCCTCCCCATGAAACCCCACTGGTTACCAGCCTCCCATGGGCTCCTCCCCATGAAACCCCACCCCTACCCGTCTCTCTGGGCAGGCCCTGTCCATCTTCTGCTCTGTCGCCTGCCCCCTTCCTGATGAATCCTGACCCACAAGTGGTGTCTGTGCCCTGGTGTGGGGCCCCTAACCCCTTGCAGCCTCTCAGAAGAAGAGAGAGGTGCTGGGCCGGCCCCTCTCCCCACTGCCGCATGGAGTCAGGTATAGCCTGTGGGGTCTTTGCCCTCCCAAGTGATCCTTCCTGGATGGAGTCACCCAGGGCCCCTCTGGGGTCCAGCCAGAGGGGCCTCAAGCAGCTCTCTGCGTTAAGCTGGTGGGTTGCTGGAAGCAGGCAGGCAGCTCTTCCAAGTGCCCATGAATAATTGAAGACACCTTAACGTGTGCGTCTGCAGCCTGGAGGACGCCCCTCCCCCACTGCATGCAGGAGCAGGCCCAGACCTGCGGTGCAGCTGGGTGAGTTCCATCTGCCCTTCCCCCACCCCCATGCCAGTCTCCTCCCTCGCCCCCCTCCTTGGACCCTCAGGGCGGCAGAGGGTCTGCTGAGGGCCTGTTGCCCAAGGCAGGCATGGCAAAGCAGGAAGGACCAGGTTGCACACAGAGGGGCGGGGCTGGAGAGAGGCCTGGGCCATCCCCACCAGCTCCTCCTCCTGGAGCTGTTCCAGGGGCCCAGAGAGAGAGCGGCCACAGCTGGGCTGATCCCAGCCAGGGGCCAGGCTGGAGCTGCTCCAAGGCAGTTTCCTGGCAGAGGGACCAGCAGGTGATGGAGAGAGGGGACAGCTAGTGAGTGTGCCAGCTCTGGGGAGCTCTCTGTGCATGTGACATGCTGAGGGTGGGGAGAAGTCACAAGGGCCATGAGCGTGCGTGTGCATGTGATATGCTGAAGGTGGGGCAGAAGTCACAAGGGCCGTGAGGGTGTGTGTGCAAGGGCGTCATACTATGTGGATGCACCAGGAGCTGAGTGGCTGAGGGGTCACACCTGGGTCTCCAGGTCTATGGCTCTGCATGTCACAGAGCCTTGATCAGGGCTAGGGGGTCCCAAGCTTGGAAGGGCATCTCCCTTTGGCTCCAGGCTGACCTCACCCTCATAGTCCCAGAGGCACCCCAGGGCCATCCCGCCCCAGAGCCCATCCTCTGGTCGCTGTCAGGCTCCTCCAGACCCTCATTCTAGAGCTGAGCCTGAAGTCCCAACCCTTCCCTTCAAACCTGAAATTTTCGGTAATGAAATTTGTGAAAGGTGAAAATTAAAAACCAGCAGCCACATTCCTTGGTCACTGCGCCAGCCTGGGCTCCCTGCTGGTCGCCGGGGGCGGTCTTGGAGGCAGCGCATGCCCTGCTCTGACCGCTCCCCTCTGCTGGCACACGAAGGGGCCTTGGTGTCCTCCTTTAGAAAGGGCTGACTCCTCCCTCCTTCCCTTCCTCCTTTGTCCCGAGTGCCACTCAAGTGGGAGGTGGGGGTTTCTCCTGTGGCTCTTTCTTCCCTCCCCTCCGACCTCCCACCTGGTCTTCACCTGGGACTCTGGGAGGTTTTAAAAAGGTGTAGCAGGGAAGGGGTCAGATGGGAGGGGAGGGCGGGGAGACCCAGGCTGGGGCATCCAGCCACAAGTGACCTTTCACCCCGGGGCCCCGTGTCCCCTTGTGCCCCCTCATCTGGACATGGTAGACCCTTTGGGGAGGCTCGGGTCAGGGTGGACTGGGTGGGGGCCTGGGCTCAGCTGGACTTGCTGCTGGGGATGCTTGGAATGGGGCCCCTCAGGGCTCTCGCCTGCCCCCACTAGCCCAGAGAGGAGCAGCCAGGATAGGGCAGGAGCGGCATTACTCGTGGGGGTGTGGGCACGCTGGACCTGGAAGAGGGTGGTCAGCTGGGAACTGGAACTGACCTGGCTCTGCCCTGAGACCTTCGTGCACCTGGGCAGAGGGTCTTCGGGCCACTGCTCTCTGGAGATAGCCGTGCTGTCCCCTGGGAGTGCAAGGTGGGGCTCTGGGTAGGGCAGGGGACAGAGCCGGGTCACACGGGCCTGGCCGCCCTGGGCATTGGGCCACTTAAATATGAGGCATCAGCCTAGGGTTGGCCCAAGGAGGGCCCTAGACCTCCCTGCTAGGTGGGAAGTAGGATGGAGCTGTGTCCCTTTCCTGGGAGCAGAGAGACCCCATCATCTCCTTGCCCCTCACAAAGCGCCCAGCCCTGCACTTAGTTTGCATTTTCATCACGACCACCACGCCACGAAGGAGGGGCTCCCCTGGCAAGGGGCAAGAGAGCCGTGGGCTGAGGGTTGTGAGCCAAGGGAGCCAAAGGTGACATTGGGGCTTCCCATCTGCCCAGCCTCAGCGCTGCTCCCTCCCCACAGCCCACACACCAGCACGGGCTGCACTCCCCCATTACTCCCGACTGACGGGTCCTCCTCCCAAGTACATGTACCTGATGGGATGACGCGCTTTGTCCAGAATCACGCGGGAGCCAACAGCTGTGTGTCCGGCTCCCCAGATGTGCCCAGGTCACGGTGCCGGACACACGGCTGTCTTCAGAATCATGTGTGTTCTGGCTCCAAGGCTGAACCTGGGTCCTGCCAGCAGGGAGATCCGGCACTGTGGGCATCTCCCCCTGGAGGTCCCCCATCTGCAGAGCTTCGGATGGAAAGACAGGGCTGGACCACAGTCTCATGCTAACCCAGGAGGCTCTCACATTAGCTTAGTGTCACCCCAGGAGTCCTGGCTCTGGGACCCCCGAGGACAGGGCAGAGGGAGGAGGCAGCAAGCCTGGGGGCCGGTGCATCCATGCACACGAGTGTCTGTGCGCGTGAGTGACGTGGCCTCAGTGGAGCTGGGAGTCTGCGACTGCCCCAAGGAGTGGCACTGGGAGTTGGGGGCTGGCTGCTGTTCGCTGGGGGTCCCTTGTCTCAGCTGGCTTTTTTATTAATCTGTTGCGCGAGCAGACTCTGAGTTCATATTGTGAAGCTGGCCATTTGCTCCTGTTTCCTGCATGCCCCCCGGGAGGAGGACCACATGTTAAATATTTGCGGTTTTGCTGCGTTAGGTTTTAAAGTTCAGCAGTAATTACTGTGACCAGGTGCCAAGTGGATCTGCTCCCTGGGGATGTCTCCTGCTGTAGCGGGCTGGTGGCTGCATTCCAGGCCAGCTTCTATGTGCTGTTTGCAAAAACCTCTGTGCCTCCCCTTTGCTGCCCTGGTCCCACTGCCTGAGGCCGAAACCTAGCCAGGCTCTACCACCTGTGGTGGGTCATGGATGGGTGGTCCCCAGAGGGTCAAGGGCAGGACTGTGGGCACCAATGTGGGCCTGCCACGAGCAGAGCCCGGGGGCTCCAGCCAGCCCGAGCCTCATGGCAGGTTCATAGCCCCACCTTTGTGACAGTCCACAAAAATTCTGGCAGAACTTTATTTCCAGAATAGATTTCAGTTGTTCCGTTCTAGACCACCCACTCCAACCCACTTTGTGCCTGATTGCTTAGCTACTCTTTCAGGTATATTCTGCCCAACCCATGGTTTCTTGGACAAATTCAGGATAATAAATAGTCCCATCTGGTTCAGAATCCTCTCCCAGCCCCAGCCTGAGCGAGGGCTGGTGTCTTGTCCTCCATCTGGTCGTATGTAGCTGCTGCTTTGGGGTGGCCCCTATGCAGGGGTGGTGGTACCCCTCAGCTTCCTGGGTAGCATCTGCTTCTTCCCCTGGCTTTTCTCAGGACTTCACAGTGCAGCCCTCAATGATGGATGTGCTTCAGGGTAGCTGCTAGATCCAAAGAAGGGGGGTGGAGAAGTAGTGCCAACCGGTGCCAGGTGAAGAAGGGGCGTGTCCAGGCTGAACTTCACCTAACCATGCCCCAGGGGCTTCAGCAGTCTCAGGAGAGAGCTTCCAGCATGTCCCAATACTTGGGTTTGGTTCATCCATGTCTCTCCTCTGGCCTTGCTGGGGCTGGCTGCAGGTATCCAGGTGTGCACCTGTCCTCAAAGGCATCAATTGATGCTTTTGAGCTGTGGTGTTGGAGAAGACTCTTAAGAGTCCCTTGGACTGCAAGGAGCTCAAACCAGTCCATCCTAAAGGAAATCAGTCCTGAATGTTCATTGGAAGGACTGATGCTAAAGCTGAAACTCAAGCTCCAGTACTTTGGCCACCTGATGTGAAGAACTGACTCTTCGGAAAAGACCCTGATGCTGGGAAGATTGAAGGCAGGAGAAGGGGACGACAGAGGATGAGATGGTTGGATGGTATCATCATCTCGATGGACAGGAGTTTGAGCAAGCTCCGGGAGTTGGTGATAAGCAGGGAAGCCTGATGTGTTGCAGTCCGTGGGGTCTCAAAGAGTCAGACACGACTCAGCGACTGACATGAACTGAACCTACCTGTCCTCAAGAGACTCACAGCCCACTAGGGAGGAGAGGTGTGTGGAAGCCTGGAGCAAGGGAAGGAAGGAGGTAGACCCCACCCCTTCCAGCTTCCTGGGAGACTGTGAGCTAGAGTCCAGAGGGGCTGGGGCTTCCCAGGCAAAGAATGCATCCTAAGGCAGGCTTGCCCCCTTGAGGGAGCCTTGGGGCTCAGAGTGGAGGCAAGCTCACACCCATGGTCCCGACTGCTCTAGTCCAACTTTCAATCCACCTCTGTGGACCACATCTTGTCCTGTGGGAGGGGCTGGGAACAGGCAGGAAGAGCATCTGACCCTGTGCTGACAAAACGCGGGGAACTGCTGTGCTGGCGTTTAGCAGGAGTGAGACGCAGATGAAATGGGGCCACCCTTGTTTTGTTCCAGAATGCGCTGCCTTTTGGGCATCCCAAGAGCTCTAGGCCTCAGTCACCGATGGAACTCGGAGGGAAATTCAGTGAGAGCTCAGAGGGAAATGGGGCACAGTCAGGGTGCAGTCAGGGCGTCATGCTCATCTGAAGGTTTGACTGAGGGCACATCTGTTTCTAAGCTCAACCAAATGGCTTTTGGGAGGAGTTGTTCCTCCCAGGCCCAAGAACTCCCTCGGTTCCTTGCTGCGTGGGCGTCTCCATAGGATGACTTACAACCTGGGAGCTGGCTTCTTTCAGAGCAAGGAAGCAGTACAGGGCAGACCAGATGGGGCATCTCAGTGTCTCTATAATTTACCCTCAGAAGCGGCATGCATCACATTAGCTGGCTCCTGCATGTTGTGTATTAGGGGCTGGTCTCCCACATGCAGGGAGAAGGGATCACAAGGCGAGTTACCAGGCAGGGCTTTCTTTGGGTACCAGCTCGGGGGTGGCTGGCCACAAATGGGATGTGATTGAGGCACTTTCACAAGGAAATAACATTTTCTGATTCACACTGTAAAGGATCACTCTGGTGCTGTGCGGAGGAACAACTGGCATGGGGCAAGGATGAAGCAGGGAGACTTCACTTCTCTGAGACTAGTTTCCTTATTTGTAAATTGGGTGTAAGATTAGTCATAGAGCCTTCCTCATAAGGTCATTATGAGAATTAAATGAGATAATATGGGGATGAAGCTCAGCGTGGGGCTATGCAGTCCTGTCCTCTTTTTCATTTGAAAGTATTGTTGCCGCTGCCCCTCCCAGGGTCTGGCATTTGCTGTTGCTCCCTTTGTTGTTTTGTTGTCAAACCCAAGTTTGTGTGTTTGACACACAAACAAACCGAACCATCGAGTGAAGCCAGACAAACCGAACCATCAGTTTGGAGCACAGAGAGTTTCTTAACTGAGTGAGCACCAACCGAGAAGATGTGAGACATAGGCTTGTCTCAAATCCATCCTCCTGGCTGGCTGGAGCATGAGGTGTTTGTTTGTTTGTTTGTTTGTTTTTAACTTTATTTATTTATTTGGGCTTCCCAGGTGGTACTAGTGGTAAAGAACCTACCTGCCAACGCAAGAGACTTAAGAGGCGCTGGTTCGATCCCTAGGTTGGAAAGATCCCCTGGAGGAGGAAATGGCAACCCAATCCAATATTCTTGCCTGGGAAACCCCATGGACAGCGGGGACTGGTGGGCTACAGTCCATGGGGTCACAAAGAGTCAGACAGGACTGCAGTGACTTAGCATGCATTTGCTTATTTATTTTGGGAGCTGCAACATGTGGCATGTGGGATCTTAGTTCCCAGACTAGGGATTGAACTCATGCCCCCTTGCACTGGGAGCTCCTAGTCTTAACCCCTGGACTTGCAGGGAAGCCCCAGGCCATAAGGTTTTTAAAGGTAACATTTGGGGTGAGGGCTGCAGGGAGGATGCCTTTCTTCTGATTGGTTGGTAGTATTTCAGGAATCCCAGTCATCAACCTCTGGCGCCAGCCAGTCTGGGGTCTACACACCTGACCACAGCACGTGGTCACCACCCTCCACCTGGGTGGGGGTGCCTTAGTTCCTGCAGAACAACCGCTTATCCTTAGAGGAGAAACTAGGACTCTGCTTTGTTGCTGAACTGTTGTCTCTGGACTGTTTTTTCTTTGTTTCTGCCTTCCCTCATTTCCCTAAATAGTAACTGCTTGAATTGAAACTCTGGGAAGTCCGTGGAGACTGAAGCCTTTTTCTACGCACCATAAACGGGCCACAGAAAGGCCTCTGCACCCAGGAAGGCCCTGCAGGGTCTTGCTCAGCTTCAATCCCCCTTTTCTTTGCTGTGCCTCAGTCCTGAGGGAAACGGGCACAGGATGGGAAAAAGAATAAAGTTTTGGATGAGAGGTTAACCCTAAACTTGCAGGGGAACTCAGTTTCAGGGAGACTCGGCTCAAGACCTTCAGCTCATGGGATGTGTTTTTGTGTGTCTGGATGTCTGCACACAATGATTGGAGACAAGTTCAAGTTCTTCCTGTGGAGCCCTGGGCGCCGTGTGGCCGAGTGTGGCCCAGTTCTCTGGTTTGCCCAAGAAGAGCCTGGGCAGAGGGGAGGCATGAGGTGGTTTTGTTTTCCTTGCTGGCTGCCTCAGACCTCATTTCCACCTGAAGCAGCTCATAGCCTCAGGGGAAACCGGAGAGACATTTCAGTACCTTGATCACGTGGCAGAGATCGGGGTGCAAGTGTGGGGGCCTTTCATCCACACGCTGGAGCCCGGCCAGCTCTGCCACCACACTGAGCGTCGGGCTGTGAGCCCAGCCAAGAGCTGGATGTGTTCCCTGTGATGCTGTCTCTTTCTTTGGAGGGTCTGGAAAACAGCTCCCTGAAGCTCATGACCCCTTAACCTAAGGAGGAGATCAGCAAGAATCCTTGTTCCGCGTTAGCCCTTAGGAAGCTCCAGCCCACGCTGTTTCCCTGTGGGCACTGCAGTGCAGTTTCAACACTCAAGACTTGGCATCAGACCTTGCAGGGAGGCCACAGTCCATACAGCTAAGCGCCATGCAGACTCCAGCCACAGGTGGGGTCCCCAGGCTACCCACCCTGCTCAAATTCAGGGCTCCCACGATCTCCTCAAGTTTGATACCCAGGGAAGTGGGACACTTACAGTTACAGTTTCATTATAAAGGGTGCATATAGAGCAGGTATGGGAAGGTCCTGAACCCAGAGCTTCCATGTCCTTCCCTGTGGAGTCAGGGCATGTCACCCTCCTGGCACGCCATTGTGTTTACCCAGGAGCTCCCCTGAGCCTCAGTGTCCAGTGTTTTAATTGAGGTTTCTGAATGGAGGCAGGATCTGTTAATCATTGACCAGAGGGTGGAACTCATCTCCAGGGCCCCACCCCTCTTCCATCAGGGGCTGAAAAGTCCTGTCCTCTAAGCAGATGGTTGACCCTTCTGGTGACCAGCTCCCATCCTGAAGCTCTCAGGAGGGCCAGCAAGAGTCTCCTCATTAGCATAACAAAGACCCCTACCACTCAGGAAATTCCAAGGGTTTTTATAAGCTCTCTGCCAATAACCTGAGGACAAAGACCAGTTATATTCTTTATTATATCACAGCCTATTCTCAAGCGAATATGTCATTGTGAAATGCAACTTTCAGCTTTGCTTCAGGATCCACTTATAGGTCCTCTCGTTTGTCCTTTGTCAGTCCCTCTTTTAATTTATGCTGCCGTATCTTGTATGCCACCCTTAACCCTCTCTGCACAAGATGGAGTATGATTGATAGATCAGCCCTGGTTCTAGCTTCAGCTCCCAGAGAACATGTGACCTCAGAGTGGCGGCTTCCTGTGCGTGGCACACCTGGCATCTATCAGCACGGATCTGGGGCCCCCCTGCACATCCACAGCCTGCTGCAGAGACTTCAGTTGACCATCTGTGGGTTCTCCAAGTTAAGGCTCCTTTCTCTGTGAGCAGACAGCACTGGGGTGTGTCTGCTGGGGTGTGCCCCCATGACATGGCTTGGGGTGCTGCCTTTGGGTGGGGTGGGGAAGAAAGGGAGAAGGTGGTGGCTGGCCAGGCCAGATCCCAGGCTCCTACCTCCAAAGAGTATGCACTGGGTTTGTCACTCCAGTTACAGGAGCTCAGTGCAGAGAGAAGGTGGGAGGGCACCTGTGCGGGGCAGGAGAGGCAGCTCTAGAGTCCACTGGGAGTGGAGACCCAGCTTCCTGCCCCCAGAGCTGCCCCTCCCATCAGGCCAGGCACCCCTCCCTGGGAGCTCTGACTTACCCTGAGTACCTTTCCTACTCAGGAGACGGGAGAGTAAAGATTGTGCCTGGACAGTTGAGGGTGAGGTCCCAGTGACAACCATCAACCCCCCCCCAGTTGGTCCCCAAAGCAAACATCCCCGCTCCCTGCATCAAGTTGAGCAGAGGGTGAGCAGGGTCTCTTCCCAGGGTCCTCTGTGCCTCAGTCAAGAGAAGCTAGAGGCTATAGTCAATTTCAGGTGGAGAAGCCTGTGGCCCCGGGCTGGGAGGAGGCAACCTTCAAAGGCATGTGCTTGCTGGCAGGGAGCAGTGTCAGACCTGGCTTTCTGTTAGAAAAATCCCAGCTATTGGCAGAGACAAAGACAAACCCTGGACACAGCCTGGATGGGGAGAGATGGAAGAGAGAAGAGGCAGGGTCAGCTTCAGGTCCCCTCCCCCACCCCCTCATCCAACCACAGAAGCCACCTTGCTTCCCAGCACGGGGTGAGGGGGCACCTCCAGCCAAGGCTTCAAACACTTCACACACAGAGTAAGTGGGGGTGGGTTGGAGAAGAGAACTCACAGATTGATGGGGAGAGGCGCCGAGTACGCCCCTGGCAGCCTGAGGGCGTGGAGCTGGAGGCCAGTCTCCAGCTGAGCACTGACCCATCTCCTGGTTCCCTGCCCACAGACGGCCGGGGGGATCCGCCCTAGTCCATCTTCTCTCTCTCACTCTCTTTCTCTCTGACACACACACACACACACACACACACACACACACACTTCTGTCTACATCAGCCACAGCAAACCAGACTCTGCCTTCCACCAGTAGGATCACTAACGCCTGTGAATGGAATCAAATATCTCCTCACGTCCTTCTGTGTTAAGCCACTCAGCCGTGTCTGACTCTGTGGCCCCATGGACTGTGGCCCGCCAGGCTCCTCTGTCCATGGGATTCTCAAGCAAGAATACTGCAGTGTGTTGCCATGTCCTTCTGCAGGGGATCTTCTTGACTCAGGGATCGAACCCATGTCTCCTGCATTGGCAGGCAGATTCTTTACCACTGAGCCACCAGGGAAGCCCCCACCAAGTTCCTAGCAGCAGTCCAAACGCTGCCCTTGGGCTGAATGACTTGCTTCCATTCCTATCAGCCATGCTTATTGAACTGAGAATTGGGCCCTGAAGGGCAGGAGAGGAGGCTGGAGGGTGGATTAGAGAGAACTTCAAGTCCAGGTGCTTTGGGGGGAACTGGCAGTGAATTGCTGGCCAGGAACTGATTAAGCCAGACTCAGTACTGCCCTGGGGTCCTGCCTGCCACCCCCAGGGGCCCCTCTAGGACTCCACTCCCAGCTCCTGGGAAGACCGCCTCTCTTCATCAGCTAGAAGCCTGGATGTTGTCAAGAGAAGAGGCGTTAGTCTAACCCAGGGCTCAACCGCAGATGCAGGCAGAATCACAAGGGGCCCTCCCAGAGAAGGAGTGGGTGGCTCTTCCTGCTGGCACATACAAAGGCTCCCCACCTCACCCTGGGCTAACTCAGTTCCCCTCCCACCTGGCTGTTTCTTTAGCCAGGCACTGCTTCTCCAGAGGGGACTTCCCTGGTGACTCAGTAGGTAAAGAATCCACCTGCCAGTACAGGAGACAGGGGCTCAATCCCTGGGTTGGGAAGATCCCTGGAGGAGGGTAATGCAACCCACTCTAGTATTCTTGCCTGGAGAGTCCCATGGACAGAGGAGCCTGGTGGGCTACAGTTCATAGGGGTGCAAAGAGTCGGACGTGAATGAGGCGACTTTGCACACGAGCACTCTTCTCCGGAGAGCGGGGCTTTGCTTTTGCAGAGAAGCAATCTCCCTGAGGACCCTTGTGAGGCACTCGGGGAGCCCTGCTTCAGCTCAGAGTAGGTGCACAGTCTGTGCCTGCCAGGACAATCCGGGCGACCACTTACTTGGCAGACAGTGTGTGTGGGCAGTTTGGGGGGCTAGGATACTGCAGAAGTCCCAGGTCCTTGGAGCTTGGGAAGTGTCCTGGTCAGACTCCCCTCCTGTTCCTGAAGAGATGGCCTAGCACCAGCGGACACACTGCCCCGCTCCCCCACCTCCCTCCATCACAATATTTGCAGGTCTGTGGCCTTGTAGGATTCAGCCCACAGCCCTGTCCCCAACATATAGGAAAGAAAGAATGTGTGGTGTGTCCTTCATCCAAGTGCAGAGCCAGTGGGAAATACATTCAAAGCTGCAGTAGAAATCACCTCCTGGTGACCAGGGATAAGGGTGGCCTGGATTAGAGCTGAGACAGTTCACTTCCCCTTGCTGTCAGGTCCCTACAGTCAGCTTCACAAAATCAAGGAAAAGGCCGCAGGACAGAACTCCTAGAAGGGGTTACCCTCAGGGAGTGCCTGGGCTCGTCACGCCCGCCTCCCAGGCTGGGCGCTGTGGCCATTACTCCCCCTGGGGCTCCCCCGGGGCCTTCAGCTTGTCCACTGCCCAGCCTGTCCCCGTGCCTGATGCTGGGCTCTCCCTCTTTCCCTGACCACCTGTCGCGTGTCTCCTGCATTTGCTAGTCGCCCACCTGGCCCCTGGGCTGTGACTCAGCATTTAGCTCCGGATCCTGGAGAATTTTCTCCTGTCATCCTCAGCAACAAGTGGTTGCAGTTTTCATTATCATAAGACCAAAAAAAAAAAAAAAAAAAAAAAAGTGTAGCTGAGAAAATAGATGTGTGCCTTCCACCCTACACTGGGAACATCTTGACATTTAAATCCAATTACCCTTTTCCCATTCTTGATGAGGATATGACATGTAGCTAGAGAACATTCTGCTAGATAAATATATCATAATCTCAGCCTGCTCATAACATCCCAGAGCTGATCTGGGGACTCTATGTCTCCCATCCTCCCTGGCCACCCTTGGCCAGTGTGAGAGGATGGGGGTCACGGACTGGCCACTTCAAATGGCCTTGAAAATGTGTGTTTCAAAAATTTGGGCAACATTTGAATCTCTGCCCTTCCCAGAGTCATTAAAGTTAATTGGGGAGACAGCACGATTGCAGAGACAGAAGGACCTGTGTCAACCTTTGCAAAGACCCTGTGGCTATTCTGAGGTCTCCATCCCTGGGTTTTTGGCAAAATGCCACAACCCAGGGAGGCTGTAGCTGAGTGGAATCTATGAAACACTTTCCCATATTACTGCAAAACTTCGTTTCTGTCAGATGCAGGCAGTCATGGATACCCAAAGAGTCAGAAAGCCAATACAGACCTGTGTGTTTTTATTCTGATTCAGTGTCAGTTCTCTGGGACATCTGGGGCTTCCTTGGTGGCTCAGAGGTTAAAGCGTCTGCCTGGAATGTGGGAGACCCGAGTTCGATCCCTGGGTTAGGAAGATCCCCTGGAGAAGGAAATGGCAACCCACTCCAGTACTCCTGCCTGGAGAACCCCACGGAGGGAGGAGCCTGGTAGGCTTCAGTCCATGGGGTTGCAAAGAGTCGGACACAACTGAGCGGCTTCACTTTCACTTTTTCCTTTTGGACATCTGGAAAGATGGGGCTCAGGTTCTTTAACAAGGGCACACATGCTTGCCTGGCCAGAGATGGGGACAGTGGGAGGAGAGGAAATTGCCAGAATTAATTAAGGCTGTGAGAATCTTGCCTTCTCTCCCTTCCAGCTGAACTCCCTGTTGTGGGCTGTGTGCAAATTCAAGTCACAGCTCCCTGCCCAGCCCTCACCCCTTCAGAAATCCATTTATCAATTAAAGTCACAGGGCATGTCTTGACCTTCCTCTCTCCATTTCCACCCACAGAGAGAAAGTGAAATGTAAGTTCATGGAGATTTTAGAAAGAGTATCCTTTTAGGTGTTCCAAACACCTAATCTGTTTCTCAACCCACTCTCAGCCATGGCTGTTACCAGCCCAAGCTGACACTTCTCCCACTCCCACGAGACAGAGTGATAACCAGCAGAGAAAGGTTGCCCTCACCCCATCTTCACCCATTCCCCTGGAAGTCACAGAAGCAGAAAACCTTCCCTCCTTCCTTCCTTCCCCTTCTTAAGAACTCGGTGACCAGTTGTTTTCCTCCCCTGAGGCTCTGATTATCCTCAGACACTTCACACATGTCTGGACTTACTTATCCCAAATAACACTTGTTTTATCCTGTGTGCTCAGGGCTAGTTAATAAATAAGAATTAAGTCATTCATTTACTTCTTGCTGCAAATCACAGCATGAAACTCGAGGAGTACTTACATTTATGAATGCATGGGTGTGAAAGTGTGTGTCTGCTTCTGTGTTAAATGGAATTCAAGGCTATTCCACCAGCCCCAAAAACAGTGTTCCCAAGAGCTCACAGGTATTATGTATTTACAAAAACACATTTGTCTCTTCTAATATTCCCTGAATGCTCAGGTAATAGTTTGAAAATGACAGCTCTCTTCTCTGACATCCAGGCTCTGGGCATCTCTCTGAAAGAGATCAAGGGATCTGATGGGGTTTGGGCTGATAAACATTCCCTGGTGGCTCAGATGGTGAAGAATCTACCGGCAGTACAGGAGACGAAGGTTCAGTCCCTGGCTTGGGAAGATCCGCTGGAGAAGGGAATGGCTACCCACTCCAGTATCCTTGCTTGGAGAATCCCATGGACAGAGGAGCCTGGAGGGCTACCGTCCCTAGAGTCACAAAGTGTCAGACACGACTGAGTGACTAACACACACACATAGAGAACCAGACAAGCTTAGAATCAGGAAAGTACTGCCACACACTCCAGGCTTTGGCTAGGCGCAGCCCAGGTCGAGGAGGCTAACTCTCAGAAAGAAGCGGGAGTAAGAATGGGACCTTGTCACATTCCTCATCAATCCTTCCATACTAATTTTTAAAAGAAGTCTGTGCTTTAAAATATTTTCTAAATCAATTTGTAATAAATGCCTACAACTTGTCCTGGAATTAAATGCAAATATGAGGCTGTGCTAGACCTATGCAGCAAGTCCTGGGTAGAGAAAGTCAAACCAGGTCATCAAGCAGACCTCTCGCAGCTTCCTACAAGAGTGCCTCACTACGGGTTGTGGGGTTCCTTAGCAGAAATCCCCAGTCACTGAAGGTGAGGGGACAGCCCCAGAGACCCCCGAGGCTGTGGGTATGTTTGCAGATCTGTGTCATGAAAACCAAGTGTAACACTAAAGTTCAGCGCCTGAGCACCTGTCAGGCAAGAAGACTTGGGGTTTCCCTGTGGCCTGTGGGCTGTGTGGCCATTTGAAAGTGAGTCTGGGTCAAAGACATTGCTGGCCGAGGTCGCTTCAGAGCATTAGTGGAAGCACCCTTTCCAGGCAGAGGAGAGCACTGTGAAACAGGCCTAGGCCGGCAGCCTAAGACGTACTCTTAGGCTCTTGAGATTAAACCACATCGTGGAGTTTCAACTGGAGGAGTGGATCCTAACATTTGGGGGCCTTCCTCTTCCTCTCCTTTTCTCTCTTCTCCTGTTCTCTCTGTCTCTCTCACCCACCCACACACATGCACACACCCCACACACACACGACACATAGACACACACACACACCCACACACACACCTCACACACCTCTCCCCTGACACACACACCCCACCCCCCACACACACACACTGTTCACCAGCTTACCATCTCCAGAGGTTCAAGGACCCCTAAAGGGCATACATGTTCACCTGCCTGACTTCCCCACTGGACATTGAACCCTTCTAGAGATAAATGCTTTATTTCTATATCAGCCCTCAGAACTGGTATCATGTAAACATCTTGGCTTCTGAGCTTTCTGAAAAGTTCATGATGTTGAGACTCAGTTGCAGTCATTTTACTTGATCATGCTAACGGCCAGGACTTCCCCTGGTTATCCACAGTGATGTCTTTTGATAGACTTTACACTGTGCACTTCCAAGGGCTCCTGGAATGGGAGACCAGAACACAACCTGGGGCCAAAACCTGGAGTTTTGTTTTATTTAAAAAAAAAAAAAAAAGAGGCAGCAGCTATTTGGAGCTGTCCGTGGTCCTGAAGACAGCCTCCCTTCTTCCAGTTGGCTGAGTTGCCACCACAGGTTCCCATTTCAGGCATGTCTTAGTGCCCGGTCTCAGCCTGGTTTCAATCACCTAATTGCTAGTTGCTATGCTTCTTAGTGCAGCTTAGATTCCAGAAAGAATCTGGCCTTTTGCTTCAGTCACGCTATTAGTCCTTGCAGCTATGGACATGATCCTGTCTGAATCAACTCTGCTGAGGGCTTCTGCCAGGGCCTTAGTCTTGCTAGGCCCTGAACCAGAGCTTGGCCTCTGATTGCAAAGCTGTATTTCTATTTCAGGCTTTTGCATGCTTGCTTCCTTGGGAAAGCAGACTCGAGACAGAGATTTATGTGCAGGAAGTTTATTGGGACTATATTATGACAGAGGACAAGAGAGTTAAAGTAGTTTTGGAACAAACTAAACATCTACTGTTGTCCATTCCAAGTCAACATGAACTGTTTCTGATACTCTTTTTGACAGGGATGGAAAAGAATCTATTTGTCAAACCACGGTCGTATACCATGTACCTGAGGCCATGTAAATCTAGCAAAGATACCACACCTGACACAGTGGTTACAGTTGGGGCTACAGCTTGAAAGTCTGCAGCAATCTGCTGTCATCCTCTAGTATCCATTTGTCATTTGTAGGGACTAGACCAGTGAATTACATGGCAATTTGATGGCTTGACTACTCCTGCATCTTTTAGGTCTTTAAAGGTAGCACTAATCTCTGCCATTTCCCCAGGAATGGCAAATGGAAAATTAAATATTACCTTTGATTTAATATCTTGGCTCAGGGCATACAGTAAATTCCAGAGGCTTCCTAGGCCCCTTACTATGGTAGCTCTTATCCCATGGGTCAGGACATAGGGGCTCTGCCAACTATCACATGTGTTCATTTCAGTTGTAAATTCAGAGATGGGGAAAATGACCATTGGAGTGAGGGGGTCTGTGAACCTGACTTGAGGCAGATATGGGCCATTTATTATTGTTGTTAAGTTTCTCAGTCATGTCTGACTTTTTTGATCCCATGAATGGCAACACTCCAGGCTTCCCTGTTCTTCACTATCTCCTAGAGTTTCTCAAACTCATGTCCATTGAGTTAATGATACCATCCAGCCATCTCATCCTGTTTCATCCCCTTCTCCTCTTGCCCTCAATCTTTCCCAGCATCAGGGTTTTTTCCAGTGAATCAGCTCTTCTCATCAGGTGGCCAAAGTATTGGAGCTTCAGCCTTAGCATCAGTCCTTCCAATGAATATTCAAGGTTGATTTCCTTTAGGATGGACTGGTTTGATCTCCTTGCTGTCCAAGGGACTCTCAAGAGTATTCTCCAGCACCACAGTTTGAAAGCATCAGTCTTCGGTGCTCAGCCTTCTTTATGGTCCAACTCTCACATCCATACACAACTACTGGAAAAACCATGGCTTTGATTATATGGACCTTTGTTGACAAATGTATTGCCTGGTCCCTATATTCTCTCACTCTACCAGGAAGGCTACATGACAGGTCAGGTTTCCAAGAGCCAAGTGCCTAGATACAAATGTCAACTTGGACAAAAATCTAGACATATTTAGGTGTTGTTTCCCCAACCCCTGCAGCATGCACTTATCCAAATAAATGGTTGCCAGTCACTTTGAGGAAGGCCTGCTATGCACAGTTGCCATGATGATAGAAGGTTAATTCTCTTGGGGACCCAACCTCCCTTCAGTCATTGAGTTCTGGATTTGAAAACTGGTCCAGAGATCATGCCATTTTATTGAAACAGCTACCCTCAGCCTCCTGGTTGTCCATCTTTGGCTTCTTCCCATTTTATATGTTGATCACTACCCTTGATGGCTGCCCATCTTTCTTGCCCTTGTGATGCCATGTTCTATTAACCTTCTTCATAGCTTTCTGCAGGTCAGCTCCTCTTGGTTGATGCCCTGACATTGCCACTCATTAGAATTTGTTTATGATGGCTGAGCACACCCATGTGGGTTTTGTAATATTATTTCATGAGCCATTCGTCTCCCCTTGATAACAGGGACTCCTGATCTCTAATGACGGGTCTTTATTCAGTCCTGTCCTACATAGGAGAGCCACTTCTGAGCTTCCTATTGATACTGGTGCCCCTCTCCCCAGTGCATTCTCTGTTGCTTTAGACAGGGGAGCACCCCCAGGTCCTCCTACAAAACACAGTCATGTGGTGAGTTCTCCAGCCTTTCATTCATCACCCCGGCACGATCACCTTTGTGAGCCTTTTGATCTCTTCCTGCGCTGTCTGCCACAGCAGTTCGATCTTGTCTCCTTCATTTGTGTGGGCCATAGCCTTCCCTGTGCTTCTCAGAGCCATCCTAGCAGTGTTTTAGCAGCAGCATCTGAGGTCCTTGCCATACTCCCAATCCTGTATCCCAGGAGAGTGCTGCCCTATAAATTGTTCCTCCTTACTCAACTTGATGTTCTGATTTCTCACCTAACACCCTCAGAATAAAGTTCTGTGTATATTTCCGAGTCCTTCACCTCTCTCAGGAGTATAGTCCCTTTCCTCTTTACATCCATCCATCCAGATATCCCCACCCCATTTCTCCCATTCCCATTCCTTCTCCATCAGGTGCTTGACATTGCTGAGAATTAACCTTCTCTGCAGCTCTGCTGCTCCTGCTGTGAAGCCCTAGGACTGGCCTTCTTACTGCAGAAGATGAGAGTCTTTCGATACCCTGCCAGAGAGGCGAGAGCCAACCAACCCCATTGTCCCTCACCTTAGCATCTACTCTCTGAGATCTCTGGCACCAACGGTCAGAGTCCTGCAGAGCAGACTCTGGGGAAGTGCAGGAAGCATGTGGGGAGGGTGTTCTCTTGGATCAACACCTGTGGGGGAAGGGAGGGAAGCAAGAGTGGGAAGAGGGAGAAGTCAGACTGTGATGTAGCCAGCCAGCCCCACATGGAGCTTTGGAGCTGGGATGGCCCTGATTTCATGCAAGGGACTACAGCCTTCACAGTCTGCATCAGCCAGTCACTGGATGCCGACAGCCCCAGGGAAGACGCAGCCTTGGGTGAGGCGACTTTCTGCAGCCCAGCCGAGAGCAATCTCTGGAGGGAAATTCTGCTGGGAGCAGTGTCGCTGGGCTTCAAGGTGGCTGCTTCAGCCAGTCATCCCCCGAATCTTATCTGATCCCAGCCTCCCTGCACTGCCAGCCCCCTCTCTTCTGGCCCCTCCCTCCCGTATGTGCCTAAAGGCTTCCTTTATGAGAGCAGCTTTTTCCCAAATTGCTTTGCTTACTCAAGGATCATTGAAAATTAACTGTGGCTAATGTTATTTAAAAAAGAAAAACACTTAATGTTTATTTTTGTTTATTTATTTGGCTATACTTGGTCTTTGTTGTAACACGTGGGATCTTTAGTTGCAGTGTGTGGGATCAAACTGGGCCCTGTGCATTGGGAGCACGGAGTCTTAGCCAGTGGACTACCAGGGAAGTTCCTGCTAATCTCATTGAATTCGCTTCTTTTTTTCAGTTTTATAAAAGCCTTTTCCTTCCAGGAATTGCCATTTGGTTTCTGAGATATGAGCATGATATCTGTAAAGCGGAAATAGCAGTGTTTTTAACACGGCACTTTAGAGTTCTAAAACGTGTTCACACAATTTTTTATCAGTTTAATTGAGGTATAATTTATACACAGGAAAACACTGTGTAAGTGAGTTCTGACAAATGTATACCATCTTCCCAATCAAGATATACAGCATTTCCTTCACCTCCAGAACATTCTTTTATATGCCTGCTCATTCAACTCCCTCCACCCCATCCCTCCGGTAACCACCCATCTTATTCTGACAATAGAGATTGGTTTTGCCTATTGTAGAATTTTATCTGAAATACTGCAGTACGTACAGAAAGGCTGCTTTTGTTCAGCATGAGGTCCGTGAGTGTCATCCACAGTGTAGTTTGTTTCTTTTTACGGACAGTAAAATTCCATTGTGTGGATATGCCACAATTTGTTTCTCCATTCATGCAGGTGGTGCTAGTGGTAAAGAACCACCTGCCAATGCAGGAAACAAGAGACATGGGTTCGATCCCTGGGTCAGGAAGATCCCCTGGAGGAGGGCATGGCAACCCACTCCAGTATTCTTGCCTGGAGAATCCCATGGACAGAGGAGCCTGGCAGACTACGGTCTGTGGGGTTGCACAGAGTCAGATACAATTGACACGACTTAGCGTGCATACACGCGGTTCTTAGAGTTTACAGTAAATGAGTGTGACCCGTACACAGCCATGCAACCTTGAGTAGCTAGGAGGGGGCTCCATGAGCCAGGAAACCAGACCTCACTCCAGCATCACTTAACCAAAGAGCCCTGGGAAACGGTGCTCTGGCCAAATAACCGGTGCATTTGGTAATTTCTTCCAAGGTATGTATTTTTCTAGAAGATTCTCTAGGCATTTTGTTTGGTGCTATTTGAGTTAGTATCCTGCCAAGCAGTATTAATTTTCCTTGCTAATTCAGGGTAATAGTAATTGAGGGGCAGACCTGCAGAGCAGTGGGCTTGGGCACATGCATGTCAAATGGACTATATATCATGACATCAGACATTTCGAGAAAATTGCTTTTCCTCCCTGAATGCCAAGTCATAAATAATTTCAGGTTGGGAAGAGCTCTGGTAAGCATGTGCTTGACTCCAGGGAATGGCCTGTAAATACTGTGAGCCACAGAATAAAAAACGAGGGGGACAGATTTGTGGGGTCACATCTTATCTGGATCTTGCTATAACTCTTTGCAGTTGATGCTGTGGGTGTCCCGCTCAGCTCTGCTTTCCCGGTAATGCACCCATCACCTGCCACCGTGAGCGTGGACTGCTAATGGCTCACAGCTGCACCCTTAATTCAGAGATTTGACCTCAGCTGACAGGAGCCTCTTCCAGAAGGTGACGCCTCCCTCCCGGAGGTGGCCTGCAACCAGGCACACGCTGGTAAATGGGCTTTCGGGGGAGGGAACAAACCAACCAAGCCCTGATGTGTAGCATTGTCACACTGTCCAGTGTCTGCGGTGTAACTGCTCCCACCGTGACCAATTCCCAGCTACCTTGCAAAAATAAACAAGTTGCTTAGGAGTATAAGCAAGCGCAAAAGAAAAATGACCTTTAAAAGGCAAGGGAATGATAAACACAAAATTCAGTGCAGTGGGCATCCTGGCCGGGCAGGATGGGGGTGTTGGAGAGGGGCCAAGGGAATCTGGGTGATACTGATACTATTTCATAAAGCTGTGTTTCTTAAGCTGGGTGTTGAATGCCTGAATGTTTGTGTTCTTTTTCTTTATATCATATACATTATATACTACACATTTGCTTTTGAGTAAATGAAATGTT
The DNA here is from genome assembly GCA_006408695.1 of Aepyceros melampus. Taxonomy (NCBI): domain Eukaryota; kingdom Metazoa; phylum Chordata; class Mammalia; order Artiodactyla; family Bovidae; genus Aepyceros; species Aepyceros melampus. Next base: position 101,321 of record SJXQ01003161.1, read on the forward strand.
TCGTGACAAAAGCAATTCTAAAGACGTCTTCTGAGCTTTGAACTTGTCTTGGCCTGCACATGTAGGGCATGGCTTTTTGGCAGAGACCAGTAGAAGCAGCTTGAAGGCTGTCTTGACTCCCTCTGCAGCCATCCCCCGGGTGCAGCTGCAAACTTTACACTCCTAACAAGCTCTGAGTGTGGTCTGGGGGATGGAGAGTCCTGTTTCTCTCAGAATGGGCATCAGGAGGAGATGAGTAAGGGACTGTGGACAGAACTGCCCTGTGCAGCGCCCACCTCTCATCAGGAATCAAGGGGAAAGGTGCCCTCCGGCCTGAGGCTGGATCTGCCCCCACCTCACCCAAAGCAGTTCTTCTTTTGACCTGGAGGGGCTGTGAGAGCCGGGCCACCCCTCGGTGTGATACTGAGTGTGCGTGCTAAGTCACTTCAGTTGTGTCCAACTCTGCAACACTATAGACTGTAGCCCACCAGGCTCCTCTGTCCAAGGGTGTCTCCAGGCAAGAATACTGGAGTGGGTTGCCATGCCCTCCTCCAGGAGGTCTTCCCAACCCAGGGATTGAACCCGCATCTCTTACGTCTCCCACACTGGCAGACGGGTTCTTTACCACTAGCTCCACCTGGGAAGCCTGTGATACTGAGCATTCGGATCGAAATTTGCCCCAGGTACTTCGTGGGCTTGTGCACTCTGCTTTTCCTCTCCCATGGATGAGCTCCTGCCACCCTCCCCGCAGTAACTGTTATCAAGCCATTTTCCATGAGAGGAGATGAAATACTGGAGCAGGTCTGGAACCTGCCAAGGCAGAAGATGGAGCCACAGCTTCCAGCAGGAGGGCTTGCTTCCACAGTCACACGGTGCCCCCTGCATTCCGGTGCCGGCACCTCTGAGCAGCTTACAGCACTGTCCCCTCCAGCAGCCCAGGTTCCCTTCACCAGAGGCTTCCTTCCCAGGGCTTCACTTCTGCTTGCAACCTGGGCAGTGCTCCCCGCTGGGGCGGGGAAGACAGAGGCTGTGATCTAGACCTGGGCGCCCAGAGGCTTCTACCATCAGAACACAGCTGGGGGGTGGGTGGGGAGTGGTCTGCACACTCCCTCACCAGTTTGTTCACATCACTCTGTCCTCTGGGAGACACAATTCCTGTGGGCACAAAGCCACTGATTTCCCATTATAGAGAGGGTGAAACTGAGTCTGCAGGCCAGTGAATTGCTGCTGCTCGCAATTCAGGTTTGGTGGGGACTCTCACAGCTCAGACCTCCAGGACAAGGCCAGCTTCATTCATCTGGAAGCTGGTGCCGCAGGAAAAGAGGGACCACAGCCCAGGTGGAGGCAGCCAGGGCTGCAGGCAGAGAGCCAAGGGGAGTCTAAAGAAAGATGTTAGGTTGGGAAGCTCACACCCCATGGGTGCACACAGATGCCTGAAGGCATCAGAGATATTCCAGATGCTGTTTTGGATGAGGCCAGGGCTGAAGAGGGGTTAGCAAGGAAAATTCCCCTGCCCCGGAGTCGACCCTGAGAGAGGCCCTATGGGGGCCTCCCAGCAGGTGAGGGGCCAGGTGCTGAGGAGAGGGAGCAAGGCAACCTGTGGCCCTCACTCAGCAGGACCCTGACTCCAGGCAGGAACAACTCCGTGAGAAAGCAGTGGTGGGGAGGAGAGCTGACCTGGGGGCCAGGGACCACTTGGTTCAAATCCTGGCTCAGCTACTGACCAGCTGTGCGTCCTTGGGTGGCTTCATGTGTGTGCACCTCCGACTCTTCGTGAGTCTATTTGGGTCAAAATGGCACCAACCTGGTGGGCTTCTGTAAGGGTCCAGAGCTTCTACAAGGGTACCAGGAATCGGCAAATATCCTCACTGACCAGGACAGCAGGGTCAGTGTGGGAGCAGAGAAAGGTCTTCCCTGGGTGGCCCCCAGGGTGGTCTCTAGGTGCTGTGGGAAAGTTGCTGAGATGGGAGACCCACCCCGCTAGGATCAGGGCTCCAGGGAAGGGAGGCAGGGCCCCCCTGCAGAGGGAGGGCAGGTGTGGCAGGCCCCCACCTCGGATGCGGAGGGGCTGTATAAGGCACTCGGATCTTTGAGTGGCTCCTGCCCTTTGTCTGTCCACAGGCTGTATCGCCTGAGTCCTGTAGGCCCGAGGGCCTCGGTGAAGCTGGAGCCTGGTCAAGGGTGATCCCAGGCAGCTGACGTGATTGAGGGGCCACGGCACCCAGAGGTGGGCCAGCGGGGTCAGGCCAGGAAAGACCCAGCCTCTGCATTAGTGCATCAGGGTGCTCTGTGTCAGACCCCTTCCCAAGGAGGAGAGGCCCGGGATATGGAAGCTGAGAGCGACATGGGGCTGGAGAAGGGTGTTCTGAGCAGGAGGGTGTCAGCGTGGGGTCATTAGTGAGTGGGGTTGCAGGGCGTGACTAGGGGAGGTTACCCGGTGGAGTCGGGGGGCGGGTAGGAGCATGTGCTCTTGGACAGGGGCTGTCACATGACCACGGATGGACACAGCTAAACTCAGCTTTCCCAGCTGCACACACAACTAGATGCCCTCACTCGGGGCTCTGGTCCCCAGCAAGGGCACTCACTGGGTCAGACCCTTTCTCCTTAGAGTCTCTCGTGCATTTCTCCCCAGGGCTACTTGGACCTGAGGGCCTGTCCCCCGAGAAGCCACAGATTTAGCACCCCGCTGTGTCCTGGACCACCGCCCCCCAACCCCAGCCTTGGGCCAGGCCATCCCGTCTACAGCGGTTCTGCCAGAAGAGTGCTTTCCCTCCCTTGATTCACCAGCCACCAGGCTCCTGGGGGCCACCTTCTTAGCTCCCCGTCAGGGCTCCTGAACTAATGAGTCTTTTAATTGGTTGCTCAGAGAGAATCAAAATGGGAAGAAATAGGCAAAGCAAAATAAAAACATTCCTTTCGGTTTTCCACGAGTTGGGCATGAAAACCTCATGGTTCTCCCATGAGGCCCTGGACAGCGGGTGCCCACCCCCAGGGAAGGGGAGAGGCAGCTGTGGGCGCTGGACTGAACAGCCAGTGTCTGTTCAGACCAGCGTCACTGTGTCACTCAGCTGCAGGCCAGGGCATCCTCTGCCAACCCCCTAGCCCTCCCAGCCTCACCAGGGAGGGCCTGAGGGTTTCATTATGAGCTCAGATTATCATCAAGTACAAGGGGGAGTGAAGGGAACATTATAAGTGCCCTTTTAATATGAATCCCATTTCCTTTTGCAGTTGGTTTTCTTGCAACAGATGCTGTTGCAGAAAGTGGAGCAAAATGGAAAAGACAAAAAGGCGAGTGATTAACTCTGCCCCAGAGCCTTCCCGGCAGATGTCTGGGAGGGCAGGGCAGGGTGCCTGAGCCCCGCCCACCGCACCCTTGCTTGTGGCCTGCCCACAGGGACTCATATGTTTGGATGATTCCACGCTTGGCTCGGTACTGGGGAAGCGTGGAGCCGCCTTCCCGCTGTTCAATAACTGATGACCATTTTTCTCCAATTAAACTGAGATTGAAGGATCCTCAGACTTAGACACCCAAGGAAAAATAATTAGTGCTTAAAATGTTAATTGCGCTCAGATGTGCCTTTGCCTCTGGAAGCTGTCTACAGGCGAGCGTGCAGGAAGGCAGTCCTTGGTGGGAGAGGGCTCTGCCACCACCCAACTGGCTGGTCTTCCCAGGAACCCCAGAGTGGGCAGCCCAAGTACTCATCCTATTCAGGTGAGGCCAGTAGTGATGACTCTGTGAGACCTGCTGTGAGCCCCTGCCTGGCCAGCCCACTGTCCCCAGACACTGGCAGGCAGTGTTGCCTCATGGTTAGAACAAAGGCCTGGAGTCAGACAGGTCTGGCCTGGCCCCTTGCTCTCCCACTGACAGGGCCAGCAGCCTGAATGCCAGCAACACAGGTAACGTGAGACTCATGCCAGGCCCCAGGTAAGTAATTCCAGAAGCACACCGGTCCCCTTTCATCAGGACCGGGAGGATTGGGGGTCGAGGGCTGTCACTGTATTCTCTCCCCGGGGGCTATGCAGGCTGCTCCCCCCAAGAATAGTTCTTCCTCGGAGAGGAAGGGATGTGGGAGCCACCCACACCACCCTCCAGCCACATTCCCACCAACCAGCTCGCCAACTAGGGGAGACGTCTCCCTGCCCCTGAGAGGATTCATCCCACCCCGGGTGCTTCCTGCTCATATATTTCCACATGCGCACCCCAGTTCCTTTCTCTGCGAGACGACATGCCTAAGAGGCTTAGGCTCCTTCATGCCGTGCATCCCAAAGAAATCCACTTAGAAATTCCATGTTCCCTGATCCCCTACATAATAAGATTCCTTTATCTCTTGTTGTCATGGGAAGTATATATTAACTGATTAATATTAATGTGTTGGCCGATTAATATTAATACCAAGCCGGTTCGTACTTCACAAGGCAGGGCTCTTGATGAGCGCCGCAGAGCCCAGACAGCTGTCGGGTTTTGGCAGATCCCAGGAGAGATGCTGACCCTCTCTGCCGTGCCTCGTTACGGACACCGTGTCATTAGCGGTGTCTGTCGGAGCTGGCATGGGAGTGTGTTTGGACTCTGAGCATGGCAATTAGAATCCTTGCCATCCAGGACAGCATATTTTATCATTTAAATAGCATTTTCACATTCTCTTAACATATTTTCCCAGTAACATTGTTAAATTAGATGATAAAAGGTTATTTCTTACTTCTGAAGTTGAAATACATTACCATTATTCCTTAGCTGCCCGGAATTAGAAAGGTTTCAGTTTTCTATGTTCTGAAGTTTTCATTATCAAAATTTGCCAGACTTTATACAACAGACAACACTTGTTTTTTTGTTTTTTTTTTTGCCTTTGTTTTCATCAAAGATGGACAGAAGCTTTGTCTCTCGACATGCTGGAGATTGCTCTCAGCCTTTGGTGGAAAGGGTTGTGCCATCTAAGTGGAAGCAGCCAGGATATACACTCAGGGCCCAAGGGGGTCCGAGGGGGTCCTGGGTTACCATGGCTGCTGTACCCTGGCCACCTCCTGAGCATCAGGGAAGCCAAAAATGGTCAGGGGCTGGGCTTCCTGTCCATCTTGCTCCCGGGGAAGGCACAGCCACAGGCTGCACTGTTGGCCAGTGGGGCTGGGCTAGAGCCTGCCTGTGTCTGTGTAGCTTCCTCGTCCCTCTGTCCCCCCTCCAGCTATCCACCTGTCCAGTCCTCGCCCAACTGCCACCTCAAGTCCTTTCCCTGAGTGACAGGTACGCCTGCTAGACATCAAATAGGTAACTAATGAGGACCTACTGTGCAGCACAGGGAACTCCACTCAGCACTCGGTAATGACCTATATGGGGAAAGAATCTAAAACAGAGTGGATATGCGTGTTTGTTGTTCAGATGCTAAATCGTGTCTGACTCCTTGTGACCCACGGACTGCAGCACACCCTGTCCCTCACTATTGCCCAGAGCTTGCTCAAACTCATGTCCGTTGAGTCAGCGTGGCCATCCAACCATCTCATTCTCTGCTGCCCCTTCCCCTTTCGCCTTCAACCTTTCCCAGCAGCAGGGTCTTTTCCAATAAACTGTCTCTTCGCATCAGGTGGCCAAAGTATTGGAGGTTCAGCTTCAAGTATATGTGTATATATAGCTGATTCACTTTGCTGTACACCTGAAACTCACACAACATTGTAAATCAACTGTGTGTGTATGTCAGTCGCTCAGTCATGTCCAACTCTTTGCGACCCATGGATTGTAGCCCATCTTGCTCCTCTGTCCATGGAATTCTCCAGGCAGGAATACTGGAGTGGGTAGCCATTCCCTTCTCCAGGGGACCAACTATACTCCAATTTAAAAAATTGTCTTAAAAAAATCCCTTCCCTGGACCTCAGCCCATTCACCCACTGTCCACGTTCCATCCATGTCCCCCATGCACCAACCGTCTCCCCACCATCCACCACCACCACCCACATACCATCCTCTGCTCATCCCACCACTATCCGCTGTGCCACCCACATGCCATCTCCCATCCATCACCTGTGCTGCATCACGTCTGACGTGGAAGACATCCTGCGTGTACCACGTGAGCCTTCCCCCGCCCCAGTTTCCCCACCCACACCTCCCAGTTAAATGTGCCGTGGGCAGCGGCTGGAGCCAGTACCTGGTCATACGTCACTCTCCCCCAGTGCCCAGCGTCCCTGAGTTGCCTCTTGCCATGACCTCCAGTGGCCTGCAGTCTTTGATGTGGCACGGTAGGCCACTGGGCTCTTCTGAGAACAATCTCTTTGCCTGAAAGAGAGTGCATGGACCAGAAGAGCCACTGTGTTCCCATGCAGTGAGCAGTTGTTGTTGTTTAGCTGCTAAGTCATGTCTGATTCTTTTGCAACCCCATGGACTCTAGCCCACCAGGCTTCTCTGTCCATGGGATTTCCCAAGCAAGCATACTGTTAGTGGGTTGCTGTTTCCTTTTACAGGGAATCTTCCTGACCTAGGGATCCAACCTGCATCTCTTGCACTGGCAGGTGGATTCTTTACCACTGAACCACCATAGAAGCCTGAGGGATGAGCAGATGTCTCCCCAAAACTTAACCCCAGTCCAGCCTCCTCCCATCACCTTTTCCCCAGTTTGACACCAGGGACAGGATCCGTTTTACCAATGTGAAGGCCTGTGCTCGCACAGATTTCCGGCCAGAAGCGAGCTTCATTTGGGCTGTTGGAAATGGTCCTGGTTGCTTTGTGGCTGCCCCTCGAGTGTTCCCTCTCTTGCGTGCCATCTCCAGCCTCTGCCCTGCCCCCATTCCCAGACACTGGGGGCACGGGGGATGGCTTCTCTGACTTCAGCTGAGGACGGGAGCTGGGGAAGCAGGGCTATGGAATTCTTCCTGAGCCCAGGCTGGGGTCCTATCTAAGCCTTGAGGTTGACTTCAGTCTCTCTGAGCTCTCTGCTCCAGGGTGAGGTCTCCAGAGTGTGTGTTGGGCGGAGATGAGAGGGGGTGTGTGGAGACCCCCTGTCTGCAGATCGTGGGTGAGAGATGCCAGCCAGGGGCACCTGTCTGCAGTGGAATCAGCCCTCATTCTACCCAGGAGCCCTGCCCTGCAAAGTGATCCTAGCCTGGCCCGGCCAGGTCCTCTCTTTACCCAAGACAGGGCTGCAGACTAGAAAATGGCCCCAGTGTGTCCATATGCTGTTTGATGTGCAGAAGAGCAATGTAGCCTCCAGAAGCGTGCATGGATTCCTGGGCCCTGACCTCAGCTGGCTCATGTTCTCAGCCCGGGTGCAGCAGAGCAGACAGTGGCTGAAAGCTGAAGATGATTTCTCAGGATGTCCACCAACCATGAGCCTCCCTCAGTACCCAGCATGATGGTACCTCCCTGGGAGTTTCCAACTCTTCCGAAATCTCTGCCAACTCCAGCCACAGATTCTCACACAAGCTTTGGGCATTCAAAGCCTGATACCTGCCTATCCAGGTGCCCCTCTGCCTGATGCCCTGTGTGTTCCGGGCACTCCCTGCCCCACATATGCTGTTACACAGCAGCCCCTCATTCTGTAATCACCTCCCTAACAAACAGAAAACATGCTCGTCGCCGTTGTAAGCATCCCCGGTGTGATTTATTGCCATCATCACAATATTTTGTTTGGAGCTGTAAACCTCCAGACATAAATCAAGTCATTAGAAGGAATGACGTTTAATCCTGCAGAAAAAGCCTCAGTGGGCTGAGCCGTTCTCACCCAGCCAGCGAATCATTCATTCTAGAGAGGATGGCTGCAAACATGCTAACACGGTTGGGCCCTCATCTCTGCTGCACACAGATGTGGAAGGACGGAGGCCTGAGTTGGGCTGCTTTTGTTTTGTGGAATTGCACATTCTCGACTGCAAAGTGATGCCCAAAACACGTGCCTGGCAATCCAGACAGGAGTCTTAATTCAGAAAGAAATGCACACAGCCAGGAGGGGCCGAGTCTGTGCCTGTGATCTGTGCTTGTCGTCCCGAGAGCAGCTGTTGGTTGGACTTCAAAGGAAGCAGAAAAACAGCTCAGAATATCTTCTTCAGCTCTGTTCACAGTGACCCTTGCCACCCTTCGAGCAGCTATTACATGGGGACCGTGTTCTCTTTGCAAAGTGGGCAGGTCTAATTTCCAGGGCTTTGCTGCTCATTCACAGGCCAAGGCTAAGAGGAGAACTGAGTCTTGAAGGGAATGTTCAAGAACCTCAGACAGTGCCTGCCAGGAATCCGGCAGCCCCTGCCGCACCCAGGCAAACAGACATCGCGTTCCCTGCAAAGGGTGCCTCTCAGAGTTGACATGACATCCCCCAAATGCTAGGAGGATCAGATGTTGTGCTCCCCAGGAGGGCCTGGGGCTGCTGTGGTCAGCCCCTTGTCAGCCCAGTGTGGTCCATTGCTGATTGGACCTCTGGGTGCTGAGCTGGGAGGAGCCAAGGGCTGGTCAGCCAGAAGGAAGAGGAAGTAGGTTTTAGCCAGGTATCCAGGGAAGGGGCATCTCCACAGCCAGCCATTGCCAAGGTCAGGATTAATGCCTTACCTCTTGGAAAAGTGCTAGTCACTCAGTCGTGTCTGACTCTGCAATCCCACGGACTGTAGCCCACCAGTCTCCTCTGTCCATGGAATTCTCCAGGCAAGAATACTGGAGTGGGTAGCCATTTTCTTCTCCAGGACATCTTCCCGACCCAGGGATCGAACCTGGGTCTCCTGCATTACAGGCAGATACTTTACTGTCTGAGCCACCAGGGAATCCCTAAAAGTGTTAGTCAGTCATATCTGACTCTTTGCAACCCCATGGAATGTAGCCCACCAGGCTCCTCTGTCCATGGGGTTCTCTAGGCAAGAATACTGGTGTGGGTATCCATTATTTTCTATAGGAGATCCACCCAACCCAGGGATCAAACCTAGGTCTTCTGCATTGCAAGTGGATTCTTTACCATCTAAGCCACCAGGGAAGAAGAGCTGACCAAAATCCTCGAGTCAGAGACTTTCCTGAGCTGCTTCCAATCCTTGACTGGACTGACTCCACTTCCAAGGACCTGTCTTGGGGTTCGGGTCAGCTGTGAACTGCATCTCTCCAGCCCGATGGCAGAGAACACTTGGGTTGACTGCCAGGGTCCCCCGCCTGTCCTTTGCCATCTGTGAGTCACCAGGAACTCCATTCTGCTCAGGGACACAGAGGATGATCTCTGAAATGCTGCTGCCCCTTGAGGGTCTCAGTTGGGCTGGAGGAGACCCTGGAGACAGGATGGGCCTGGCTGGTGCTGGAATCAAGGCCAGGGACCCCTCTGGGCATGATCAGTGGCCATGCATGGCCAGCTGGGGCACCCTGCTAAGGACCAGCGCTTCCATCTCTAGCCCCTGGGCAGCCCTTTGTAGGAACCTGACTCCCCAAGGGGGCCTGAGGCGCCTCCCTCACCGAGCAGCCCCTGCAGCAGTTAGGGGCTGGGGGACGCTTCAAGGAAGCATCAGCTAGACGGATTTGCTTTGTGGCTTTTCAGGGTATCGCAAGCAAAAGCTGTGATGGGTCTGACAGCCACAGACCAGCTCAGTAATTGACGCGGCAGCTGGATTGTCACATCCAGAAGCCGGCCAGAACCAGACCGATCATTATCTTGCGGTCGGGCCACCGTGGTAATGAGGCTGCCCCGTTGGCAGCCTCTGATGACCTGACTCGGCTCCAGTGAAGAAGCGTCTGTCACAGGCCTGGGCCAGTTGGTGTGGTTGGCATTCTTCCTGCAAACAGGCAGCCCCTTGGTGGGCCTACTGCAGCCTCGGGCTCCAGAATGACTCCCTCGTTTTTATTTTCTGGTCACCCCCGATGGAAACTCACCAATATTTAAGCCAAATTAGGCCCTTTGCTGCAGAGCTGGCTGGAGAGCGGTCACCAGGGGCCCTGACAGCCAAACAGGAGGAACATTACATCCATCCATTTAACCTGGCCACGGCCACGCAGAGCTGAAGCCGTGGCTCCCCACAGGCTCAGGACAAAGGCAGGACTCAGGCCAGGCTCACTGCCGGGGCTTCAGGTAACTGGCTGCCTCAGCCCTGCTCTCTGTCCTCAGAAAGTGCTGGTCCCACACTGTCAGTGATCCCCCAAGAGCCACAGATGTGCCCCCACTTATATACCTGCTAACCCTGGCTTCCCTTCTTCCCCCTCCTTCAGCTGTAAATCCATCTAGCTGATGCTTCCTTGACATGCTTCCCCCACCTGCTGCAGGGGCCACTCAGTGAGGGAGGCACCTCAGGCCCCCTGGGGGAGTCAGGTTCCTACAAAGGCTTCCCAGGGGCTCAGGGATGGATGCGCTGGTCCCTAGCAGGGCACCCCAGATGGCCGTGGATTGGCAATCATGCTGATCGTGGATGTCTGCCATTGGAACCCATCGGCATCTCAGACTTGGCGAGGATCTGTCTCCCTTTGTGGGAAGGGGCATCAGCATCCACCCACTGCTCAAGTCAGAAGCCACCATCCCTGACTCTGCTCCCAGTCAGTCCCCGGGTCCTGCTGATGCAGGGAGCAGGCAGGTACCAGCCCATGAGGTCCCAATTCCACATTCACACCTGTAGCTTGGAATCTGTCATGGTAGGAGTATTTACACCATGGAAATCAGCAAACGCTACCAATTAGCCTCCTCCCCACCCTGACTCCACCACCCCCGGAGCCAGTCATTAAACCTTAACCAGCACACCCACTGCTGACTATTCCTCCTGAAATAGTCTTCACATCTTTCTCCACTTTCAAGATTTTTCTTAAAGGACCATCTTTATTGAATATTACAATACTGCTTCTGTTTTATGTTTTTGGGGGTTTGGGGGAGTTTAGATGTGAGGCATATGGGATCTTAGCTCCCCAACCAGGAATCAAATCTGCACCCCCTGCTTTAGAGGGGGAGATCTTACGCACTGGACCACCAGTGGGTAAGAGCCCTTTTCCTCCACATTCTGCCATCCTCACCTGGGTCCAGGCCTTAGACATCTCCGCCTGGACAATGGCAACATTCGCTGACCAGACCTTCTGCTCTGTTTTCAACTCTTCACCTCAGAATGACCCTTAAATTCACAGTAACGCTCAGCTTAAACCCCTTCTAGGCTTCCCCTCAGGCCTTAGGAGAGAAGCGAAGGACCTTCTGCCTTTGCCAGGACCATAAGGCCTCTGCAGCCTTGGCCCTGCCATTTCTTGACACCCTTCCATGAACCCTGATGTCACGGTGCAAGGCCACCAAAGTCTGCCAGCGATGCCGTTACCCACATTTGGACTTAGTTGCTCAGTCACATCCGACTCTTTGCAATCCCGTGAACTGTAGCCCACCAGGCTCCTCTGTCCGTGGAATTCTCCAGGAAAGAATACTGGAGTGGATTGCCATTTCCTACTTCAGGGGATCTTCCCGACCCAGGAATCGAGCCGCATCCCCTGTGTCTCCTGTACTGCAGGCAGATTCTTTACCCACGGGTCCCTTGAGGAAGACCAGGTGCCAATTAATTGTCACTACCTGAGGGAGACCTCACCTGATGCCCTGGGGTTGCTGGCATCCCCCACCACATGCTGCCTGCCACATCCTAAATTGCCCCATCACACGTGGAAGGCAGCTGTTCAGTGCCTCACCTCCTCTGCTGCTGCTGCTGCTGCTGCTGCTGCTGCTGCTAAGTCGCTTCAGTCATGTCCGACTCTGTGCGACCCCATAGACGGCAGCCCACCAAGCTCCCCCGTCACTCCTCCTCCCCCGTCTCACCTCCTCACTAGACTGAAAACTCCACGGGGCAGAGCCAGGACTGTCTCGTTCATGGCCAAGACGCTGTCACCGGTGCCTAAGACACTGCCTGGCACAGGCAGTGCTCGGTGTGGGCGAATGGATGGACGGTGGCCGCCTGTGTGACTGTCACAGGTCTCATACTGCAGGGGAGGCAGGGATGGGGCCACCAGGGGCCGCTGTGGCTGTGCTGGCGAGTGTCATGAACTGGGTTCTTTCTCATCTGCAGCAGCATTCACTCGCTCCTGCTTATCCTTCCAGGCCCATGGGTGCTGAATACGTAAAAGGAAGAAAAAAGCAGGACTTGCTCTAAAGTGTGGCCACATGCTCTCAGAAACTGTGCCTGGGTGTGCACACACCCTCCCCGCCCAGTGCAGAACACAGCACACAGCAGGAAGCACACAGGTGGCCTCGCGGTGAAACAGCAGAAGACCCACCAAGTCACGCTCCACGTGACGTGCACTCATGGCAGTACAGCTGCGTGTGCATGGCCTGTGCACGGGGGCCACACACCCCCAGACACAATGGAGTCACCCCAGGCTCGGACAGAGGAGAGCCCCAAAGTGGGAGCTGAGGACCCCTCCCCCGAGAGCAGAGGGGCACACAGAGGACGCTCAGGGACAACCCTCCCCCAGCCAACCCTCCCCCAGCCGGGTGATGGGCGGCAGCACAGCGGGGGCCTTGCAGGCCAGCTAACTGGCTGGCTGGCTGGCTGACAGGCAGCTCCAAGGGAATTCACAGCCAGGGCTGAGCTGACAGGGAACTACTCAGTTGAATCGTGGATCCTAATCACAGAGGCGAGGGGATGGAATCACTAAACAAAACAAGGAGCAGTCAGAGCCGTCAGATGCCCATCTGCCCAGGACGGGAAGATTTCCGCTTCCCTTCCCTGCAGGCAGGTCCCAGAGTCCCTGCGCTGCTGCAGGAGCTGGGCTCGGGGAAACCCAGGCACTGCAAAGGTGCCCAGGTGATGGGAACATCACGAGCCGGGGGCCTCCATCCTCTGAGCTCTGTGCCCAGCACCGTGCATCACTTCATTTACACATTTGCAGACCCACAAGATCGGTATTTTCATCCCCTTTTCCAAAGGAGGACACTAAAGCTCAGGGAGGTTAAGGTCACAAAGCAGTGTTCTCATTTTTTTCCCCGTTTATACATATACTGCCTCATGTGCGTGGTCAGTCACGTCCGACTCTGCGACCCTATGGTGTGCAGCCCACCAGGCTCCTCTCTCCATGGGATTTTCCAGGCAAGAATACTGGAGTGGGTTGCCATTTCCTCCTCCAGGGATCAAATTGATGTCTCCTGCATTGGCAGGAGGTTTCTTTACCACTGAGCCCCCTGGGAAGCCCTTTAAATATACTGAAAGTGAAAGTCGCTCAATCATGTCCAACTCTTGCAACCCCACGGACTGTAGTCCATGGAATTCTTCAGGCCAGGACATCCCTGAAGTTCTCCAGGGGAACTTCTCAACCCAGGCGGATTCTTTACCAGCTGAGCCACAAGGGAAGCCCAGTATACTGACCCCTTGTTAAAAGCTGTGACTCGGGGTGCAGTCTCTCAGTTAAGGGAGAGGAAACCCTTGCTTAAGTCTGGGCCGAGGGTCCAGGGTCACTGTGGGACCTCACTGTGAGTCTGGTTGTCTCAGAACAATCTGAAGAAGCTCCCCCACCCAGAGGCTGAGGCCAGAGGACAGGCCCTGCGGGGCCACCCACCATCTTGCCTGGGAGCACGTTTGGCCTGACTCCTGCCTTTCCCCAAGGTCCAGGCTCTGACCCCAGAGCCATCCATCTTTGGGGTCCAGCAGCAGCCAGCACCTTTGCCTGGGGCCCCCCTCTCTCCTGGAGCCCCATTTTCGTGCCCTGGGCCCTGGGGGCAGCAGAGGTGGCAGGGCCATGCTCTGAGGCCCTAGCAGACAATTTAATGAGTTGAATGTTCCAGTGATCACAAGTGAGAATTTAAGGCCCTTTGGTGAGGCTTCTTCCATTTGAATTCTGTGCCCTGAGTCCAAGCTGCCCTCTAATTGCTGAGAGTGTTTAAACTTCCGTTTTGCATCAAATCTGCATATATTAACAACTGGCCCAGAGGAACAGAGCAGCTCACAAGTAGGCAGGCAGAGGCCAGAGGGGAGGAATGGCCACCATGGGGGCCCAGAGGCAGGCCCAGCCAGGGCCCCCCAAGTGGCAATGGGAGGCAGCCAGCTGAGTGTGTCCTTGCTCTGACCCCTCAGAGCCTGGGTGGGTGGACAGACCCTCGGCCAGGGCAGCACATGTCTACATCCAGCCACTTGGCTGGCAGCTGCCACCAGATGCACAGACCCTCCCTAGGCTGCCAGGCTGAGCTGGAGAAGCCCAGCTGGGGGTTGGTGGACTCTAGCCAGAACCCTGGAGAAGCCCGACACCCATCCCCCACTCCAGGGCCAGCTCTCAGTTCAGGCAACATCAGCTTTTCCACAAACATTTATTGAGCTCCTGCTGTGTGCCAGGCCTAGTGCCAGACGTTGACACAGTCCTTGTCCCAAGAACACAGAGAACAAACACAATCCTTTGTCACTGATGAGGTCACCCAATCCTGCAGCGGAAGTGTTTCCTCACCTCCTTTAGGCAGTTCTGGCCAGTGCTCTTAAAGCCCCCTGAACTCACCCCCCCTCCCCCATTATGAGTTTGAATTGTGCCCCACTTCCCGCCAAATAGGTTGAAGTCTCAACCTCTAGAACCTTGAAGGTGACCATAATATATATATATAGGGCCTTTGCTGATGTCATCAAGATGAAGTCATTAGGGATTTTCCCTAATTCAGAATGTCCAGTACTTTGGCCACCTGATGCAAACAGCTGCCTTGTTGGAAAAGACCCTGATACTGGGAAAAACTGAAGGCAAAAGAAGAGGGAAACAGGATGAGATGGTTGGATGGCATCACTGATTCAGTGGACATGAACTTGGGCAAACTCTGGGAGATGGTGAGGGACAGGGAGGACTCGCAGAGTTGGACACGATGACTGAACCACCAAAAAATTCAGAATGGTCAAGGGAGAAGAGACAGGTACAGAAAATAATCACATGAAGATGGAGACAGGGGGACTTCCCTGGTGGTACCATGGTCAAGACTTTGCCTTCCAATGCAGAGGATGTGAGTTCAATCCCTGGTTGGGGAGATAAGATCCAACTTGCCTCCTGACCAAAAGACCACAACATAGAAGCAATATTGTATCAAATTCAATAAAGACTTTAAAAGATGGAGGCAGAGATTGGATGTAAATTGCCACAGCCAAGGAACATCTCGGGCAGCCAGATAGCTAGACAAGGCAAGGAAGGATACTCCCCTTGAGCATTCAGAGGCAGCAGGGCCCTGCTGACACCTTCATTTCAGACATCTGGCCTCCAGAACTGTGAGAGAATAAATTTTTGTTATTTTTAAACCAGCCAGCCTTGTGATACTGTTAGAGCAGCCCTGCCTGGAGAATCCCAGGGACGGGGGAGCCTGGTGGGCTTCTGTCTGTAGGGTCGCACAGAGTTCGACACGACTGAAGCGACTTAGCAGCAGCAGCAGCAGGAAATTAATATACCTCCTGTGAGGGTCAAGTTTATATGTCAACTTGACTAGGCTATGGTGCCCAGAGAGTTGGTCAGGCGCCAGTCTAGATGTTACTGGGAGGGGATTTTTTAGATGTGGTTACCTTTAGATGAATGGACTTCGAGTGGACTTCTCTAGCAGTCCAGTGGTTAGCAGTCTGCTTGCCATGCAGGGGATACAGATTTGATCCCTGGTCTGGGAAGATCCCTCATGACATGGAGTGACTAAGTGCCTGCACCATAACTACTGAGCCCACACCCTGCAATTACTGAAGTCTGTGTGCTCTGGGGCCTGCGTGCAGCGACTGCTGAGCCTACTTGCTGCAAAAACTGAAGCCCACGCACCTACAGCCCATGCTGTAACAAGAGGAGCCACTGCAATGAGAAGCCTGTACAAAGAGTAGCCCCAGCTCACCACAGCTAGAGAGAGCCTGGGTGCAGCAACAGAGGCCTAGCACAGCAACCCCCCGAATCCTCATTAATGAAAAAAAAAAAAATAGACTTCAAGTGAAGCAGATTACCCTCCATATGTGGGTGGGCCTCATCTAATCAGTTGAAGGCCATAGGAGGAAAGAAGGCAGGAATTCTGCCTCCAGTCGGCCCTCAGACCTGAGCTGCACCATCAGCTCTTCCCTGGATCTCTAGCCTGTTGGCCTGCCCTGCAGATTTCACCCAACCTCCACAATTACAAGAGCCAATTCCTTAAAATAATCCCCCTGCTATATAATATACAAATTATATATATATATATATATATATATATATATAACTATTTATCTC
>SJXQ01003161.1:117790-157176 GCA_006408695.1 Aepyceros melampus
CCGCTTGTGTGAGGTCCTGCACACTGGCCAGCTGTGCAGCTGCCCCAGAGCAGGGAGGCCTTTCTCCTGCACACATGGTAGGTGTCTCGTTCTTTCTAACTGGGACGTGGAAACACTCATGCCCCAGAGGCAACTGCCAGGGAACCTGGGGTGGGACCGATGCCTGGAGGCTGACTCTCGCACACGAGGGAACCAGGCTGCAGTGGGGGATTTGCCTTCAATGTCCCTTCTGGCTCCCTCCAGCCTGAAACCCCTAAAGTTCCCTGCCAGATGGGCAGCATAAGTGGATGTGTGGGCATGGGGATGTCCACAACGCAGGCTCAGCCACTAGAAGAGCCAGGCTGTGGAAAAGGAGCCAAGGAACCCCGGCTCAGTGCAGAAACCTCTGGGGAATCCAAGGACCATGAGTCTGAAGCTCCCGACAGGGCAGGGTCTTTGAACTTCCACTCATACCCTGTGGCCTCTCCAGTTCTCTCCCATCTCTGCCCCACTTTGTGGGTCTGACTCCTTTGGGATGGCCATGCTTTCCCCAAGGTTCCACTGTTCAAAATGGCAGGACCCTCTCCCCACTGCCCATCAGGGCCTAGGGCTAGAATTTGAGCAGCCAGAATAGCAATCACTCTCCTCAAATGACCCACCTGGGGCTGAGGGGTCAGGGGCTCATGAGGCAGCCCTTTCTACGTACTTGGGTCCTTTTTGGACCCACATCTGTGTTGCCTGTCTACACAATCTGACTGAAAGACTGGTTTCCAACCCCTACCCCCAGTGGGTCCTGGGCATCCAGGATTGAGACTTCTGAATGCGACCCAGCAGGTCTCTCTCCCACCATTCAGAGAGGAGTGGTGAGCAAGGGACCCTCCCCCGAATAGCCCACATGCTTGAAACCTCCCCTCCCCAGCTCTGCCTCAGGTCCAGGCTGCCTGGCCTAATTATAGGAAACTGGCCTCACACACTCTCACATCAGCCTCTGCCTCCCCTTGGCAGGTAACCAGAAAGCTTTTTCAGCCAGACGCTCAGAAGAAACCTTCAGCCAATGAAGAGCTCACAGTGTGGAGCGCAGTTGGCAGCCTCAATAACTCACGCCTTGTTTATTCTCACCGATGCTCACTCTTATCATACTGCATGTGTTTCAACCGCTCTGCGAATGTCCTCTGTCCAGAGAGAGAAAGTGGTTGTTTATTTCTTACTGTATGGGGGGAGAGGGCTCCCCTAAAGGTTGTTAATATTATGCTGAAGGGAGAGGACAGGAGACTCAGACACTGAAAGGAGAGTGCATACATGACTGGCCCTGGGGGTTCCTGTCGCAGAGTGAGGGTCGGGGGACAGGAGATGAGAGGCAGCATGGTGACACTGGATGGAAGAGAGGGCGGGGCTGTGGCTTTTATCTATGTTGTACACCTTTTGGGGGGCTTGGCAGGTGGTCTTATAGTGAGGCCAAGCCCCCTCCAGGTTCCCCATGGCATGGGTTCCAGGGACCCTGGTGGCAGTACTTTCCTGATTGTGCAGTAGAGGCACTCCCCTGGCTGGCTCCCCAGAGCTGTCCAGGGTCCTGAAATTCAGTCCTCTGGGGAATGCACAGACTCCGCCCCGGCCCCCCTCAAGTCTCAGATGCCCAAGACATCTCCTAGCTGTCACATCTTAGAGCTGCGGGTGGTCTTTGTTTCAACCTCTATCTGAGCAGTGGATATAGAGCTACATTCTTGATGGAAAAAGTAGGGACACTTAGCCTCTGGCCAATGGGGCCATTTCTGTTACACTCCACTGTTAAGTTTCTTTATTCCAAAGTGGCCAAATGGGATGGGCTCACAGTCTTTGCAAACAAGCTGCCATAAGTTTAAGGGTCATGACCATTCAGCTTGTGGCAAACTCAAGCTCCATATAAAATCTGTTATTGGGTTTTCCACAAGGTAATCCTTTTTTTCAAAGGGGGCAATTGCGGCCAGGTTGGCTTTGTTGGGGAAAAGTGCCCAAGAGGTCAGGAGACTCACCCAGCCCTGGGCTCTGTCAGGAAGGACTTTATCGCCAGTCTGCGCTCAGAGCTCTGCCTGACTGGCCTTGGAAAGCCCTTAGGCTCAGGGCCCTCTTGTGAAGTCTGCACAGATAAAAATGGGTCAGGCCTCACAGTCCACCACCCTCCAGGCTGAGGGAATGGTGCCAGTGGGAGGTCACGGCTGTAGAGGCCGTGACCTCTGTAAGCACATCCTTGTCTCACTTTGCCTGCTGGCAAGATGCCTTTTGTAAGTGGCTCCTCAGCCCCACTCTCAGCCAAATCTGGCATGACTCATTTGCTCCAGAAAAGGAATATAAATAAGCACCATTGCACCTTGACAAGCTGACAGGATTGACAAGCAGAGTAAATTCCCGTATCTGAGACTCTGAGGAGGAGAGGTGATTTAACAGAGCCAGCTGCCGTCACCAGAAGAAAATAATTAAGGAAACCTGGCAGTGTGCAGGAAAACTGAGTGTGCAGAGGGGCCCTTCTGGTGGAGGGATCTGTGATCATCGGCTGCAGGAGGAAACCCACAGGTATCAGCTGGAAATGAGCTCAGGAAGCTCATGCTGGGGACAGGCCGCATGAAGAGACGAGAGAGTGCAGTGAGGGTGGGAGGTGGCTAGCCAAGGGAAGGAGGCTGTGGGCTGACTGGGGGATCCTGGTGAGGGGCTTAATTCTAGAGGCTTCTGCCTCAAGGTCAAGCGCCCACTGCTCACACCCCACCCTCCTGAGGGGTGCAGTCGGTTCTACATGGAGCTTGCCCCTCTCCATGGAAGAGTCAGGAAGGCCTGTTTCAGAGCTGACCCATGCACACATGCACACATGATGCTCATAAGCTGGGGGATGCTCAGAAAGGTGTGGACATTCTGCCCTTTGCCCAGGGAAGGGCCAGTCTCTGGACAAAGAGGTCAAAGAAGAGCACTGCAGCAGAAGAAAATGCAGTGTGACAAGCTGTGCCTTCACTTGCACCTCTTTGGGGTCTTGGGAAAGGTCCTGGCAGGCTCGGGGAGTTTAGGTTTCCCAACCCAGGGGTGACCTCACATCCTCCCACTCTCACTTGCTGATGAATGAAGATTGTGGGCACATCCTCAGACTGAGTAGTATAAGGCCAGGATCATAGCAGGGGCTGAACCTGTAAAACTGGACCTCACAAGTAATCGGGAGTCCCTGGGTCAGGGACAGAGAGCCTGGGTGTTCCCTGGCCAGCTGGGCTCCAGACACTGGACTTCTGCAGAGTACACAGACACAGCAGGGGAAGTGTCTCCAGAACACCCCCCCTCCCCCGCAACACTCCCAAGCAGCAGCCAGAACTCAACCAGGTGTGGTTTATGCAGTGCCCCATTGTGCCAGCTGGGAGCTGGAGCTCTCTGCTTGTTTAAAGGATCGTTGGTTCTGATTGTGACTGTGGCTTGTGGCAAAGCCTCAGAGAAGCCATGTCCATTCACATGGCACAGAGGCGGGAAGAGCCCAATGCCTCCATGGCCCAGTAGGGATGGGGAAGGAGGCCAAGACTCCTCTTCAAGGAGCGCCGCCTCCTTGAAGGAAATCCTCTCATCCTCGCAGGACCTCCCTTCAAATGGGCCAAATCCTCTCTTCTTGGCCAAAGATTTGCCTCTCCAAAGCTTACTTGTCCTGAGTGACCCCAGCCCCAGTGCAGACAAAGCACCTCCTCGGTGGGGGCAGAGGGGATGATCCAAGGTGTGGCCAGTGATGTGCTGATCTCTCTCCATCTCCCCCTAGTCCCCAGTAAGGGCTTGCCGGGCGATCAGTCACTATCTGGGGCTCTCCTCAGCCTTTTGGAGGAAACCAGGGTGGGCAGAACGAGATCAGCTCACCCTAGAGCTTCAGGACCAGCTAGTGGCCCAAATTGCAAAGCAGATGCTGAGGTGAAGGAACTTTCCAGAGCCAGTGGGGAGGGAGACCCCAGTCCAAGGGGAATGAGTCCACTCCCAGACCTGTGTGCCAAGTACAAACACAAGTGTGCCATATTCACAGAGCCAGAGCATAGAGAGAAGATGGACAGATCTTCCTGAAGGGCCTTTCCGCGTGTCTTAATGAAAGTGTGAGGTGGGGGCAGCCTGTGAGGTTCCCAGCTCTCCATTGAGCAGACATGTGGGCGGGGCACCTTCTGGACTCTGCAGGTCACACTAGGATGTAGGCTGCTCAGAAGTTAACATCAGGTGGGAGCCAGTGGGACCAAGTCTTTGCTGTGCCCCCACTCTCCACGTGGGTCAGGGAAGTGGAGGGGCACTTGCACCGTGCCTTGCCTCTCCTCTGGCCCCCTGAACTGTTTTTTCACTGAGCTCACAGCAAGTGCCCTCCAGCCCAGGCACCCACAGTCAGGAACCTACAGGCAGGTTCCACTGCTCACAGGAGACCACATGGTACTTCCACTGCCAATACTATCCTCTCTGTTTGCTTTTTAGGAATAAAGTTCAGCATCAGGCCACAGCAGCCACACAACGTGAGTTTTGAGAGTTTGATAAATCTCAGCATGGGCGGCTTGGGGAAGGTTGCGGAGGCCAGGGAAGAAATTCAGAGCTCACATTAAATCCATTCTTGGAAAGAAAAATGTGTCCTGCCTTTCCCAGGAGCCTTGGGAGCAAAGCCGGGGACCTTGGACCCATGAATTTCCCTTTCCGTGGATGGCGGCTCCCGCCTGTGCTAATAGAAGCGTTAAATCTGAGCCTGGTTCCTTCAGGCCACCAGCTCCCCCTTCGCCTCCTCGCCAGGAGGTTGTTCCTGGGAGACCTGCGCCATCTCGTGGCCAAAATAACACTTGCCCACCTTCCCCCCCCTCCCCGCCCCACAAGAGGGTCACCCGAGACTTGTCCAGCCGCGCCCCGCGGGGCCTGAGCCTGCGGATGTCCCAGGACCCTCAAGCTCAGCTAAACGTGGGGGCCCGTCTGCGACCCCGGCAGCGCCGCCGAAGGCTGCTCATCAAGAAAATGCCGGCTGCGGCGGCCCTCCCCGCCAACAGCTCGGCCGGCACGCTGGTCCGGCCGGCCCCCGGGGCCCTGGACGGCCGCTGGGCCCGCCTGCGCGAGACCCAGCGGGAGCGCAAGCGGGTGATGCGGGAGGCGTGCGCCAAGTACCGCGCGGGCAGCAGCCGCAGGGCGGTCACGCCCCGCCACGTGTCCCGCATCTTCGTGGAGGACCGCCACCGCGTGCTGTACTGCGAGGTGCCCAAGGCAGGCTGCTCCAACTGGAAGCGCGTGCTCATGGTGCTGGCCGGGCTGGCCTCGTCCACCGCCGACATCCGGCACGACGCCGTGCACTACGGCAGCGCCCTCAAGCGGCTGGACACCTTCGACCGCCAGGGCATCCTGCACCGCCTCGGCACCTACACCAAGGTGCTCTTCGTGCGCGAGCCCTTCGAGAGGCTGGTCTCCGCCTTCCGCGACAAGTTCGAGCACCCCAATAGCTACTACCACCCCGTCTTCGGCAAGGCCATCCTGGCGCGGTACCGGGCCAACGCCTCTCGGGAGGCCCTGCGGACGGGCTCCGGCGTGCGGTTCCGCGAGTTCGTGCAGTACCTGCTGGACGTGCGCCGGCCGGTGGGCATGGACATCCACTGGGACCATGTCAGCCGGCTCTGCAGCCCCTGCCTCATCGATTACGACTTTGTGGGCAAGTTTGAGAGCATGGAGGACGACGCCAACTTCTTCCTGAGCCTCATCCACGCGCCGCGGAACCTAACCTTCCCCCGGTTCAAGGACCGGCACTCGGAGGAGGCGCGGACGACGGCCCACATCACTCACCAGTACTTCGCCCAGCTCTCTACCCTGCAGCGGCAGCGCACCTACGACTTTTACTACATGGACTACCTGATGTCAACTACTCCAAGCCCTTCGCAGACCTGTACTGAGGGGCGGGGCCAGCCCCACCACTCACCGGTCCGCAGGGGCATCCCACTCCCCCTTGGGTCCTCACCTGGGAGCTGAGATGTACCCAGAGCAACAGGGCTCTGAGGAGGCTCTGAGGGTGGCGCAGGCCCTTCGGGGAGGGGGGGGGACAGAGGCCCAGGCCTTGGACCAGACCCTGGCCCTTGTCCCATAACCCCCTCCCATACTCCTCAAATAAGGAAGATGCTGGGGGCTGGTGGGAAGGGCGATGAGCTGGACACTCCAGAGTCTCGGCTGCCCACACGCAGCTCCGTGAAGAGTCAGGATGACCAGGGAAGTCTGAGGCCCAGCGGACGAGGGCCCCAGCAGTAAGGGATTTCCCTTAGCATTGCCTTGAACCAAACCGCACGGTTTGCAGCTTTTCTACGACCCAGGGGGGAGTTTCCCTTGGAATGAGGTTTGAAATAAAGCACATGGTTTCCAGAGCAGGGTTGTCTATACTTTGTGTGTTGGTGCAGGAGCACAGGGACCCTTCCCCGGGGCTGTCTGGGGTTCTTTTCCCCTTGGGAGGATGGTGGGAGCCAGGTGCCTGCAGGCCCCGCCCAGGGCATGCGCAGAAGAAGCAGAGGCCGGAGCAGTGCCGTTTCAGTAGCGTCTCCACCCAGGCTCCCAAGGCCAGGACGCCACCAACGAGGTACTGAGATCTCGGTACCGGCACACTTCATCCTGAAAGAAGACAGACCTGTCCCCGTGGAGGCCCTTCTATCAGTGCACTTTGTGGGGGCCTTCTGGGGACTGCCAGAGCACTGACAAGCTCTCTAGACCAGCTGTCCTTTGGGGTTGCCCCTGCGGTCAATGCTACATTGCACATGGGTCTCAGGGGATGTGGCGTTTCCAGGTGAGAATGATGCCACCCCTGGCTTTCTATTTTATTTCATTGGCTGTGCTGGGTCTTTGTTACTGTGCACAAGCTTTCTCTAGGTGCTGTAAGAGGGTTTCTCATTGCAGTGCTCTCTTGTTGCAGACCTCAGGCTCCAGAGGACCCAGGTTCAGAAGTCATGGTGCGTGGGCTTAACTGCCCTGAGGCATGGGGAATCTGCCTAGACCAGGGATCGAGTCCGTGTTCCCTGCATTGGCCAGCTGATTGTTAACCAGTGGTCCACCAGGGAAGTCCTGTCTCTGGCTTTCTGAACCTCAGGATAAGCAGGGCTTTGGCCCAATGATGTCATCTGCAGACCCCCTATCACTGGCCTTGATCCCTGACTTCATTTACCTGACAGAACCACCTCAAAGTCGCCAGGGTTGCCTGCTTCTATTTGAACCAGCACTGGCGGAGGGAGGGGAGAAGCTGTAGAGGAACCACCTCCTCCAAAAGCTTACACTGTCACATGCAGAAATGGTTCTGAAATTGTCAAAAGCCAGGGTGACTATTGAAAGATCTCAGAGAAAGTGTTGGAGCTCTGAGTGTGGGCATGACCGTGGCAGTTTTGGGGTCCTGTTTTAATGGGAAGTGAAGCCTGGCTGTTTCTAGGGCCCTGTCTGTCTGTCAGACACTTTGGGTCTCATCTTTCTATCAGCCTGTCCCCCAGCAGTCTGCCGCAGGCCCTCCTGGGTCTTTCTGTGGCCTGTCTGCGGATCCCTCCCAGGTGATGCTCTCTGTCTGTTCCCATGTGCTAAGAGGGAAGCTCCTAGACCCTGACAGGATGCTGCTGGTCCTCAGGGTAAAACAAGCTACTGGATCCCAGCCAGGCTCACGCTGGCATGGGTTACTCCATCTTTCTTTTGGGGCTCTAGAAAGTTTAAGAGTAGTAGAACAAGGGAGTTGAGGCTGCCCCCTGCTTGCTCCAGGCCACAGGCATCCAAGAATGCTGAGTAAGGCAAGGCCTCTCCTTAAGTTGCAGCTGACAGCGACCTGGGCCATAGAACAGAAGGAATTCAGAGGGGCAGAGAGGAGGCCGGGGTCAGGGCCCAAGAGACTTGAAGGTGTGGAAGGCAGGAAGAGGCTGAGAGGCTGACCCATACCCAGGCCAGACCAGGTCAATGTGAGAAGAGGCAGGGAGAGCCTGGCTCACCATGACCCAGAAAGTGCCCCTTCTGGGCTGCGGTGCCCACAAAGTGAGGCAGAGTTTACCATGTAGAAACAGTGTCTCTGGTCGAGGACACATTTGGCAAATGTGTCTCCAGTATTCTTGCCTGGAGATTCCCATGGACAGAGAAGCCTGTCAGGCTGTAGTCCATAGGGTCTCACAGAGTCAGACACAACTGAAGCGACTTAGTGCGTAGGCACCTGGCAATGTCACTGGTCTGCTCAACAAAGAGAGACCCAGGAGCCAGGCTGGGGCAGCCTGCAGGGCGCCTTCATCCAGTGCTGCTGCTTGGAGACGATCAGGATTGCCCCAGGGACCATCCTTCCATGGTGGTGTGTGTGTGTGTGTGTGTGTGTGTGTGTGTTGGAAAGTAGGAAAAGATACCTTGTGTCATCTCACAGAGACAACCAGGCCTGGGTTGGGCAGATGTGCACACACAGCACAGGCTTCCCAGGTGCACTAGCGGTAAAGTACCTGCCTGCCAATGCAGGAGACGCAGGAGACTGGGGTTCCATCCCTGGGTTGAGGAGATCCCCTGGAGGAGGGCGTGGAAACCCCCTCCAGTGTTCTTGCCTGGAGAATCCCCGTGGACAGAGGAGCCTGGTGGGCTACAGTCCGTGGACATGACTGAAGAGTCGGACACAACTGAAGTGACTGGGCATGCGTGCACACACACAAAACATCCAGCAGAGAGGGTCTTTCCTTCTGGTGGCAGTGGCAGGGGACACAGTCCAGGCGATGATCATGATCACCATTTGACGGCCCCCAGCACAAGCTCCAGAAGCCCAGCCCTGAGACCCCACCCTGGATCCACTGAGGCGATGATCATGATCACCATTTGACGGCCCCCAGCACAAGCTCCAGAAGCCCAGCCCTGAGACCCCACCCTGGATCCACTGAGGTGGTCCTGGACCCTGCTCCGCCCCCCAAGCCCAGCCTCATCTAGCCCTAGGGCTTGGAGACAGTGGCTTAACTGTTGCCATAGGAGAGTGTGTGTGTTTCTGGGGGAGGAGGGCAGCGTGCGAGTCTGTGTATGTGTATGTTTGTGAGTGGTGTGGCAGGGATCTGTCTTGTGGGGATCTGTGTCTGGGGTGAGAGTGTGTGTACATGCGTGTGAGCCTGTATATGCGCTGAGGGCTTGGGGGTACTGTGGACAGCCCTCTTTTGTTCACCACTTTGTGGGGTACAGTCTGAAGGGGGCCGTTTGGCTCAGGGACCCAAGAAGGGGCTACAGGCTTCTTCTTGCAGGTCCATCAAGTTAGAAAAAGTAACCACTGAACCCCCAGTGCCCTTTGCGGGCTTGGTCCTCCAAATGGGCCCTTTCTGGGGGCAATCCACAGTGAAGTCCCACCAGGCCTTTGTCCTGACAGTGGCTAAGACCTCCCCAGACGTAAGCCCAGCTCTCTGAGTATTAAAGAGAATGCGTGCATACTAAGTCATTTCTGTTATGTCTGACTCTTTGCGATCCTGTGGGCTGTAGCCCACCAGTCTCCTCTGCCTGTGGGAATCTCCGGGCAAGAGAGAATACTGGAGTGGGTTGTTCTGCCCTCCTTCAGGGAATCTTCCTGACCCAGGGATTGAACCCACATCTCTTCTATCTCCTGCACTGGCAAGCTGGTTCTTTACCACTAGTGCCACCTGGAGAAGGCAGTGGCACCCCACTCCAGTACTCTTGCCTGGAAAATCCCATGGATGGAGGAGCCTGGAAGGCTGCAGTCCATGGGGTCGCTGAGGGTCAGACACGACTGAGCGACTTCACCTTCACTTTTCACTTTCATGCATTGGAGAAGGAAATGGCAACCCACTCCAGTGGTGTTCTTGCCTGGAGAGTCCCAGGGACGGGGGAGCCTGGTGGGCTGCCGTCTCTGGGGTCACACAGAGTCGGACACGACTGAAGTGACTTAGCAGCTGCAGCAGCAGCAGCAGCGCCACCTGGGAAGCCAGTTAAAGAGAATAGATGTCCCACAAAGCTAGGGTCCCCATGAGGCCGTGAGCCCCACAGTCTCTGGGGAGATGAGATGCCAGGTCAAGCCAGGTGGCACCTCTGGCTCCAAGACATGACAAAACCCTCCCGTCTGCTGTCACCATGGGCCCTGGCCATCCAGATAGTGGTGGGCGAGCAGTGGATGGAGGGACAGTTGTCCAACATCCTCTCCCCTTCCAGGCAGGGCTTGTTTGTCAATTTCATCCTCAGGTTGAGTCCCCCCGGTGGGGGATGGGAGCCCCAGGAGAGACCTGAGGCCAGGAGGTAGTCTCCTCTCCCACCATCTTCTCAGCCCTCTCCTCTCTGGGGAGCACCCATGGCTAACCAAGGGAATTTCCTCCTAGTATGTCCCCCACCTCACCCAATGCTGGGGGACCAGAGCTGGGACAGGATCATTAGTGTTGATCCATGGCCCCAGGACTCCTGGTGGCTCAGACGGTAAAGAATCAGCCTGCAATGCAGGAGACCTGGGTTCAATCCCTGGGTTGGGAAGATCCCCTGGAGGAGGGCATGGCAACCCACTCCAGTATGCTTGCCTGGAGAATCCCCATGGACAGAAGAGCCTAGTGGGCTATAGTCCCTGGGGTCGCAAAGAGTCGGATACGACTGAGCAACTAAGCACTGAGCGCAGGGCCCCAGGAATGGACCAGGGTGGTCTCCAGGACCCAGGGGTGGACAGTCTGGTGCTGAGCAGGGCTGAAATCATCCTGCCCCATCTCTGGGCCCCTATGCTGGTGGCTACAATGACCCTGGATGAGGCTGGCGGCATGTGTCAACCTTGGCTCCTCTTGCTGGAGAGGGCGGTCTCCAGGGTCTACAGGGCCCGGGCGCCTAACTTCTCACGCTGCGCGGAAGGGCCCTTTGCACGGGAGACTCAGTTGCAAAATGACAGCAGACAGTGCCCAGGGGTCTGAAGGAGCTGGGGCCACCTGGGAACCTCGGTCCCCTCCCCCACCTCTGGGTCAGCCTCCAAAATAGGAGGGAAGGGGAGAGAGTAGGCTGGAGGGCTGCTCCTGAGAGCACCTGAGCCCCAAACAAGGGTCCGGGGTCAGAGGTCAAAGCGAGTAATTCCAAGCTGTGGGGCCCGAGAATGTGCCAGCGTGAATGAAGCGCTCTTGATGGGCAGGTGCGGCGCTGGCCGCTCCCACGCGCTGCTTGATACACCCCTCCTGGCAGCCCTGACCACGCCTCTACCTTATAGATGAAAAGACTGAGGCACAGGGAGTCCCGCCCAGAGCTGCACAGCAACCGCACCTGGTGCTGGAATCCCACCCAGAGGCCTGGGCGCCCTCGCTTTTGTGCACGCCCACCGCCCCGCCCCGCTCGACGTCAGTGCATTTCAAGAAGCGGGCGGGGAAGGGGGCGCGGCAGGGCGCACGCCTTCTCAGGCAGAGACAGCAGTAGGCCACCAGAGGGCGCTAAATCCTCACTCCCGATCCGCGGCCTGAGCATCCCCGGCCGGTCCACGAGGTGGCAGCAACGCCCCAGTTGTGTGTAGCTCTTGCGGTCCGGAGCGTGCCCCAGACACAGAGGAGACTGTGTTGGTTTTCTGCCCGCTGCTCCTCCCAGCCTTGGGCCCGCGGGGACCCTGCTTCCCCAACCCTCTCTCCAGGCAGACCGTGGAGCTCAGTCTCAAACCCACCAGCTCCGGAGAACCCCAGACATCCCCAGCGCCCTTCATGGGTCTAATAGGGCGGTAAGCTTTCAGGAAGCCCTGGAGGGCACAGACGGGTCCACACGGACAGAGGGGTCAGGGGTCAGCTGGGGTGCTTCCTACAGTCCTGCTGGCTTCACTCCTCTCTTTGGCAAGCTTAGATCAGGGGCACACCTTGACCCACCTTGGCCATTGTTCCTGCTGTCTCCTGCCGCTGGCAAACCCCAAAGCAGCCAACCCCTGCAGCCTGCCCCCTCAGCTGCAAGAGGAGAGGGCTCACTGGGCTCTCTGAACACTCACCGTCACAAACCCCTCAGGGCCACCGACAGCCCGAAAACATTCGTCCTCCACTGTCCATGAGGGTGACCCGAGCTTTCTGTGACCTTAGCCACACCCACACACACGTTCATGTGGACGCGCACACACGTGTTCACATGGGTGTGCACACACATACACACATGCCTACATGGGCACACACACACGCACGCGCGCATACGCACACACACAGAAATGTGCGGAACTGACAGAGTGCCTCTTACGGCAGTGAAAGGAAGGGGAGGGCCAGAGAGGCCCTCACATCTCCTGTCAAACTGATGCTCCAAGTGCATTGAGCCCAGCTGCCCCCCTCCCCCTGCCCTGCCAGGGTCCACCCTCCAAGCCCTCTCGGAGCCCAGCCCCTTGTCTCCTCAGAGGCATTGCCCTCCTTCTGCTGGCTCATTAGGCTTTAGCAGCGCCCCGTCTTCAAAACCGAAGGAGCCTTAGCCCCCAAACCAAAGAGGCCCTCCAGCCCTGGCCCCATTTCTGTCTGCTCCTTCTCTGAAAAACTTGTCCTGCCACCTCACGCCTCCTCCAGCCTTTTGCTCTTGAACCCACTGTGGTCTGCCTGCCAGTCCCCTCACCCACAGAAATGGCTCGCTTCTGAGTCCCCAGCTATCCCATGTTCTGAATTTGACAGTCACCCCTCGATCTACATGCTCCCTGGACCAGCTCGCCAGCCACACTCCGCTGTCTGGTGGACTCCCAAACCGGCACCTCCAGCCTTGACCTCAGACCACACCCCTGCCGGCTGTCTCAGGGCACCTCCCATGTCTCCCAGCTTTCCTCCCCAGGACTTTCATCAGCCTTCCATCCCCAACTGGCCCTGGAGGTCATTCTCTCTGTGCCCTAAGTGTATCCTGAATCCATGTACTTCTCTGCTTGGCGAGTGCCCTCATCTTTTTTTCCATGTGGGATCTTAATTCCTCAACCAGGGATTGAATCCATGTCCCCTGCAGTGGAAGCATGGAATCTCAATCACTGAACCACCAGGATTCTGCTTCGTTCCCTCCTAGGCCCCTGAAGCAATGTTAAGAATTCTGGCTTTACTGCTTTATACTGGAGACTGCTCTAAGCATTTCATATATATTACCTTATGTAACATCACCATAACCCTGAAAGGTAGGTATAGTCACTTATCCTCCCAGTTTTTACAGAAGAGGAAACTGACACATAGAGAGGTTATGTAATTTTCCCAAGCTCACACAGCTATGAAGAGGATGTTCCAAGACTGAGCCCCTGGCATTCTGGCTCTGGTATCCCCCAGTGTGCTCTCATGCTTCTGCAGAAAAAGGTTAGAGCTAGACTCCTGCTGGGCACGTGGGGTGCAAAAAAGGGAAGGGAGAGAGAAGCAGCGGTCCAAGGGATCTGGGCTCAACAAGAAGGTCTGTGAGGGCAGGAAGGGCTGCTGGCAGGGGGAAGGTGGGAGGGTCTGTAGAGGAAGTAAGGTGGGCTTGGGAGTCTGTGACCTTGGAGATGGTGTGATTTCTTGTGATGACAAGGACCAACTGCAGCTGGCTGGGGAGGGGAGCCAGCGGCGGGGAACGCAGAGCTTGTAGAAAGTCATGCCTCACAGACATACGTTCTTCAGCCTCCTCTTGGTCCAAGGATGCCCTCATCCCACACCTGTGTCTGCACCCAACCCCATCACGTCATTCCTGTCACCTGCCTGTCACCCGGGACAGTCTGCATCTGCCTATCTGGAACCGCTGTGTGTGGGTCAGCCTGACTGCCGGCTAGGTGGCATCATCTGGGCTGCGAGTCGGCCTCTCTTTGGGATACAAAGCCTGGCAGTGGGGCTGGGATCTGCTGGTGGGGAGACCCAGGTGGGCAAAGGGCAGTTTGGGCTGACTCGAGAAAGACGACCCAGCCAGGCAGGATAGGCCAGGGCAGGGAAGGTGGGTAGGTCAGGAAGGAAAGCTGCATTCTTACTCTCCAAGCCCATGTGCTGAATTTTACTTTTCCTTTTATTTATTTCTTCTGCTTAAATCCTGTTTCTCTCCCTGAGGCATCTAATCTATTATTTAACATTGGATTGTGCGATTGAAACTCCCAGGCAAATTGAAAATTATTTGTGTTTGAGGTTTCAGGCATGAAGCCGAGGCAACTGTTTCTGGGAAATCCGGGCACCTGGGTGAAGGTGAAGAGCCCGCGCAGCCCTGCCCCTTGAAGGGGTGGGGGGAGTGGCTGGGGGTCCAACCCCCCAGGCTCCACCTAGCTCAACCCAGGCCTCATGTACCCAGTTCCCACAACTCAGGAGTCATTCATCTCCACTTGGCATTTCACTTGGAGACACCGTCTGCACCTCTCACCAAGCAGGTGCCCTCGGCCCCCAGCCCCGCACCCACCCCAGGGGAGGCCTGGGTCACAGGAGAATGAATGGCACAAGGACCAAGTTCGCCATTATTTTTCAGGGCTCAGGCTCTCCGTGGGTTTGCAGCCAGGGTTGCCGGCCTAATGGGGTCTGTGAGGTCGCAGGGCCCAGGGTGGGGCTGAGGGCCCTGATCTGGGGCAGGGAGTGACTGGCCTCTGGAGCCTGAGGGCTGAGAGGAATGTCATCCCATAGGGCTGCCTCCAAGGACACCCCTGCAAGCAATCCCCACCCCCACCCCCAGGCAGAGTGGGCTTGAGTTCCCGCAGGGCGCTTACCTCCTGTGTGTGGGGTGGGGAGGGCAGTACTTCTTCATGGTGATAAGGAGATTGGATTCTGTGCTAGAAACAACGGGAAGCCACAGAAGGGCTTTGAGACCTGGAGATGAGACAGCTTTTCTATATCAAAAAATGCATACGGGACTTCCCTGGCTGCCCTGTGATTAAGATTCTGACCTTCCAATGCAGGGGTTGCAGTTTTGATCCCTGATTGGGGAACTAAGATCCCACTTTCTGCAGGGCACAGCCAAAAGGTAAAATAATAATTTTTTTTTTTTGAGAAAAGGATTTTCCTGGCAGCCCAGTGGTTAAGACTCTGCGCTTCCGCTGTAGGGGACTCAGGTTCAGTCAGAGGACTAGGATCCCACATGCCTCGCAGTGAGATTAAAAAGAAAAAAACATTAAAAAAAAAAAAAAGAAAGAAAGGTCCATAAGAGGGGAGGCCATAGGCACTCATCCACACCAGGTTTCCTGAGCCGCCACACGTGCCAGGCACTTGCTGGGCACTGGGGGCACGTGGAGCTGGCTCCCGTGTGCTCCTGCTAAGAACCAGAGCCCAGCATGTGGAATGATGCTGGGACTGTGGGTCCCCCTCATGGATCGATCCTCAGCCGCTCAGTCTGGTCAGAGAGCTTCTGCTGCCCCATAGGAACGTGATGGGGAGGGTGGGTGTGTGCACATGTGCACGCGGCCGCTCAGTCATGTCTGACTCTTCGCCACCCCAGGGACTGTAGCCCGCCAGGCTCCTCTGTCCTTGAGGATTCTCCAGGCAGGAATGCTGGAGTGGGCTGCCATTTCCTCCTCCAGGGGATCTTCCCACCACAGGGATGGAACCCAGGGCTCCCGCACTGCAGGCGGATTCTTTACTGTCTGAGCCAGTGGGGCAGGTGCACAAAAGACTCTCCCAGAACAGCCTGCCTCCATCTCCTGTCACAAACCTCAGGAAATGCTGATAAGCTTATAGCATAAATGTCACTTTGCACCACTTCCCCCAGAGAATGCATCATCTTTTCAGAGGCCTCTGGAATATATACAAAAGTTTATCACAGGGCTTCCCTGGCGGCTCAGTGGTAAAGAATCTACCTACCAATGCAGGAGACACTGGTTCGATCCCTAATCCAGGAAGAGCCTGCATGACAGAGCAATTAAGCCTGTGTGCCACAACTATTGAGCCGGTGCCCTAGAGCCGTGGAGCAGCAACCACCGAAGCCCGTGTGCCCTGGAACCCGTGCTCTGCAACAGGAAAGCCTCCGCAATGAGAAGCCAACACACCAAGCTGGAGTGGCCCCCTGCTTGTCACAACTAGAGAAAAGCCCGTGCAACAACCAAGACCCAGCACAGCCAAAAATAAATATAAATAAATAAAAAATTTTTAAAAAGGTTTTCACAGATCTCTCAGAGTCTCTCTGTTTGTCTGTCTCACACACACATGCACACCCCTCAGTTCCCAAGGAAGGTATGTAAAATATAAAAGTCATATATTCAGACATCAATGACGTGATTGGAGCTGGGACCTTTTGTAGCAAGTATAAGAAATGTGCTGGCAGCAGTTTCAGTTGAAGGAGGACCTGACGAGAGGTCCAGGAAGATGGGGGGACACACACAGCAGGGCTGCAGGGGCCCAAGCCCAGGGCCCGGAGTGCCACCAAGGCTCTTTATCGGGCTTCCTCTGCTCCCCTGGAGGGCTGTTTCCTGCTTCTCTGTCCCACTGTGCGTCATCCGCTTCCCCTGCTCCTTCGGTGCCCACAGTAGAAACTCAGGCAGGGGACTCGCCAGGGACCCCGCTGCCCAGGGAGGGACTGGACCCAGTCCCCGTCCCAGGGACACTCTCATGGGCCCTGCAGCTCCGTCTCCAGAAATCTGTCCTGCAGAAACTCCAGGCAGGAAGACAAGAATATGCAGGAAATGATCGCTGCTGCATGATGTGAGCTAGCTATTAAAACACTGGAAACACTTAAATAGTCGTCAGTAGAGAAACAGACAAATGCTACCCACCCATGCTGCCAAACTTGATGTATCTGCCTAATCAAGAAAGCAATAGTTCCCCTCATTCGCTTATTCAACAAATACCTTCTGAGCACTTGTGGGAGGCGCACTGTGCTCAGTGATGGGGACACAGTAGTGAACACAGCCAAACCCCATCCCTGCCTCACAGAGCTCGCTCTACCCGGGGAGTCTGATGCTAATGATGTATTAACACCGCAGGTGCAGCTTCCTGAGCTCCGGAGGGCTGTGGCGCAGATGACCTGGATAGAGAAGTAAGGGAAGACTTCCTGGAGGAAGTGGTAATTGCACCTGGATCAGGACAAGAGGGAGATGAAGGAAAAGAGCATGTGCAAATGTCCAGGGGTAAAAGATTGTGTGGCCAGTGAGGGAAGGAGGAAAAGGAATGGTGGTGGATGCCATGGTGAGGCACGCAGATGCCCCTCGGGAGGGCAGAGCCTCCAGCGTCAGCAGCGCCGTTGGCAGACAATGCTCTTATGGGATTGTCTAGACTAAAGACCGGGGCTTCCCAGGTGGCGCTAGTGATGAAGACCCCCACTGCCACTGCAGGAGGCACAAGAGAAATGGGTATGATTCCTGAGTCAGGGAGATCCCCTGGAGTAGGAAATGGCAACCCACTCCAGTATTCTTGCCTGGAGAACTCCATGGACAGAGAAGCCTGGCGGGCTACAGTCCCAGGGGTCAAAAAGAGACGGTCAAAAAGAGACTGAAGAGACTTAACGGGCACACACGTAGGCTAAAGACAGGTGCCTGCTTAAGGTCACGGCACACCCAGTGTCTAATCAACATGGAAACAGAAAGGCCCAGCACACTCATACAATTCTGAAGGGCCATCCAGCCTCAAAGCTCCACCTACCTGGTCTGAACGACAGCCCCCCAAGACGTCCACACCTTAACCCCCAGAACTTGTGAATATGCTAGTTTACTGGGCCAAAGGATTCTCTCCACTATTATTAAGGATTGAGAGGTGGAGTGGTGATTCTGGCTCATCTGTAGGGGGAGGGCACAATGTAATCATAAGTGCCCTTATAAAGGGAGGCAGGGGCTTCCCTGGTGGTCCAGTGGCTAAGACTCCAAGTTTCCAATGCAGAAAGTCTGGGTTCGATCCTTTATCTGGGAACTAGATTCCATGTGCTGCCACTAAGACTTCAAAGGTCACAACTAAAGATCCTGCATGCCACAACTAAGACCCACTGCAGCCAAATCAATAAGTAAAGAAATATTTTTTTTTAATTAAAAAAGAATTTAAAGGAAGCAGAAGGGTCAGAGTCAGGGAGGAAGAGGAAACGATGGAGGCAGAGGTCAGAATGACGGAAGGAAGAAGCCCTGAACCAAGGAAGGCAGAAAGCCTTCCTTGCAGGAAGAAAGCAAGGAAGCCCTTCTTCCTGCAGCCTTCAGAAGGGACACAGCCCTGCGGACCCAGTCTCAGCTTCTGAACTCCGGGACTGTAACATAAGAACCTTGTGCTTCCCGGAGCCACTCTGTTTGTGGCAATTTGTTATAACAGCAACGGGAAACTGACACAGCATTGGAGACCAACTTCTGGGTCCTGGGAACACCCCTTATCAGCCTCTTGCGTGCTAGTAAGTTCCACTTGCAGGGGAACCCCTCCTACAGCAGCGAGGCTGAGGAGTCTGAGAAAGCAGGTGCTGGGGTGGGATTTGGGGGCAGATTCACGCATCTCCTGCCTGGCGACAGTAGTAGGTAGATTACACCAAGCTGACAATGCAATTGTTAGAACGTTCACCTTCGATGAATTAAGATAGTTTACCTGTGAAAGGAAATGCAATGCTGAGGGCAGCTATTTGGATACCTGAGAAATAGCAAAATAAGCGGATTTAGGTGGCTATGGCTAAACTTGACTAGCCCTTTGAAAAACAAAAGATAACCAAAAGCTGAGAGTAATTAAGAGCTAAGTGTGAAAGGAGGTCCTCAAGTCCTGTGGTGGGAGAATGGACAAAGAGGAGGAGCTCAGAGCAGCCAAGTTCCAAAGAAGATTAAACTCAACCTAACTTAGCTCTGTGTCAAGACTGTGCTCTGATGGGGAGAGGATGGCCCCCTTGACATTTCAGATGGGACATCTGAGTTGATGCACCCCAAGTCTGAAATCCCTCGATTGTCTTGAACCCTCTGAGCCTTGCAGAAGTAACCCATTCTTCCCTATTAAGGGTTGCCGCTGCTGCTGCTGCTGCTAAATCACTTCAGTCGTGTCCAACTCTTTGCAACCCCATGGACTGTAGCCCACCAGGCTTCTCTGTCCATGGGATTCTCCAGGCAAGAATACTGAAGTAGGTTGCCAAGTCCTCCTCCAGGGAGTCTTCCCTACCCAGGGATCGAAGTTGTGTCTCTTATGCCTCCTGCAGGTTCTTTACCAGTAGCACCACCTGGGAAGCCCCTATTAAGGGTTAATACTTCCTTATTCCTTTACAAAAAATGCAGAGGTCTGTGCTCTGCGACTTTATGAAGCCCCTCCATCTGGAGGGGCTGGATTTGCGCTGTCTCCAGTGCAAATGAGGAAGATGAAGATCTGCCTCCATCTCCCCTTTCGGTCACTAGACCTGTAATTGGGGGTCAAGTCACAGATGACCGGGCCAAGGCAGTGCTGGACTTGATAAGGAAGGAAAGGAATGATAGCCGGCAGGAGCCAGAGAGCACGGGTGAGACTGGATTTTGAAGGTGTATCATCCAAAGTCAGATGGTGGGAGAGACACAGAAGGCTAGACTGATGGGAAATCTTACTGATGTGACAGTACTTTCCCGGGATGCAAGATTCCCTAGCAAGGACCATGGAGGTGGCACAAAAATGCTGCTAGAAGCACAGAAAGGGACTTCCCTGGTGGGCCAGTGGCTAAGACTCCGAGCTCCCAACGCAGGGGACCTGGGTTCAATCCCTGGTCAGGGAACTTAGATCCTACATGCCACAATTAGGAGTTCACATACCGCAACTAAGAACCAGTGCAGCTGAATAAATAAATACTCTAAAAAATTAAAAAAGAAGCACAGAAAACAGCATGGCCTGTATGTTTAGGAAGCCGGGACTTTTGTGTCAGATGGTAGAAGGGGGGATTAAAGGGCTCTGTGAAGTGGGTGGGCTGGAGTGGATGTGCTAAAGCCCTAAGGCGAGGAAAACCAGTGGAGGAGTACTCTCGTCTGGAGGGCCTGGGGGACACACCGCTTCCCCTAGCAGAGGGAACGTGCACTTAAGAGGAGCCCAGCTTCACCGGGACGGTGGACAATGGCTCGCCTCTGTGGGCCCAGCGCTGGTGGGGTCAGCTCTCATGGCACAAGGGTCCCTAACAGCAACGAGGGCAGAGAGCCCCAAACAATCGCAGTCTGGTGGTGATGCCGACCCATCCAAAGAGAGGTGGATGCAATCTTTATAATGAGTGGTCAGGTCAGAGTGGCCCCAGGTGACCAGGCCTAGAGCAAGTCCTCGAGAACAAGGTGTTCCCTGGATGCGAAATAGATGGGCAGCCAACAAATGTCCTACTCGAGCTATACAATCAAAGAAATCAGTCAGGAAGCCAAGGGCAATCCTCCCAGTGAAACAAAAATGTCAGGATTCCTCATCAAGTTTCTAGAGGTCAGTTTTCAGATCTGGAACCACTGACTAAAGGAGATACTGAGCCCGCAGGATGAGCCGGTAACACAAAGCAAGTGTATCTAGCGATCCTACCTCAGTCCTCCTGAAACATGTCCCGCAGAAAGAGGCCACCTGAATAAATCTAGGACATAAGACAGAGTCTGGCTTGATAAAGATACTCTGAGCTCTGGTGTACCGTGGTGGCCCTCCACTAATGGGGCCCTACAGCCCGGGTGATGGGATACTGGACCAGGCCTGGCTCACAGTGGATCCAGTGCGTCCATAGATTCACCCGGTGGTCACTTCCCCACTCCCCAAAGTGCAACTAGAGACAGTAATTGTCACAACCCCCACTTTGACTCCTTGGCTTGCAAGGTGAGAGATTTTGTGGTGGCGTAGGCAAAGAGGAAGCCTCTGAAACTGTCTTCTTTTCCCTTCTGAGATAGTAAATTAAAAAAAAAAAGATATCTCTGGGACTTCCCTGCTAAACCAGGGGTTAAGAATCCACCTTACAATGCAGGGTACATGGGTTCAATTCCTGGTCCGGGAACTAAGATCCCAGATGCCATGGGGCAACTGAGGCCCTGCAGCTGAAAGCTGTGTGCCCACACAGCTACTGAAGGCCGTGTGCCCCAGAGCCCACGCTCCGCGACAAGAGAAGCCACCGCAAGGAGAAGCCCGCCCGCCTCAACTAGAGAGTAGCCTGCATGCAGGAACAAAGACCCAGCACAGCCAAGAACAAATAAATAAAAACTTTAAAAAATATTTTAAAAAGCACACAATATCGCATCCCAAATGGGGGAGGGGGAGGTGGTACCAGATATTGGAGCTCCCTTTTTAAAGCTCAAAGATCAAAGGGTAATGGTCCTCATTACAGTTCCATGGAAATGACCAGTTTGGCCCCTGCAAAAACAAGACAGATCTCAGAGATGACAGCGCACATCCAGTCAAGTTCTAGTCAGAATCACAGCTGCTGTGACAAATGTGATAGTCCTGCTAGTGCAAATTATCACAGCCTCAGTCCGTAGTACTTGGCCATTGACTGGCAAATGCATTACATTCTATCCTTAACAGGAAGGAGGATCCAAAACAGTTTGCAGAGACTTCCCTGGTGGTCCTGGGGCTAAGACTGCATGCTCCTGATGCAGGAGGCCTGGGTTCCATTCCTGGTCAGGGAACGAGATCCCACATGCTGCAGCTAAGACCTGGTGCAGCCAAAATAAATCTTTTAAAAATAGTTTGTGTTCAGTTGGACTGGCTAATAGTATACCTTCACAGTCTTACCCCAGAAGTATATTCACTCTTCAGGGCTCTGTCTAATTATAGGCCCCAAAGATCTGAATTGGCCCCCTGTCTTGCAAAATATTGCATGGATCTGCTGTATCAATAACCTCGTGCTCATCAGAATGAATGAACATGAAGTAGCTAGTATGTCGTGGATCCACACACTCCAAAGGGTGAGGGGGTAAGCCCAGTGAAGTTTCAGGGACCTGTCATACCAGTACAACTTTCAGGAGCTGCAGTGATCTGGAACATGCCGGGGCAACCAAAGCAAAGGACACATAGGGACTTCCCAGGTGGTCCAGAGGCTAAGACTCCATGCTTCCAATGCAGAGGGCCTGGGTTCAATTCCTGGTCAAGGAACTAGACCCCATATATTGCAATTTGCTTGGGCTTCCCCGATAGCTCAGCTGGTAAAGAATTCACCTGCAACGCAGGAGACCCTGGTTCAATTCCTGGATTCAGGAAGATCCACTGGAGAAGAGATAGGCTACCCACTCCAGTATTCTTGGGCTTCCTTGGTGGTTCAGCTGGTAAAGAATCCACCTGCAATGTGGGAGACTGGGTTCGATCCTTGGGTTGGGAAGATCTCCTGGAGAAGGGAATGGCTACCCACTCCAGTATCCTGGCCTGGAGAATTCCATGGACTGTATAATCCATGGGGTCACAAAGAGTGGGACATGACTGGGCGGCTTGGCTTCACTTTCACTTCATGCCCCAACTAAGAGTTCCCATGCTGAAATGACGATCAAAGATCCCGAGTGCCGAAACGAAGACCTGGCAAGCCAAATAAATAAATCTGTCTTTTTAAAGAGAAGAACAAATAACAGCACCTTGCACCTTCCTCCTCAGAGAAGGAAGCGTAATGCTTGGTGGGCCTCCTTGGGTTCTCAAGGCGCCATCCCCATGTAGGAGTACTCCAAACCACATACCGGGAGATCTGAAAAGCTGCCAGGTTTGATTCAGCCCAGAGATGGACAGGACTTTGCAGCAGGTCCAGGCTCTGACACAAGAAGTGCCGACTCGGGCTGTACCACAGAGAGGGCCCCTCTCGGTGTCAGCAAATGGAGATGTGAGGGCCAGCACACAATCTTAAGATGCACTAGTCAGATCCCTTCCTGTATCTCC
Source organism: Aepyceros melampus (assembly GCA_006408695.1). Taxonomy (NCBI): domain Eukaryota; kingdom Metazoa; phylum Chordata; class Mammalia; order Artiodactyla; family Bovidae; genus Aepyceros; species Aepyceros melampus. The sequence goes on from SJXQ01003161.1 coordinate 140,314, forward strand.
CTGAATCTGCCACTTGATAAAGCGATGGAAGAGCCTGTACAAGCACAGTTAAAGTGGTGCTGGAGATATCAGCACTGGGAAAGAGACCATGTACAGTTTTTGGCAAGCCCCATGGAGAAAATTATGAAGCAGACTCTTTAGGTTCTGCCATAAAGTCATACCATATGGAAAATTATAAATCTTTGGAAAAGCAGTTCCTGGCATGCTGTGGGCCCTGGTATAGACAGCGTGAAAGTGAAAGTGAAGTCGCTCAGTCGTGTCCGACTCTTTGCAACCCCATGGACTTTAGCCTATCAGGCTCCTCTGTCCATGGGATTTTCCAGGCAAAAGTGCTGGAGCGGGTTGCCATTTCCTTCTCCAGTGGATCTTCCCAACCCAGGAATCGAACCCAGGTCTCCTGCATTGCAGGCAGACACTTTACTGTCTGAGCAACCAGGGAAGCCCATAGACAGTGTGCTGCTAAGTTATGACCAATCTGCTGCTGCTGCTACTAAGCCGTTTCAGTTGTGTCCAACTCTGTGTGACCCCACAGACGGCAGCCCATTGGGCTCCGCCATCCCTGGGATTCTCCAGGCAAGAACACTGGAGTGGGTTGCCATTTCCTTCTCCAGTGCATGAAAGTGAAGAGTGAAAGTGAAGTCGTTCAGTCGAGTCTGACTCTCAGCGACCCCATGGTCGCAGCCCACCAGGCCCCTCCGTCTATGGGAGTTTCCAGGCAAGAGTACTGGAGTGGGATGCCATTGCCTTCTCCGATAGACAGCATGCCTCACCATAAATATTAAAAAGAAAAAAAAAAGTGGTTGGGGGATGAGAAGGAGAATGATTAGACAGAAGTGAGGCTGTCCGGGGCTGTCCTGCGGATGGGACCTGGCACAAAGAGTGACGCTTTCTGTGTCACTGGAGAGCATCCTTCAAGGAGGAGGCACTAGGCAACCAAAACCAAGTCAACAGAATGACTTGGCCAAGTGACATCAGCTGGCTCCTGCCCGCGCCCCCGCTGGCCCCAGGAGCAGAGGTGGAGCTCTGAAGAGGCCTGAGAGGATGGGCTCTCACTCAGCGAGGCTGCTCCAGCTGCTGCTGCTGCTGAACAGTCATGCTTCCAGCAACAGAGCCCAAAGCTAAGTCGTAGACACAGGGTCATTTCTTGAAGACGCTAGAAATCCAAGTTGACCACATTGGATCTCTTTCATCCTGAAAGGAGCAGTGATGCATTTTATTAGGAGTAAACACAATAGATCAAATGTCTGTCAGCAGAGGAATGGATAAAGATGTGGTACACATGTACAGTGGAACACTGTGCGGGTGTGTTCAGTCGCTTCAGTCGTGTCTGACTCTTTGCAAGCCCACGGGCTGCAGCCTGCCAGGTTCCTCTGTCCGTGGGAATTCTCCAGGAGGGCTGCCATGCCCTCCTCCAGGGGATTTCCTGACCCAAGGATCAAATCGGTGTCTCCCGCGTTTCCTGCACTGCAGACAGATTCTTTACCGCTGAGCCACTGGGGACGCCCCACAATGGAATATTTCTCAGCCATAAAAAGGTACAAAATTATGCCATTTGCAGAGATCTGAAAGAACCTAGAGACTATTGTACAGAGTGAATTAAATCAGAAAGAGAAAAATAAATATGCTATATTAATGCATATAAGTGCAATCAGAAAAATGGTATCGATGATCTTATCTGCAAAGCAGGAAAAGACACAGAGTAAAAAACACATGTATGGATTCCATGGTGGGAGGTGTGTGGGATGAACTGGGAGGTTGGGACTGACATATATACACTATCGATCAGTTCAGTTCAGTTCAGTCGCGCAGTCGTGTCCGACTCTTTGCGACCCCATGAATCGCAGTACGCCAGGCCTCCCTGTCCATCACCAACTCCCGGAGTTCACTCAGACTCACGTCCATTGAGTCCGTGATGCCATCCAGCCATCTCATCCTCGGTCGTCCCTTTCTCCTCCTGCCCCCAATCCCTCCCAGCATCAGGGTCTTTTCCAATGAGTCAACTCTTCGCATAAGGTGGCCAAAGTACTGGAGCTTCAGTTTTAGCATCATTCCTTCCAAAGAAATCTCAGGGTTGATCTCCCTCAGAATGGACTGGTTGGATCTCCTTGCAGTCCAAGGGACTCTCAAGAGTCTTCTCCAACACCACAGTTCAAAAGCATCAATTCTTCTGCGCTCAGCCTTCTTCACAGTCCAACTCTCACATCCATACATGACCACAGGAAAAGCCATAGCCTTGACTAGACGGACCTTAGTCGGCAAAGTAATGTCTCTGCTTTTGAATATACTATCTAGGTTGGTTATAGATACTATTTCTCAAGATCAATACACTATTGATACTATGTATAAAATAGATAACTAACGTATAGTTAGTCGTATAGCACAGGGAACTTTACCCAATGCTCAGTGGTGACTTAAGCAGGAAGGAAATCCAACAAAGAGGGGTATATGTAAATGGACACCTGACCCACTTTGCTGTAGAGCAGAAACTAACACCATTGTAAAGCAACTATAGTCCAATAACAATTAATTTTAAAAAATCAACAGGTTGACATGAGTCTACCCATGTGTGTTTGGCAGAATAACAACCTTTCCACATAAAGACATCCTTGCCCTAATTCCCAGAACCTATGAATATGTTCCCTTTACTAAGCCAAAGGGACTTTGAAGGTGTGATTAATGATCTTGAGATTGGGGAGATTTTCCTAAATTATCTAGGTGGGGCAGTGTCCTTCTAAGTAAAAGAGGGAGGCAAGAAAGCATCAGAGTGATGTGCTGTGAAGGGAACTTGGCAAGGTTTAAGTCAGGAGTTAGTTACAGGATCTTTTTGAAAAGATCTATCTGGCTACCACGAGGAAAATAAATTGTGAGGGTGAGATTGACGCAATGAAACCAGAGGATGGTCCTGCAGGCATCCAGATGAGAGTTCCAGATGAGATGAGATGAGATGAGATGAGGAGGTGGCGGGGCCAGAGTGCTGGGGGTGCAGACGCAGAAACGTGGGTGGGTGTGAAGAGTAATTGGACAGACCCTGGAGATGGCTGGAGATGAGAAGTGAAGAGGGCTTCCCTGGTGGTCCAGTGGTTAAGAATCTGCCTTGCAATGCAGAGGGTACCGTTTCAGTCCCTGGACTGGGAAGGTTCCACATGCCATGGAGCAACTCAACCCATATGCTGTAACTACAGAGCCTCGCACCTAGCGCCCGAGCTCCAGAAGAGAAGCCATGGCAATGAGAAGTCCGAGCACCACAGCTAGAAAGTAGTCCCCCATCACCGCGACTACAGAAAGCCTGAGCACAGCATCGAAAACCCAACACATCCAAAAATAAAAATAAATTCATTAAATAATTTTTTTTAAGCTGACATGGTCTATTAGTTACAAAAGAAAGAAAGAAATGGAAAGGAGGGTCATGGAGAAGGAAATTCCTGGATGACTCCCAGGTTCTGTCATGCACAAATAAGTGGTAGGGTGCGATGAGGATACTGGGAAGAGGCCAGGTTCGAAGAGGATGAGTCTGAGTCAGGATATGTTGAGCCTGAGGAACCTCTGAGCCATCCCTAGGGAGGCGTCAGGTGGGCAACAGGACCCATAGGTGGGAGGAGGTATAAATATGTGAATCATTGTCAGGCAGAGCTGCTCTGAGTGAGATTATAGAGGGAGAAAGTGTAAGAGGAGAGCAGGAGGCCTGGGAAATAGCCAAATAGGGTGGATGAGCCAGCAAACAAAGCTGCAAAGCAGTGGGCTGATAAGAGGGGAAAGAAATACAGGCAAAATTTGCTCTGCGGATGTCAAGTGCAACAGCCAGTCCAAGGCTGGCTATGCTGCAGAAACGAACATTCCCTAAAACACCAAAGGCCAACAAAGACTAGCGTTTATTTCTCCCTCACTTTTGGGGCCAGTGTGGGTCAGCAGGGGCTCTGCTCATCATGGTCACTTGGGAACTGGGCTGATAGAAGCTCCAACCCAAAACCAGCCTCCACAATTGCCCAGGCAGGGAAGGGGCCCATGTGGCACATACATGAAGGGGCGTGTGGATTTTTTTTTCTGCCTTTGTTATTATTTAAATTTCATTGTAATGAGGTCCATGCAAAAGGGGAGAGTGAAGCATGGGGAACATGCAGAGGACACAGGAACACTGTCTTGTGGCCAGAGCCACAGCTTCTGTCTTGCAGGAGAGGGATGAAAAGAAAAGGCCAGGCTGGAGCTGGGGTGGAAGAGGGAAGAGAGAGACAGCGCGGCTGCATCCCCCCACACCCAGGAAGCACCTCCAGGCCCTGGACCCTACCCCCACTTGCCCTGGTCTCCTAGGAGCCCATCTCTTGTCCTGCTTCTAGCCCTAGTAGCTCTTTCTTTTGCCACCTCTTTGGTTTTCTTATTTTGGGGGGTATTCTTTGGTATTCTTTTTTTTGGTTTTCCTTGGTATTCTTACTTATTTGGTTTGACTTATTTTCCCCTGACAGATTCAGGCTTGGCACACACTTTGAGGGCCTCGCCTAGCTTCAGAGGAGGCAGGGAGGGAGTTCACAGAGGACAAGAGCTGGGAGCTATTGAAAGCCTAGATCAGCAGGGGAGAAGTGGCTGGCCAAGCCACAGGCTTAAGAGACAGAGTGACATGAGGACTGAAAAATGGAGGTGATGTGGGTCCTTAGAGGCCTGACAAGGAGCTCTGTGGTGGTTTTAAAGGATTAAAGGCCAGAAAGATCCCACTCCTGGGCCTACATCCAGAGAAAACCAGAATCCAAAAGGAATCACACAGCCCAAAGTTCATGCAGCACTGTTTACAATAGCCAAGGCATGGCAGCAACCTAAATGTCCATCAGCAGAGGGATGGATAAAGATGTGGTGCGCATATACAGTGGAACACTACTCAGTAGAAACAGAACAAAATAACACCATCTGCAGCCACATGGATGAACCTAGAGATGACCACATAAATGAAGTCAGCCAGAGAAAGACAAATACCATGTGACATCACTTATAGGTGGAATCTTTAAAAAATAGTACAAATAAACGTATTTACAAAACAGAAATAGAGTCACAGATGTAGAAAGTGAATGTATGGTTACCAAGGGGGAACGCAGGGGAAGGATAAATTGGACGATTTAGGATTGGCCTACACATACTGAAAAAAAGTGAAATTGTTAGGTCCTCAGTCATGACTGACTCTTTGTGACCCGCCAGGCTCCTCTGTCCATGGGGATTCTCTAGGCAAGAATACTGGAGTGGGTAGTGATGCCCTCCTCCAGGGGACTTTCCAAACCCAGGGATGGAACCCAGGTCTCCTACATTGCAGGCAGATTCTTCACCACCTGAGGCACCAGGAAAGCCCAGGAATACTGGAGTGGGTAGCCTATTCCTTCTCCAGGGGATCCTCCTGACCCCGGAATCAAACTGGGGTCTCTTGCATTGTAGGTGGATTCCTCACCAGTTGAGCTACCAGGGAAGCCCAAAGAGTGGACATGTGTCCACATATAACTGATTCACTTTGCTGCACACCTGAAATTAACACACGGTAAATCAAGTATACTCCAAGCAAAAGAAATAAATCAGTGCCAGAAGGTGACTGGAATTGACTGGGGAGGGACTGGAAGGTGAGAAGGGGTCAGAAAGTGTAGACCACGCTTCCCATTCCATCAGCTGGGAAGGCGGAGCAAGGCAGGGAAGAGGCTGGGAGAGGATGCCTCAATAGTTCAGAGCTTTGTTTCCTTTTTCTTAGTGGGAGATAATGAATGTGTGTGAAGGCCAATGGAAAGCATCCTTTGAAACGGAGAGACTAACTGTGCAAGAGAAGATGGGTTAGTCAACAGGGAAGAAGGTCTGTATTAACTGATGCAACTGGAACCTTGGAATTTCCTGCCCCCAACAGCCTTCAGCTCACTCCGGGACCTGAGTGGGCCTCTTCCTTGGGTCCACTGTCCCGAGCATGAACAGCACCCACAAATGTGTGCACCCCAAGGTCATCTGTGGGCCATGTAGACAGCCTGGATGTGCAGGGTGGGTATGAATACAGTGTCCATGAAGCCCCTCACTGTGGGGATGGAGACAGGTGCAGTGAGAGGACGGGGTTGGCCTGGACCAGTTCTCTTCACCCCCAATCCCCACATTCCAGCATGCCACACCAAGAAATCTGAGAATTTCAAACAGAATCCCACCTTCTAGATCACTATAAAGGTATATTTGTTGAGACTGGAGCATATAATGTATTTTGATGTAACAATTGTGAGCTTCTTTTATAGCTCAATTGGTAAAGAACCTGCCTGTAATGCAGGAGACCCCAGTTCAATTCCTGGATCAGGACGATCCACTGGAGAAGGAATAGGCTACCCACTCCAGTATTCTTGGGCTTCCCTCGTAGCTCAGCTGGTAAAGAGTCCTCCTGCAATGCGGGAGACCTGGATTCGATCCCTGGGTTGGGAAGATCCCCTGGAGCAGGGAAAGGCTACGCACTCCAGTATTCTGGCCTGGAGAATTCCATGGACTGTATAGTCCACGGGGTTGCAAAGAGTCAGACACGACTGAGTGACCTTCACTTTCAAGTATTTAGACATAAGACATGTGGATCTCCACTTACCCTCTTGTTCTGAACCCTGCCAATATTAAGGGTGGGCCAAGATTTGTAATAAATAAACATACAAATACACATAAATATATATTACTTTATATATTATTTATATTGTATACAATCTATAATAAATATATTTTATATAATTCTAAATCATAGAATAAAAGACATCACGTATATATATAGTATATACATTCCTACTCCAATTGGATTGGGATTGTGTGCGCACACACACACACAAAAGGATACATTTGTATCGGTCAGTTTTTGCTGTGTGACAAAGAAACCCACAATCTCAATGGCATACAACAATAAGCATTTATTGCTCATGAGTTGGTGGTTGCTAGTGCAGCCCCACTCCATGTGTTTCATTCTGGGGCTCAGCCTGGAAGGTCAGCGGCAGCCTGGGGCACTTTCTTCCTCCTGCAATGGCAGAAGCTCGATCCGGAGGCAAGTTCACACACTTCAAACCTCTGCTCCTTAAGCAGCATCTGCTAACCTCACTTCAGTGAAGCCCAGGATGGGGGACTGGAGGAGTACGTTCTCCCACACATGATGCCCTGGCAAGGGTATAGATGTCAAAAGCCACTGCAAGGCAGGGAAAAACTGGTATCAATAATTTAGTCTATCATGTACCAAACTGAGGTTCTCTAGGAAGAGGAATATGAGACTGTCAGGGTGGGTATGGTAGTGGTGGTGGTGGTGGTGTGTGTGTTGGAGTGGGGCGTAATTTGGAACCCTAATGACTAAAATAACATCTTTTTCTTCTTTTTACAATTTACCTGTAATCCCACATTCCTCTGTAAGAAAGCAAAAATCAGACCTTCATTCTCCCAAATCCCAGTCAAAATCCTAACATAAAATTTTTACTACTTGATTCACCAGGAAGACTGGCTAGCCATTTTGAAAAACAAATTCTTTGTTAGATCCTGACCTCAAACCACCAACAAAAGTTAATTCTAAGAGGATAAGAGACCTAAATGCAAAAACAGAGCTGTAACAATTTGTTGGGAGATAATATTTCGAGATATAGAAAGATGCCTTTTCTTTTTGCACTTCCTTGGGTGACCTTCCAGCTTTCCAGCCAGAGGCTTGCATTGCCTAGAGGTGGAGAGAGAAAGAGAGAGAGAGGCAGAGGGAGGAGAAGGGAGGGGGACTGAAGAAGGAGGAGGATGGGCAAAGGGAGGGGTGGGAGAGGAGGCAGAAAGGAAGGGAATGAGAGATGGGGGAGGGAGAGGGCAGAAAGAAGGGAAAGGGAGGAAGGGAGCAGGGGGAAGGGAGCAGGGAGGAGTGGACCACACCCACCCATGCAGCTCTTCCAAAAGCAGCCTGCTGGGAGGTGGAAGGTGGGAGATGGAGGTGGGAGGTGGGGCCGTTCCTTCCCTCTGACACCAGTGGCCAGAAACCACAGTTTTCAGCAAAAGCATCAAAGACCCAGTTCCACCAGGAAAGGCCTTTGGGGACCCCTGGCACATAACACACAGATGTGCTGGCTGAGGGAGGGGCCAGGGCAGGAGGCAGAGCCCCCCATCCCGCAGCAGATCAAAGCAGTGACAAGGGAGGGTGCCTAACAGGAGTGTGAGAAGAGTTAAGTGGCCAAAACACAGTGCAAGAGGAGGCACGCTCGGATACCATCTATGTGAAAGTTCAACACACACACACACACACATGTCATCACTGTTTCTGAATACATTCATGTGTTGCAAAAAGTATAAACATGTGCTCAGGAATGTAGCACCTTTGGGGGTGCAATTACAGGGTGGGGGGAAGGAAGGAGGGATTTTCATTTGATTTTTAAAAAGGGATCTGAAGCAAATATTGGAGCTGTGACTATTTGTCATGTCTGGGTGGTGGGTATGTAGCTATTTGTTAGGTGATTTTCTGTATTTTGAAATACACAGTAGGGGGGAAGACAGACTGCAGACCAGTGGGAAGAGTTTGATGCCATAGTTTAAACACCGGGTACCCCCGTGCGTGTGTGCCTAGGTGCTCAGACGTCTATGCACACGTGTCTTTGATTCTGTGCAACTCCATGTGTGTCTGCGCTTGTGCAACATTGTGTGTGTGTGTGTGTGTGTGTGTGCTGCGTCTGTGCAACTGTATGTGTCCACGGTTGTGCTCATGTGTCTTTGACTGTGTGTGTGTTGTGTGTGTATCTGTGCTATGTGAACAAAAACAGGAAGGCCACTGGCTGAACAAACACCAGATCACTGACTCATTGCTCTCTGGGAAGAAGAAACCAATTTTTGTTTCTCCTTTGTACATTGCACTGTGTGTATGGTTTTTTATTTTGTTTGTTTTACAATGATCATGTAGTCTTTCTTCAAATTTAAAAATACTTTTAAAAAGACAGTAAAGAGTTTCACAGTTTGAAAAATGGGAAGAATTTATCAGCACACCCTAGATGCCCTCCGGGGCTCCCCTTTGCCCCCAGGTCCCAATCTGGGATTCCATCCACCCCCAAGCGCACTGAGCTCCGAGGAGCCTAAGGACATTTCCTACCCCCACCCCAAGGGCATGGCCCAAAGCAAGCATGAAATTTCTCTGAAGTTTGTTTTATCTTGAAATGTTAGGCAACCTTTACATTCTCCCCTTTAATGTGTACATGCTTATCTTAATTATACAATCACGAGGTTTTAACCCCGAAATCTTGCAGTCAAGGGGCCTCCTTCTCACTCACCTTCCCTAGCTTATGTGTGTCTCCTGTAGGTAGGTGTTGGGCCAACACTGCTTAAAGTAGGATCCGGGGGTGTAACTACGGCCCCATCAGAGGTTCTGGAAGGTCAGTTGGAAGAGCAAGCAACCGTGCTCCTTCCAAGGGTGCTTACGCTGGGCTGAGCCCAGCTCTCTGTGTCAGCTGTCACACTGAAATCTCCCAACGAGGGCAGCAGCTCGGCACTATTACCCTTCTCACGTTACACGGGCAGCTACATGACTTCGTGAGATGAAACCAAAGGTCACCCAGTGGTGCCAGAAGTCCAAGTTCCTGCCATATACGGACTGTCTCCCTGCAGCAGGAGTCCCCAGCCTCCGGACCTGATGCTAGATGACCCAGGCGGAGCTGATGTGAAGGGAAGCGAAGTCGCTCAGTCTTGTCCGACTCTTTGTGACCCCGTGGACTGTAGCCTACCAGGCTCCTCCGTCCATGGGATTTTCCAGGCAAGAGTACTGGAGTGGGTTGCCATTTCCTTCTCCAGGGCATCTTCCTGACCCAGGGATCGAACCTGGGTCTCTCGCATTGTAGGCAGATGCTTTACCGTCTGTTCTACCAGGGAAGTAAAATAGAACTAAAGTACACAATTAACAGAATGTGCTTAATCATCCTGAAACCATCCTCTGCTCCCCATCCAGGGTAAAATGATCTGCCACAAAACCATTTCCTGGTGCCAAAAAGGTTGGGGACTGCTGCTACAGTATAGGCCCTGGGAGAATGAATTGCCTGGGACAAGGAAGATGGTGGGTGCACCGAGCTTTGGCCGGAGGACGGAGCCCTGGGCAGGTTGTTGACTGATCAAAGGCTGTCTCCTTGTCTCAACTCCATTTCTCCCTGAGGTCTGTGTCAATGCATGCGCAGGGCCCCTGGGGTCCTGTGACCCAGGGCCACTTCAGTGGCCGCCTGGAGCCTGAGTGGCAGCCACACAAAGTCATTTAGGGGCAGGATTTGTGTTTCCCAGGCATCCAGGCCAGCCTGACACTGACTGAGAGACCTGCAGGACCCTAGAGAGGGCCTCGCGGCCCCCAGTGACCGCAGCAGCCTCATATTTCTGGAATTCTTTTCTGTGTGTGTCATGGGGAGAGCCACACATGTCAAGTGCCCTGAAGAACACCAGGTGCTGTTGACAGGGAACAGCCTCGTCTTCAAACCTTGAGGGGTTGCTGGGAGGACCTCGTGACTTCACGGATGCAGCTCCAGAGAAAGAGGTGAGGAGGGCAGAGGGCCTGGGGCCAGTGGCCTGGCTTGGTTGCCTGGGGGCAGCCATCTTTTGGCAGGTCAGCTGTCTCCTGGGACTCTAGAAGGATTTGGAGCATCATCTGTGTGGCAGCCTCTCTGCAGGTGCCATCTGGGGCTCTGCCTTCCTTCCAGGTGGGTCTGCCCTGGGGGCTCAGATGGTAAAAGAATCTGCGTGTAATGCTGGAGACCTGGGTTCGATCCCTAGGCAAGGGAAAGGCTACTGACTCCAGTATTCTTGCCTGGAGAATTCCATGGACAGAGGAGTCTGGCAGGTTACAATCCATGGGGTTATAGAATCGGAAACGACTGAGAGACTAACGTTTGTCCCTTCCTTCCAACTCAGGGTTCTGGTCAACAGCTCTTCACCTTTGGGGTCCCCAACACAAACCCATCCTCTCCTCCTTTCCCCAGGCAGATCCTGACTGTGCTCAGGGTCTACCTTCCTCCCCACGCAGCATCCCCAGCCCCCCACAGGCCCAGACTAAGCCTGATTGGTTCACGTTTTCCCTGGGACTGGCTTGCAAGTTGGCCAGTGGGATGTGCCAGAAAGAGCTGTGAGGGCCACTGGATTGATAGGGACAGGGTAAAGGGACAAAATAGGTGATTAATTAATAGATTAGTTAATCCTATTAGGGGATTGTAAGTAGAAAAACTATCGGAGACCCCTGTAAGTTAATGATTACTCAGGAGAGCAAGTTTACTTAACCACAAAACCAAGCAGGCTTGCTTAACAAAACCAGGCAACAGAAGCACGGAATGTGCCCCAAAACAATACAACAGTGTTGGCATGAGACCCACATCCTGCCCAGTGAGCTCAGGAAGTTAATGATCCCTAGGACATGCTCTCTGCATACATGAAAAAGGATAATTTGTGGACCTAGCTTGTACACCAGGCTTCCCTGGTAAAGCGTCTGCCTGCAATGCGGGAGACCTGGGTTCGGTCCCTGGGTTGGGAAGATCCCCTGGAGAAGGAAATGGCAACCCACTCCAGTACTCTTGCCTGGAAAATTTCATGGACAGAGGAGCCTGGTAGGCTACAATCCAAGGGATCACAAAGAGTCGGACACGACTGAGTGACTTCACTTTCTTTCCTTCTTTACCTTCTTCGTATAGGGACAAGAAAACTCCCCTGCTCAACCTGGAGGAGGAGCTGATGATGGAGGCATGATATCTACTCAAGAAAGGGAAAGAAATTCTTCTCTCCCTCCCCACTTTTCCTTTGATTATAAAACTGTAGCTCAGTAAGTTCCCAGGGTATGACATAACGGACTACAGTACTGGAACTCTTCGGAGCCCCTGAAACACCACCAAACGGTTTCAGGAGCACTTCCTTGTTCTCTGTGCAGAAGTTTTGAACTACATTATTCTGAAACCAGCGAGGACATGGCATAAGAACAGGAGGGTGTGCGAGGACCGCAGGGGAACGTGGAGGGAGCCTGGGTCCCTGGACACTCTGCTGAGTCTCCGAGTGGACTTTAGGGCCACTCGTCTCCACTGGCCATTATACCAAAAAGAATCCACTTTCATTATCACGAAGCCATTGTGAGAGTTTTGTTGTTCAGTCACTAAGTCATGTCCAGCTCTTTGCGACCTCATGGACTGCAGCATGTCAGGCTTCCCTGTCCTTCACCATCTCCTGAAGCTTGCTCAAACTCATGTTCCCTGAGTCAGTGATGCCATCCAACTATGTCATCCTCTGTCACCCCCTTCTCCTCCTGCCCTCAGTCTTCCCCAGCATCAGAATCTTTTCCAGTGAGTTGGCTCTTCGCATCAGGTGGCCAAAGTATTGGAGCTTCAGCTTCAGCATCAGTCCTTCCAATAAATATTCAGGGTTGATTTCCTTTGGGACTGATTGACCTCCTTGCAGTCCAAGGGACTCAAGAGTCTTCTGCAGCACCGCAGTTGAAAAGCATCAATTTTTCATCACTCAGCCTTCTTTATGGTCCAATTGTCACACCAGTACATGGACTACTGGAAAAACCATAGCTTTGACTAGCTGGACCTTTGTTGGCTAAGTGATGTCTCTGCTTTTTAATGACAAACCTCTCTAGGTTTGTCATAACTTTTCTTCCAAGAGAGTTTTATTACTTGCACACAAATTCACGGAGACTCTGAGAATCTGGTAAACATGCTGAAACTTCTCTTGGGAAGAAGGTTCAGATGCCGAATATTGATCAGTGGTGGGGCTTTGATCCCCCAGAGGTCATCCACAAGCTGCCACTGTGTTAGGGTTCCTGGTCTTGTCTCACTGCCAGCCTGATGCTGGCTCCTGGAGAGGGCATCAGCCTTCTTTATGGTCCAATTGTCACACCAGTACATGGACTACTGGAAAAACCATAGCTTTGACTAGCTGGACCTTTGTTGGCTAAGTGATGTCTCTGCTTTTTAATGACAAACCTCTCTAGGTTTGTCATAACTTTTCTTCCAAGAGAGTTTTATTACTTGCACACAAATTCACGGAGACTCTGAGAATCTGGTAAACATGCTGAAACTTCTCTTGGGAAGAAGGTTCAGATGCCGAATATTGATCAGTGGTGGGGCTTTGATCCCCCAGAGGTCATCCACAAGCTGCCACTGTGTTAGGGTTCCTGGTCTTGTCTCACTGCCAGCCTGATGCTGGCTCCTGGAGAGGGCAGGCAGCTCGGCTTTGAGCAGCATACCTGGGCTGCAGGCAGAAGGCAAGAAGGAGGGGATCGTCTTATAGCCCCTCCAGACAGGCTCTCCTTTCGCTCCATCCGAAGCAGAAGTCCCTCAGAGCATGGTGTTGGGGACTGGGCAGAACTCCCTGAGAGCTGGGTGGTCCTGTCTTATTACCTCTTATCTCTCAGTCATGTTTGGACTGCAACTCTCCAGGGACTAGGTCAACTGGCTGACAGTCAGGAGCTCCATTTGCAGGGGGCAGTAGTAACCAACCCCCGTTTCACTACCCCCTTTATTCTCCAGGTTCACTGGGATCCTAGAGAGAAGACTGGGGCATTCCTGGTGTGGAGGCAGAGGTCAAGTAGATGTCAGACTGTGATCTCTGGGACAGGCTGGCTCCATTCTAGCCTGGAGGTGAGCACAGACCTACAGGGGTCTGGCTTTCACCCCAGGGAGCCTGGGGTGGGGAAGCAGACAGCCTTGCCTCAACACCCCAGCTTCTCCCCATACCTCCCACCCCACACTTGCCCCTCTCAGACAGAAGCTGTTGTGTTACATACAGCCTGTTCATCTGCTATCTGGTCCGGATTTTCTGAAAAGGTTGAGTTCGGCAGACCCTGGGACCTCGTTTTCTTATTTAGGTCTTCATCTTAAAATATAGTCTGCAAACAGCAGCAACAAAATACAAAATTACACTGGAAACCACTTTGAAATGTCCAGAGACTGTCTTATCCATAGCACCTAGACGCAGGGCCCGACCTGCATCAGCTTTGTGTGAACTCACGGACACCAACCTCAAAGCAAGCTCAGGTTTGAACCCACTTTTTAAAATATGTAAACCATAAGGGCTCAAGAGCTAGTCAAATCTACTGATAAAGCAAGTTCCATTCTGATTAGACTCACATCCAATTTCATCCAATCACGCGCATCTAATTTCTTGGACTATAGTAATGAAACAAGATGTATTTCACAAGATGTTTCAGTATGTTTTCAGTTCTAATTATACATCTTCAATTAAAAAAAAAACCCTCACCATTACATTATACACCACAGATCACTAAGTGCCTATCACAGCCCATGTCCTAGTCTCTCAATGTAAAAGATGGTTGACATTTAGCCGGGAACTTTTAAAACACTTGAGAATAAATTATGGCCCAAACTTACTCTTCTTAATGACACGTATAAAGTTCAGCTCTTTAATAAAAGGATTCAGGAATATGAAAACAAAGTTCCCAGCAATATTAAGGAAATAAAGGTCTTCCAAAATGGTCAGTTCTTATTTCGATTAAATTGTGCATTTTTAATACAGTTGGTATAAAGTGAAAGTCTTAAAAAAACATCGAGGAATTTAAAATGAAATGGAACCTCCTCTTTGCAGGGTCACCACTACCACAGTGAGATTTGTCTCTTAAACAATGACACTTACTATCTCTGTAGTCCCATGAATACTTTTGAAGTGTCATATTAAAACCAATCTCGTGGCCTTGAGGCAAAGAGAAGCAATTAGTCTTGGAGTTGTGAATAAATAAAAATCCATTTATACACCCGTCCTTGACATGTACCTTGCAAATCTTAGAAACTTCATCTAGTGGGAAAAGAAACGTTAATCATGAATACCAATACTAATCAGATCTCCATGTGGCTTCCTAAAACAGTTTAGTTTATACCCATCTTTTAAGTATTAATTTATATGTATATATTCATCCATATTGAACACAAAACAAAGAAGCTCTAGCAGGCACCTGGGGGTGAGGGGAGAGTGGTGAGGGGTGATGGGAGCCACAGGGACGGCCCCATGACAAGCAGGTTTTCAGCGGGTCTGTGTTTCTCAACGGGCCTTCCGGGGGGCCTCAGCAGTCAAGACTCCTCCGGCAATGGAGGAGATGCAGGAGGCTGGGGTTCAACCCTTGGGTGGGGAACACCCCTTGGAGGAGGAAATGGCAATTCACTCCAGTATTCTTGCCTGGAAAGTCCCATGGACAGAGGAGCCTGGCAGGCTACAGTCCATAGGGTTGCAAGTGGGACACGACTGAGCCTGCACCCCGGTGCTCCTGAAAAGGGAGCCTGAAGCATTCTTCCTCATGCCTCCTCCTCCCCCCTAAGCTCTTAAAGGCTGAAAAGGTTTGTTTTATCTACACATGCCCTTCTCCATTTGTGATCCCAGCCAGCACTGAAGTGAGGAGCCTGGACGTCCAAGTATTTGGATACTTGCTTCACTCCTTACTTGGGTCCGTCCCTCAGTGCCGGAAGGGAAGGGTGTAGATGAGGGCTTTGCTGTTCCTTAGCCTTGAGCAGCCCTGGAGAGACTGGGGCAGTCACGAGGGAGCAAAGCAGGCCTGTAGGGCCTGGCCCAGATGTAAAGAGTAGAGGGTGGTGCTGTCAGGCCCGAGTCGGGAGCCAGAAGTCTGGGGGGCGCCAGGGCGTGGGGACCGGGGTGGGCAGCCCCTGGGCCGTGCTGCAGCCGCTGCACAGATCCCTGACCTACTTCCACGGCCCCCTTCTGTTCTAGGAGCAGCTAAAAATCCATAAATTAAGGAAATTAACTGATGGGGCCTGCGGCATCTTTGTAAGCTATTTAAATCTATAAATTTACAACATCTTCTGCATATATCAAGTAATTGAACTAACGCAGGGATGTAACTTTAATGAGAAAATTTCCCCCTTCTCCAGTAGTTCGAGCTCTAAAATAAATAAATAAATAAAATCTTCCCTTGGAGGGAAGTTTCTGCTTATTCCCGCGTGGAGAAGTTACCGGAGCTCTTTCCACGCGCGAGGTCCCCTGGTCAACGCAGGCAGGCCCCCACCGGGTCCTCCTCTCACCACCTTTCCCCGCCCGGGTTCGGAGCCGCCCCGAGCGTCTCCTGTGAGTGAGGCCGCTAGAGGGCGTCCAGATCCGGCTGGAGCTCGGGGTGGGGGCCCCAGCGCCACTCCGGGCCGGAGCGCACCGGCCCTCCAGCTCGAGCCGGGCTCTGGCCCGGGCGTCCCCGGAGAGCCGGACGGGGGCGCAGTGCAGGCGGGGCGGACTGCACCGGAGGCTCCGCGCTCCGTTTCCTAGGAGCCGGGAAATGGTCCAGGAGGAGAGGGGGACGGGGCGGGGGGGTACGGACAGGGCGCAAGGGAAACAGGAGAAAGAGGAAGGGGAGGAAGAGAAGGAGGAAGGGGCCGCCGACCCGGGGACCGAGGGGACGCCGGGAGCGCAGGCCTCGGTGCCGCGAAGAGTCTTGGCGGTAGACGTCTCCATCGCGCCGCGCGCGGAAAGGAAATGGCGCGTCTGGCCGCGGGCGGCCGGCCGGGCGCCCCCCGTGCTCCCCTCCCCGGCGGTGGCAGACCGCGCGTCCGCAGACGTCACGCGCGGCGCTGCGCCCCGGTAGAGGGGCAGTCGGGGCAGGGACCCAGGGAGGACGGCCGGGAAGGGGGAGGGGTGGCCCTGGCCCCCAGCTCCTCTCCTGCCCGGGCCGACTCGCAGCCTACTTTCTTCCCAAGTCCCGCCCCTACCCCCGGGCGCCGCGGCGGCGGCTGCTCTCCTCTTTGTAACCGAGGAGTCAAGAAATGTGAGAAACGTGCCCTGTGTTACTTATTTGGGAGCCGAAAATTTATGCCCAGCTGAAAGCGCCCGGGGAAATATTACATCAGATGAAATGACAATGATTAAAATCAGCTTCTCCCCCGCCCCCTCCCGAGCCCGGAGGAGGCCTGGGCGCCGCGTGGCTGG
>SJXQ01003161.1:157395-177046 GCA_006408695.1 Aepyceros melampus
AGGACGAGACCGGAGCGACCCGCGCAGCGAGCACAGGCTGCGAGGCTGAGCCCGGCTCCCAAGACCGGCGGCTGCGGGGGGCGGGGGCTGCACCCGAGCCCGATCCGCCGCTCCGGCTCCGAGGTAAGCACCGCGCGGGCGGCCACCACTCAGCGACGCGCACCCCTGTCCCCGAAGTGGTGCGATACCCGGAAAGTCGCCCGGCCGGGATTCGGACCTGGGCGGGGGCGGCTGCTTTGTCCGGCTGCAGGGTGGCGGGGGCTGACGACGAGGGGGCACCCAGCACAAAGGCCTGGCGCGGGAGTGGGGGATTGCCCACGTGGGCCGGCCCTCGCCCCGGGTGGACCCTCCCCTCGCGGGCGGTCAGCGAGCTTCCTGCCGCGCGGGGTGGGGGTTTCCTCAGGTCTCAGCACTCGGGCCTCGGTGCAGGGCTGAGCGCCCTGCAGGGCCGGCGAGTTTCCGAGGTCAGAACCCGGCTCACGCAGCCTGGGCTTCAGGCTGACTGGGCCCGGCTTGGTGTCCAAATCAGAGCGAGGAAAAGTCTCCAACGGGACGGACGTGCGTCCTGTGACGCCCACCCGCGAGTCCGAAACAGAGCGGGAGGGGCTGGCGCGCTGGTGGTCGTTCCAAGCGCTCGGGGCTGGGAGCCCCCAGGCGGGCCGCGCGGAGACGCTATCGCCGCGTCCGGATCCCTGCTGCCCGGCGGTAGCCCCTGACCTGGACGCGGTCACCGCTCACACTCACCCCCCTCCCCCGTAGCTGGAGCGCGTTTCCGTCCTCCCGTTGTCCCCCACCCCCGACTGCAAAAAGATAAGCTTCAAGTTTTCACTCTGTGTCTCAAATGTGCATGGAGGAATTTAACTGCACGAGTGAATAACAGCATTAGTTTCAATTAATTTTTTTTTAAACCCTGGCAACAATAAACTTTGAGAACAAAAGCGCTTTTACGTCCTTAATTAGGCGAGCTTCCCATCTGTGGTCTCTAAGTGTCTGCCTCTTGATTTAACTTCGTCTTCCGCCCCGCCCCTGCCGCACACCCTCCCGGTCCTGCTAGGCGGTTTGGGTTCCGCAGCACCCCAGCCCCGCGGCGCCACCGGCCTGGGCCCAGCCGGCTCCGGCCGCCCTGAAGTTCACACCGGCCGGCGGGCTCCGCGGCAGGGCAGGCGCGCGCCAGGTGGCCCGCCTGCCTCCCTTCTGGCCCACCTCCTGGACAACTCGGCAGGCCCCCAGCTCTCTGGCCCCGGGGCTGGCGCCCTGGGCGCAGAGCTGAAGAGAGTTCTCCAGGCGCCTTCTGTTTACCTTTTATGGTTAAAATAACAGCTTAGCAAAGAAGCGACTTCACGAAGAAGCGATTTAGTGAAATCGTCTCAAGCTGCCGCAGCTCAGCCAGTTTAATCACCCCCAGAGAGCTGAACAACTGCGAGCACAATGGGACACAAAATCATTTTGTGTGTAAATGAGCGTGGCATTCTGCTCACTTCCCTCTGCTCTGGCGGGCGGGGCTTGGCAGCGGGCGGGCGTGGGACCCGGGGCTCCCGCCTCAGCTCGGAGAAACGGGTCAATACCCAGCCAGTTTGGAAACCCGCGGGCTGGGCCGTGGAGCCCGGTACCGCCGAGGCCCCTGCAACAGGCGGTCTTGGCTGACCTCGGGAGGGCCGTGGCGCGTGCGGGCTGGGTTGTGGGTTTGATGCGGGTGCTGGCAGAATGAACTTGTGTCTCTTCCTGCACCCACTTTGTGCTTCTGACCTCAGCAGTGGTATCGGGGAAAGGGTCCTTGTCCAGCACAGATGCTTTTGTCGGAGGGAGCAGTGGAGGTTCGCGTCAAGGCGTACAGCCTGGGGCTTCCAATGGTGAGTGTCTGGTTTGCCAGGTTGTGCTTGCGATGGAGAAGTGGCTGGGTGAGAACAGGATGGAGCAGCTTTTTGATGGGTACTTGGTGTGAAATGTCACTTCCGAGCAGTGTCCTGGTAGTCGGGCAAACATTGTGTTGTCTGCTTTGATAGAATTTCCATTGGAATTCCTTCCAGCTCAGTTTATCCTCGGTGTGGCTTTCCTTCTGACTCCTCCTCCCAGCAGAGCCTCCCAGGGCAGGAGACCCATTCCTGAGATGTGTTTTGGTTTCTCAGAACTTGAGATAAGTGACCTGGTTTTCTTTCTTGAAACTTGAGGGAACTCAGGAATGCCAAAAGCACCCGACCCTGGACAGCTGTAAATTAAACATCACTGTCTGCTAACGGCAACCCCCACCCCAGTTTCCTGTCAGAGAACTTGCCAGCACACGGAGGGCAGAACAAATCCTAGGAGAATGACCTGAGTGAAATTTGCAGGCTTTGATTCTCGTTCGACCTTGGTCCATGTATGAAAACTGGATGTTGAATTTTAAGGCACAAAGTCAATCCTTGAGGGAGGGTGGGGTTAAACCTGCAAGAGAGAAGTACAGCTTTAGTGTGAGGAAGCCAGTGGGGGGAGGGGAGGGTGATATTCCCTGTGTCCACCTTCCCTAGCCCCAGGTCAGTGGAAGGGTCTGCTTAAAGCTGCTCTTCTCCAGCCCTCCTGCACAGGGTCTGCAGAATGTCAGGCAGCTTCTGGAGACGGTGGGACAATCTTGTTTCAGGGGGCCAGGGCACAGAGGAGAGTCGCTGAGTGACCATAGGGAGAGGCAGGAGGGTTCATTAGCTGAGCTGCTGTCTCCTTCTGGCCCTCTCTGTAATGCCTTGGGGCTTGATCCTGAGGGGATCTGGAATATATTAGGCACAGACAAGACCTTTCTGGGGGCCTGGGGAGAAGCTGCAGAGGTGCAGGCTGGGCAAACAAAGACAAGTTTTCCTCTCTATGGAGCCATAGGGGGAGTGGCGGCTTCCTCGGTGACTTTGGCTCTTCCCTGGCTTCTGCTGGAAGAGGCTTCTCTGGGTCCAGCCAGTCTCAGGCTGCATGTTAACACTTCAGAGACCATATTTAAAGAGGTAGTGGGGCTCCCCAGCCCCTGGAGGGTGGGGGATCCTCTCCGAGCTGTGGTTCCCAGGGTGCTCTCTGAAGCAAGAGGAGACACGCTTGGTAACGTGGCTTGAAACCAAAATACCAAGCAAATCGGATTTGTTCTGAAACATTTTGGGGGCATAATGGTGAGCATATGTTTCAGTACTGTCATTAGCTGAATTAGCAGACATGGAGCTGCCCTGAGAACACGTGTGTGAGTGAATGTGTGTGTGTGCATGTGTGTATAACTAATCTCCTATGGCCCAGAGGCTTGCCTTGGGGTGTGGGGACAGGCTAGTTGCCATCTGTGTGGTAGGGCATGGGGTCTTGGGAAGCATGTTCAGAGAGGACGATTATAAGCATCTTTGACTGGGAGACACGGCTCCCGAGACCACTGAGGAGTAAGTCGTGTTTGGTTTTGTCGGTGCTCCCCACAGATGTTCTGGGCAGCGATGGAAGCCTAGATGCCTCACCGCAAGGAGCGGCCGAGCGGGTCCTCGCTTCACGCCCACGGCAGCACCGGCACGGCGGTGAGAGCTGGCAGGGTGGGCTGGGTCAGGGGCTGGTGGCCCCCTTTATGCCCTCTTCCTGAGCACCTGCTCACTGGCTGCCCTTCCTCACAGCCGTAGCCGTGGTGCTCAAGAGATGGCTGTTGACTGGCTGTATGATTATGTATTTTCTCGAAACAAAAATGCTCTTAATTTGATGTGAAATTTACTACATGTATAAAACTCAACGCCTTAGGTGCTGAGGAAGTCACTAATTTAGAGGTGTCTCGTTACTGAGACAAACTTGCAAAAACCCCTGAATCCCAATTCACAAATTGGTGATTCGTTTGTCAGGGGATATTTCACATCTCACACATAAGCCTGCGACCTTTAATTAGAATTTTGCAGTTTGTTTTATGCCCCTGGAGGCTGACACCTTGAAAAAAATATTTTTTCTTGATTTCTTATTGCTAATAAGCATCTTTCTTTTTTTCCCCCCTCTGGTACTTTGAAGAAAATGATGCAAATACATTTAATTACAGTGGTGGCCATAATTTGTCAGGCGAATATGTGATCAGGCACGAGCAGAAGTGATCTGATTAGATCTGTGATCACATTGGCAATCAAGGCAGTGCCTAGCTCTGTCGTGGAGAAACCGTTGTTGTGTCCCTTGTCCCATCTCCAGGAGGGAGGAAGCATGTCTCGGTTGTCTCTCACCCGGTCGCCTGTGTCTCCCCTGGCTGCCCAGGGAATCCCGCTGCCGGCCCAGCTCACGAAGTCCAATGCGCCTGTGCACATCGACGTGGGCGGCCACATGTACACCAGCAGCCTGGCCACGCTCACCAAGTACCCAGACTCCAGGTAAGAGCCGAGCCCCTCACGGCAGCGGGGCGTGTGGTGGCCACAGGAAGCATGTCAAGCCTGCTGCCAGCCGACACACAGGGCTCCCCAGGGCTCCCCTGTTCTCAGGCCCGCCTGCCCATGGCTGCTCAGCACAGGGACTTGTGACCCTGAGCTGGTGGCACTGGTGGAGCTCCTGACCCACTGGCAGAGGCCACTTTTCAGAGCTAGCCTCATCCGAAGCTGGCCAGCAGCTGGCTGGAGAACCTCATGTTCCTTCAGGTCCCTCCTGTGTGCAGCTCATGCCTGGCCTTTGCAGGAGACTGGTTGTGAGCCATGCTGTGTACTTCTTGGGGTCATTTGGGGGAGAAGTAGTTCATCCTATTTCCAAGTCTTAACGACTGGGATAGTGCATAAGTTCAAGGACTGGGGGGGGGCAGCTGCGATGTGTCATCTTTGTTTGAGTGGCCACTGCTGGACCCCCAGGGCTAGCAGCAGGTTCCTTTGGAGTTGGGAGGGGGTGGGTGGCAGTGACTGGCTAAGAATTCCAGGATGTCCGGGGATATCCACAGCTATGATGAGCATGAACCACATACCACCATCAGCAGATGAAGGATCTCTGACCAGGAAGCTTTACCTGCTGCCCGGCTCCCTGGTGCCCCTGACTCCTGAGCCTGTGGGGGCTCCAGGCACTGCCGACTGCCCTGCTCTTGCCTGTCGGGCATCTCTCTCCTAGGTTTCTCTGTTGGCATGTAACAGCAGGGCTGACCGGAGGTGGGATGGGTCTCTGAGCAGCTCTGGGCGGTGATGCTGCATGCTGCTGGCTGAGCCCAGGACCGCCTGTTCCGGGTACTGCAGGTGGCCACCACCAAGGGCTGGCAGCAGGAGGGCCACCCCTGCGGGCATCACCTCTGTTTTAGACATTTAAAATAAAAAGAGGAGTTAATTAATCCCCCAGATGCCGAGGGATGTCTCTGGGAAGCTTTCTGATCTAGCCGCCTTGTCACTGGTATGGTTGCTTAGGGAGGAAGGATTCGTAGCGTGTGGAGGTGGCTGCATAGAGAGTGCACTGGAGGCCAAGGGGGTGCCCTGGAGGAGGGACCGCTGGAGGCCGATGCAGCGTCTGGTTCAGAATTTAGGGTGTGGGGTGCAGGTGTGGTTGGAGCTCTCTCCCTCCTCAGACAGAGGCTAGGCCTGGGGCACTTGTGACCTGGGGACCTTGGGGGGCAGCAGCAGGAGGCCACGTCAGCTATGTTGGCCTGGCACTAACCGGCAGGGCCCTGTCTAGGATGGGAGATGGATTCTGCTTATTTCATTTCAATTTTGCCTTCTGTGGCATTCACGCATTGTTTGAGATAGATCATCCCTTAATCAGCTGACATTGGCGAGTGACATTCATAAAACCCTTGCCCACCACCTCTCTGAAGAGTGTTTCTTGAAATCAGACACTTGACTTTCTAGAGTAATCACAGCCCAGGCCTGGGAGGACCAGCTTCCTCATTCTGCCTTCCGGCTGCTGCCTGGAGCTTGGCGGGCGGGGGTGGTCCTCCCTTCCCAGCCTTCCAAACCCCGCGCCGCACCCCCCACACACACACACATCCTGCTTTGGAGCAGGCCCCCTGGCCAGGCTGCCTCAGTGGTCCCATGACCTGTGGGACCCTCAGGCCACCAGGATGGGCCCAGAGGGGGTGGCAGTCTGCATTCTTCCCCAGGGCTGAACCTCAGGATAAATCTGCTGTTCTGCCTGGATGGCTCTGCCTGGCCTGGCCCGCAGGAGAGGTGCTCTTGGGACGGAAGCTCTGGCCTAGAGGCCATGGAGGTGGAATGACTTGTAGGACAGTCAGGACAGTGGGTCAGGCCAGGCCTGACATGTGCATCGGCAGCTGCGCTGGCTGGAGCCCTTCAGATCTCTCTCTTCCTTCTTTGAGTGGATGTTAAAATTAAAAAAAACAAAAAACAGTTTTTTACTAATTCTGGAAAGAATGATCAGTGGCTCACCCAGGGTCACTGAGGTATAAGTCACCTGGAAGTAGAGGATCATGTTAAGGTCACCAGGGGAGGGGGCTCGTTCTGGATGTCAAGTCCCACCCTGGGCAATGCTGTGAGATAAGGGGGCTTGTGCCTTCACCCCTTCGGACCCTGCACCCACAGAGCTAGGTCTGGGCTCTCGTTCTTGGTTGGTCAGGGCGGCTCCATAGGAGGGAGCCCCCATTGGTGCTAGTCAGCCCAGGATGGCCATCGGTCCTCGCCCGGAACCCGCCCAGCCCAGCTGCCCAGGACTGGGAGTGGACTCCTGTGTCTGCCTGTACGCTTGCTGGACGTCACTTAGCTCCTGCATCGCAGCCCCATGCTGGTGTCCATCCTGGCTGTGGGAGGCCACCAATGTCCAAGAACCTAGGAAGTAAACCTAGGTGTAACCACCGAAACATCCAGGAAATTAGAGCCAAAACTTAAAAAAAAGAAAGAAGTAAAAAGAAGGTGACCCGTCTCAGCTGGGGTCAGAACTGGCCAGCTTATTCCATATACACCTTCTGAAGTCAGTACCCCAAACTTACAGCCTCCCAGGCTCTTTAAGACCTCACAAGTGTCAGTGGGTGCCTTTGAGGTGACTGCCCTAACCTTCCCTCAAGCTGCACACCCCTTTGATAGCTTCAGACCCTGAGGGCATGAGAGGCCTTAGGCTGGGAAGAGATGCTGAACCATGGAAAGACCTAGAACCAGCTAGTCCCAAGATAAGACAGACTGAGAGCCTTCTAGCCCTGTCCCTTAAGACGACCTAGAACCCAGGCAGCCCTGGAATGTGGTGGACTGGGAGTTCCCCTAGACCACCAGGATGGTCTGAGGGGTTTGCAACACAGAGGGTCTGGAAATATTGCTTGCTGTACAGAACACTTGAGCTCACCAGGAAGGCTGGAGAAAGTTCCGTGGGGAGGCTGACCTGCAGACGCGGCTCTTGTGTCTTCCTGCCGGTGCCACGTGGGGGCCCTCGGCGGTCTGCTGATGACTGCCCATGGTGCCTGACAGCCTCAGTCCGTCCCGTCTGTCTCCAGGCATGCTGGGTGGCCTTGCTCTGCTGAGGTTAGGTCTGGAGGAGTTTAACACCTAGAATAGGCATGGAGCCCACAGAGCTTGCCAGCAGGGCAGTGTCCCCCAGTGCCATTATCACCAGGCCTGGGGAGGTCAAGAGGGCTCCATGGCTTTCGGAACTCTGAGATGAGTTGTATCTGAGTGACCGCAGCACTGGTTTCACAGACTCAGGCTGCTCCACACCTCCCCATGGGTTCTGACCCGCTCACACTCTTCTATGAGGCAGCCTTGACTTATATACAGCCCTACTGGGCCATGTCCCGAGTGAAACGGGGTTAGTCACTCACCCTCCTGGCTGATGAGTGTGCCAGGCCAGCAGAGCAGACAGTGTTGGTGCGAGGCCCCTAGAGAGGCTGTGGGTGCTGTGACCCCTCCGCTTCTACCCAGCTCATTGCCCTGGGTGGCAGGGATGACACAGCCTGAGAGCGGTGACTTGGAGCAGAGGGTGGGATGGGCTGCCGAGGGAGATGGGAACTTTCCTGGAGGTCCTTGCCGCTGCAGGTAGAGAGTGAGGGGGCTGAGCCTCGACTTGTACAGACTGAGCTGGGAGGCCTGGGGCCGGGATCCAGCCACCCTTCTCCCAGGCTGTGCTGAGTCCAGCTGGGGACGCCTGTATGGCTTGCCTGCTGAGGTGGTGTCCCTGGGGGGACCCTGCCGACCTCCCTCCTATTCCCGAGTCAAACTCTTGATGTCCCCCACCCCTCTTCAGGGGATCCTAACCTTCCCCACTGGGGCCTGGGGTCTGCAAGGGACGTGAGCTAAAGCAGAGCCTGCCGCCCTGGGCAGTGGGGAGGCCTGGTTTCTCCGCCCAGAAGTAGAGGGGGCCAGGCATCAGGCTCCCCAAGAGTGTCCTTCAGGTCAGAACCACCGCCCTTCAGAGGGTGGGGTGCTGGGAGCTGCCTCCCTCCCAGCTCCCCCTCACTGGTGTGCACACTGCAGCAGGTGTCACACGCTGCAGCAGGTGTGTGTGCACACACTGGACTGTGGGTGTCTGCCCTGTGACTGCGCCCACATGTGCTCTCCCTGTGGTCTGCCCTGAGCCGAAGCTGTGGGTGGATCGTTTGCGAGTTTGTTGAGCGTGCGTAGCTGTCTCTCTGGTGGACTTGTGTTGTCGGTGTGTCCCTCGCCAGAATGTGTCTGGTTCTGCCTGTGGTCGGTGTGCTTCGAGGGCGGAGACCGTGTGACCCTGTGCCTGTTGCTGGGTGTGTTGTGTCCAATGCTTGTTCATGCAGGTTGGGTGAGGCGTGTGACCCAGGAGTGTCTTGGCTGGCTTACCCGTGTTCACCAGGCGTGTGGCTGCGGGCTGGGGTATCCGATGGTTGGTGGGGGTTTTCTGGGCGGCTCTGTCGGGCAAGGCTTTGTGTGCATGGCACGAGGTGTCTGTCTCATTGTAGTTTTCCAGGCCTGTCGCCTGTGTCAGCAGGCAGGGGGATAGAGCTGGGTGTGACTCTCTGGCTATGGCTTGTGAGTGTAGGTGGGGGGTTTGCGTGTGCTGGTTGCCACGCTGGTGTGCTGGCCGCCACTGGTGTTTGCACACATCCTTTTCAGGCCTGGTATAGTCCCAGAATCACTCATGTAATGCCCCTCACCCATCCAGTAGGGTGGGCTCTAAGGAGTGGGGGGCGGGGCAGTAGACCAGCCCTTCCATCCCGTATCCCACCTTCCATCTCTCCCAGAATAAGCCGCCTCTTCAATGGCACCGAGCCCATTGTCCTGGACAGTTTGAAGCAACACTATTTCATCGACCGGGATGGGGAGATTTTCCGCTATGTCCTGAGCTTCCTGCGGACATCCAAACTGCTGCTTCCTGATGACTTCAAGGTAAGTCCGCAGCCGGCGGCTCCCCGGCACAGCCTATCGGTGGCATTACACAGGGGACGCTGTGACTTAATAAGCGGACCCACGGTTGTCATGGCAACCATAAAAACTTAAACGATGAAGCCAAGGGCTAAATCAGTTTTTCTAAACTAATTTTGTTTTCTCACATTTTTAGCTTATTTATCGGGGTGTAACAACAATTAAGCAGCGACAGCAAGCGCTTACCCCAGTTGTATGCTGAAGGACCGTCATGTGCTGGAGTTACAGGAGTTAGAGGTTCCCAAAGCTGGTCCTTGTCGGCACTTGGCAGAGGGAACACCCTGATCCACACCAAAAAGAACTTTAAACAAAAGTTCTCACCCCCCGGTCCTGGGATGAGCCTGTCTGCAGCAGCCAGCCTGGTTCTGAGAGTCCTGCCTCCAGGGTTGGACTCCCCTGTGGCTCAGGGATCCCAGAGGCAGGAAATCCAGGCTGAGACTACCCCAGCTCCAACCAGCAAATGTCCTTCCTTCCTTCCAGCACCCAGAGGACCCAATGGTCCTAGGGCTGTTTTATCCTTCATTGAATTCAGTTTCTGGGTGCCAGCAACTGAACTCAGGCTAAAAATGCAGTGGGACTAGGCAGACATAGGTCCTGTGCTCACAGTGGTTATAGTTTATGGGATGATAGATGCTGAACAGAAAACCACTTAAATTCCACAGGGGCAGAGAAGCAGGAGGTACTGTGAGAGGGAACCATGGGGAACCTGGCCTGGGTGGGTTTGGAGGGAAGGGTGTTTCTCTGGGTGATGATGGAGAAACAGAAGCAAAAGGGTATGAGAGCCTTGGGGGTGAGGAGCAGTGAGGGTAAGGAGCTAGATAGGTGGCAGCCTGGGGCTGTATGAACTGGGAGGGGAAAAGCAGGAAGAGGCTGCAGATTGTGTCTGGTCCCCGAATGCAGAGGGAGGGTGAGTAGGGGCAGGACCCTCAGATCTGTTGAGCGAAGGATGTGGAGGGGGCAGGAAGGTAGAACAAAGTGGTAGATTAGATTCACATTTGGGAAAAAGACGCTAAAGGCATGGTGGGACAGTGGAGCTCAGGGGGCTCTTGAGGGTTCCCCTGACCTGCAGCTTGAGTCCTGAGTGGACGCCTGGAGGCCCGGGGTAGAACAGGCTGCAGTGCCCCACGCCTGTGTGGAAGAACTGATGGGTGTCTGCGGGAGGCATTCTGGGCTTTGAGGAAGGATGCGGGGGCTGC
This sequence comes from Aepyceros melampus, assembly GCA_006408695.1. NCBI lineage: Eukaryota > Metazoa > Chordata > Mammalia > Artiodactyla > Bovidae > Aepyceros > Aepyceros melampus. Next base: position 167,840 of record SJXQ01003161.1, read on the forward strand.
TGGTTTGCAGATATCATTTAAAACCTCTAGTGAATGAGAACAGGGGCCCAGCATGAAGCTGTGAGGAACTCTTGTGGTTGTTGACAGGATAGGTTCTTGACTGATGGCAGGCGTGGGGTGACTGAGGGCTGGGGTCAGTCAGCAGGTGGAGTGACTTAGGGCCAGTGGTGTGGGCCCGGCTTTGGGGATTGGGCTTCCTTACCTGCCCCCAGGGGTCCTCAGGCTCACCAGCAGGACTTGAGCTGAGTGGTTTGGTCATGGGTCATCAGCTGCTCGGGGCTGGGGTGGGTGTGGGTGGACATGTGTTTGAGGGGACAGGGGACCAATGTCAGGGCCTTGAGGGGAGGTCAGTGTGAGCCCGCCAGCCCGGGGTTGAGCTGCTGGTGAGAGGTGGGCGCCCCCGCAGGCACCTCCTCACACTGCTGGCCAAGGCAGGGACCAACCTTGCTGACCTTTAAGCTTCACCCACTCTTTGAGCTGTGTGATAACATCCATTTTATAGACGAGGAAACTAAGGCTCAGAAAAGGTCTGGTAGATGCTGCTGCTGCTGAAAATCCAACCCAGGCAGGTCCCTTTTCGCCTCCTTGCAGGACAGTGAGCATCTCCAGGGAGGGGCCAGGGCTGCCCTGTGCCCACCCCAGCCTGTCCTCTCAGAGAAGGCAGCAGGTCCCCAACCATCCGCACAGCCTCAGGCTCCTCTAGTCTAGCCTCCAGGTCTTTCTAGAAACTTCTCTCTGCTTCAAGGGAGGGGGATGAAGCTGCTCCCATGTCTTGGGGCCCAATGGAAGGGCTTACAGGGTCTGGGACAGGTGCACACCAGCCACTGCCCTTGGGCAGAGGCCAGACATTTAGGGGGCACACTCACCGGAGCCTCACTTTCCCCATCTGTACAATGGGGACAACCATCCCAGCCCACACTGTGCTGGGGGTGGGGGTGGGGGCACAATTCCCCTGGACTTTGAGCGGGCGGGGCCACGGAGCTCTGGAGCCAGAGGGCGGACCCCCACCACCCCCATCGTATGCGCATGCCTGCAGGACTTCAGCCTGCTGTATGAGGAGGCACGCTATTACCAGCTACAGCCCATGGTGCGAGAGCTGGAGCGCTGGCAGCAGGAGCAGGAGCAGCGGCGCCGCAGCCGGGCCTGCGACTGCCTGGTGGTGCGGGTCACGCCGGACCTGGGTGAGCGGATCGCGCTCAGCGGCGAGAAGGCCCTCATCGAGGAGGTCTTCCCCGAGACCGGGGACGTCATGTGTAACTCGGTCAACGCTGGTTGGAACCAGGACCCCACGCACGTCATCCGCTTCCCGCTCAACGGCTACTGCCGGCTCAACTCGGTGCAGGTGAGGGCCGGCCGCCCTGCCTCCTCTCCCGCTGCCTCCCCGAAGCCCTGGGGCGGCGGCAGAGGGAGAGTAGTGGGGGGAGGCTGGGTCCCTGGGATGGCAGGCCCTCCGTGCCATCTTACAGAAAAGGCAACAATGTGTCGATGCATAATTTATGTCCCGCTCATAATTAAATGATGGCGCCTGGGGGATGGACTTAAAAAAATTGATCTGTGCTTTTTTTTTTTTTTCCAAAAGGATGTTCTATAAAAATGGCCTAGAGTATTTTCAACAAAGTGTGCTTCATTTGACACCCAGAGTCTGACTTTGGATTCAAATTAAACCCAGGCAGTAGGAGCAGCAGGTCAGAGGCTGAGAGTGGGGGCGGTTTGGAGCCCCCTTCCTCATCATGCTGACCTGAGGCCACCAGCACCCACGGCACAGCTTCCCAGAGAATTTCTAGACTGGTTTTCCTCACATGGGTCTAAGAGTTGGGAAGCCCCAGATGGAGTGGGGGCCTATTTTCCACCGGCTCTTCCAGACCCAAGAGAGACTCCTGCTTCAGGCTTGGTTGAGGCAGAGCGCACTTGATAGAGAGAACTCTGTAGGCTGTCGTTCAGAACTTGCTAGTTAGTTGCCGGACACAGGTGTCAGACACAGTGACTGGGCCTCCCTCTCACAGAGGCACAAACCCACGTGGACACGGAGACCTGCAGAGACGGGAGAGAACTCCTCTCCACCGCGAGCTCCCTTGAGCTGATCAGGCCCCAGGCCTCAAACCATCTGGGATTCCCAGCTCAGGGAAGCAGGTGGCTGCCCTGAGGCCAGAGGCCGGGTCTCTGCTGCTGGGGCCTCAGTGAGGGAGGGGGACCCAGGACCATGTGTCTGGGAGAGAGGGGCCCAGCCAAGGTTGTGGACCCCTGAGGGCAGCGGGATGGCACCCATCCAGGTTTTATCTCTTAAGGGGCCCTGGCCCTTCTGTGGCTGCCCCACTGGTGGTTGTGCCCAGAACCCTGGCAGGAGAAGGTAACTCACCCTGGCAAGTGCCCACCAGGCCCAGGGGGGCAGATTCTTGCGGCTGGGCTTTGCTGACCCCTGTTTCTTCCCCGGCAGGTCCTGGAGAGGCTCTTCCAGAGGGGTTTCAGCGTGGCCGCGTCCTGCGGGGGGGGCGTGGACTCCTCTCAGTTCAGCGAGTATGTGCTTTGCCGGGAGGAGCGGCGACCACAGCCCAACCCCACTGCTGTCCGAATAAAGCAGGAGCCCCTGGACTAGGCCCTGCCTCAGTGTCCACTTGAGGCCCCTTGGCCCTAGGGACACCCCCAGGGACCTGGAAACGGTGCTGGGGCATTCTGCCTACGCCTGCTTAGCAGTGAGCATGAGACTGAGGGTGGGGCCGGAGGGTCTAGAGCCCGCCTGGGGAGCCCCAAGGCCCAGGGCGTCATAACAGAACGTGGGATGCTGGAGGCAGGCCCACCAGAGGACCGTGGATGTGACCCAAAGATGCTGAAGGGGAAACTCGCCGCCAGTCTTCTGGGCCCCTGGGCTCCCAGCCTGGTACAGCACCCTGGAGGCCTGCACGTGCCGGGGCAGGGTCAGCAGAGGCCACCCCGGTCCACTCCAGAGGAGCTGTCTGTCTTTCTCCACGCGGCAGACTCCAGTGGGTCTCCTTGCATCAGAGATGGCTTATTTTTCTACAGTATTTAAGACGGAAGTAACTGTCAGTGCACAAGTCAGAGAGGCCGACAAGGACCCCTGCTTCTTTATCTGGTGCTCAGCTCAGTGGGACGCGGCAGCATGTCTGTGTGGGGGCGGTGGAAGAGCTGCGGGACCCTCTGCCCGAGTTCCTGCAGAACGGGACTTGGAGACTCCTGGTCCCTGCTCTAGGGACAGAGGGCAGGCATGGCAGTGCCATTAGGGCTGAAACACGGCCCCCACGGGGTGGGGCCCCTGGGAGGAGGGTGGTATGGGCGTCGGGGAGGGACCACCTGTCTTTGGGGTTGCTTGGGACACAGGCCACACTTGAACGTCACTTGACCTACTCATGCCCGGGGGCTTTGGTTTCTATCTGCGTACGCCCACACGGGCTCCGAAAGAAGTCGCTCCCCGTCGGGATCAGCACCAGGGCCATGCTGCATCCTTACCTCAGGAATGGGCCCCACGGTGAAGGAGCCCATCTGTCAGCAGCATCCTCTGGGTCCCCAGCTCAGGAAGCCGTCCTCCACTCGGATTTTCCCACAGTCACCTGCATTACTGAATTTTTAATTAAACTATGGTTACACTAGTCTGCCAGTAAGACCCGGACACAGTTAGACCTTGGGTTCTTGGCCCCAGATTCCAACGAGGACTGCCTGCTGGAGTCCTTGCAGACCTGCTGCCTCCCAGATGACGGGCCCAAAGATGGATCCCCCCTGTCTGGTCACACTTCCCCTCCCCAGATGGCTCTTCCCAGGGGGTGGAGAAACTGCAGAGAACTGCTGGGCGGGTGGGGCGTCCCGGCCGGCCCCACCCCTTGTACGATGCCTGTAGACTTGTATATGATTCCTTTAATATTGTAAAGATGCTGATGTACAATTGTCGTGTGTTTGTGTAAACACTTATGTTCCTAGTTCATGCCATAAATGATGCTATAAAGTGAAAGACTGAGGCTCCGTCCTGTGCCTAAGCGGGAATCCAGATTCCAGCATTCCGTGCCCAGTAGGGAGGTTGGGGGATGAGATTCCTTGGGTTCCAGGGAGGAAAAACCAGCAGCGGTAGTTGGAGGAGGGGCAGGGACAAGGGTCCTGAGCTGGCTGTTATTTATTGCTTTGGGGTGTTTCCTCATGGCTGTACTGTCCCCTCTGGGCAGCACAGTTTCTGAATTCTGATTCACAGCCCCTAACCAGATACAAGCTGGGGGAAGGCAGACCAAAGGTGTCCAGGGGAGCTTTTGAACGCAGTTTTCAGTGTTTGTGATTTTTCCCTCTGTTTTTTTTTGGTTGAGGGTTGACGTCCTCTTTGGAGCACCACAGAGTGGTAGGAGAAGGTGGCAGTCCCTGGCCCAGGTCAGCCTGGAGACATGCAGCTGGCGAAAGCATGGGGAGCTGCAGGTCCTCCTAGGTCAGGGGGTTGCAGGGGGAGGAGTTGGAATGTATTCACCAGATGTCCACTTTTAATGAGCCTGTTTGTATTTTCCCTCAAAGTCCTTATGTTCTAACCAGGCAAGGACCTTTTCCCCTGCTGCTCGGGGCCACCAACTTCACCCTGCCTGGAGGGCATGCACAGCCACTCCTCTGAGGCCACAAAGCTGTTGCCATCCCACCATACAGTGAATTTGCTGGACAGACTTGCCAGCGTTCTTTGCTCAGCAACATGCCTACAGTTGGCACATGGGCATTTTGGCTTCTGAGGTTCATATCTGAGAGGAGGAGAAAGTGTTGTGTTTATTAGAAAGGAAGTCTGGTGAAAACAGCTCAGTGGCGTGTACGTTTATGGATTTTTCTGGCATGATAGCCAGCATAGTTGCCCGTTGGTGGAGATCCCCTAACATTTTCAAGCAAACATCTTTGATTAAACCATTGTGCTAAGAAAAAAAAAAAAAAAAAAAACCATAAAAAGAGTAACTACCTTACTGAATGTTCTCTTAATTATTTCCTTACTAATTAATTCAAACCAGGAAGTTTGATTTTATATAATCTAGGGAATTTCTAAATTTGTAGAGAAATACTGTGTTCCCAAAGTAATGCTAAAATTCTAAGATAGTCCCCATAAACAATAAGTAAAAACATTTTTATACTTCCTGGAATGAATACACTGTATTGTAAGTAATCTCTTGATTACAAGCCAGCAGTATAAATGTTACTTCTACTCTTCATAAATTATTCTTGATTATAAGCAACTGGACAGCTGACTGTGCCAATACTTCCCTGTTTCCCACCAGGCCTCTCTGCCTGTGCAGGAGAGAATTTGTCAAAGCCACAGCAGGAGATGTTGGCCACTGTCCTGATCAATGGGGCTCAAAACCAGGTCACAACACTATTATCTTTAAGTTTTTTTTGTCCCCCAAAGCTCCCACTTGACTCTGTTCCATAGAATAAATAAAGGATATTTTATGAATTATACACTCAGCTCTAGCGCTTTGTTTCTGATCCACCGAGGCAGCCACAAAAAGGTACTCTGGTGTGGATTACTCTGGAGCCACTGCCCCCACATTTGTGACTTGGCTTGACCACTGAATAAGGACCTTGAGTAGCCCTAGTCCCACATACTGAGCCTTCTTGGTCTAGGTAAAGAGTTGCTGTGGAGGGTTGGGCCCTTTTACACTGTATTCATTTTGCTCATGAGTATATGTCAACCAGGGGCTTCCCAGGTAGCCAGTGGTAAAGAATCTACCTGCCAATGCAGGAGACACCGGTTCTATGGGTTGGGAAGATCCCCTGGGAGGAGGAAATGGCAACCCACTCCAGTGTTCTTGCCTGGAAAATCCCATAGACAGAGGAGCTTGATGGGCAGTAGTCCATAGGGTTGCAAAGAGTTGGACACGACTGAAGTGACTTAGCAAGCATATGTAAACCAGGGGCTTCCCAGGTGGCTCAGTGGTAAAGAATCTGCTTGCCAATGGATGAGACTCAGATTAGATCACTGAGTTAGGAAGATTCCCTGAGGAGGAAAGAGCAACCCATTCCAGTATTCTTGCCTGGAAAATCCCATGGACAGAGGAACCTGGCAGGCTGCAGTTCATGGGATTGCAAAGAGTTGGACACAACTGAGCAGGCATGCATGCACATATATAAACCAAACCAAACCAGCTGACAAATGGGTGGAGAAGCAAGGATGTGAGAAACGGCTCCTGACCAAGGGAAGACCAATTTAGCTGAGCCTAAATTAGAGCACAGGATTGGGGGCTACCCTGCTCCCCATCCAGGAGGCAGTCCTGTGGTCTCTGGAGAATGCTGTCTGTTAAGATGGCCCCATCCCACTGGGCTCTTCCTACCCTCCTGACTCACCAGACACAAGAGGTCAGCTGCAGTGGCCCTGGAGGACACTGTAGGACCCATAAGATCAGAATGTCCCCTAAGGGGATGACAAAGTGGGACATACAGATGCAGGAGCTGCCAGAGAATCTCCAGTTTGAGGCAGAGCCTCAAACCAGTTTGACTCAAGCCACTGGGCAGTTCTAGATCAAGCTGGAGGGCCAGCTGGAGGGCCAGGGTCAGAGTACACATGCTGGCCTTGAGCCTGACATCTGGGTTGACAAGGGATGTTGTAAGAACTGTGATGTCACAGATTGATGGTCATCAGACCGAAGTTTGACTTCGGTTGACTTTAAGGTGGGTGGGCAGATGTTTTCAGCCACGTAATGCTGGTCTTGTCTCAGATGTGATAAGGACGTGGCTGGCCCCCTTTCTGCTCACCCACTCTCCACCCAAAGTGGGCAAATCCATGTGGAGAAAAGCCTTGCCCCACCTGGAAACAAAGGCTCACGGGGTAGCCTTTTGTGGATGGAGGTAAAGAAAAAGGAGCGGATGACAGCTAGGGGCAGCTTCCTGCCAGGGGTCAGGCTAGCAGTGAAATTCTCTCAGGAGCCGCAGATTGACCCAGATGGACCCCAACCCCAGTGTGGTTCGAAGGTCAGAATAGGATCTCACAGCCCCTGCATCCGGCCCTGCCACACGTCCTCTGTAGTCCAGGGGCGCTGCCCCGAGAGCTTTTAATGCAAGGAGAGCCCAACCCCTGGGAAAACTCCCCAATCTAGCCCCTGCTCCCCGGCTTGTCTTGTTTGGGAACACCAGATGGCAGCTCTCTGCTCCCAAGCCCCAGAGTTGGAAAAAACAAGGCACCTGAATGACCCACAGGGAGCTCTTGTTCAAACCTCAGAGGCTCAGGGAGAGTGGGACCCACTTCTGGGATACGTATCCAGGCACTGCTGCCTGTAAGCAGTTGATTATTCACAGGGAAGGAGCACTCTACGTTTCCAATCTCTCCCTCCCACCTCCAGTGGAAGGTTGTCCTGGGACAGTATTTGTTCTATTTTGGGATCATGTAACTTTGACTTGAGCAATGGGCTAATGTGGCTGCAGCGGCTTTGGACCTCAGTCAGCAAATGAGTCCTCACTGCAAAGATCTTTATCTTCCTGGTCACCTGATGAGTGCCATTGACTGAGGGTCACATGTGCCAGTCACTGCAGGTGCTTGGAGAACAAGACAGCCCACAAGGCTAAGAGAAGATGTCCATTTATCCACAAGAATTGTTGGAGGTTCTGTAAACTTATCTGGAAGAGAACTTTCCATATGACAGTTTTCAAGTTGGTCACAACATCAAACATAGATTATCCCCAAATTCCTCGGTTTGCAAGTAGAGTCAACCACCTCTCCAGCCCCAATGCCTGGTACCTCCATAGTGAACGAGGCGTCCTTGAAATTCTAATGAGACATCCAGGGACTGAAGCAGGCACACTCCCCAGGAGGAACACAAAGGAGAGGGCTAGAGGTCAGTTGCATTTGGATTTTCGTCTTTGTTTCCATTACACTCAACAGCCAGTCCTGACAGCCGTCTCTGGGCCTGACAGCAAGCCGGACAATCATCTCCTTGACCCAGAGTCACGGCTCTAGGATGACAACAGCTGGGTCACCCTGGCCCTGACTGCCAAGAACCTCTTCACATAGCCCTCACAAACCACGACACATCCGTAGAAGAGCAGGGGCGAGCCCGGGAAGCGCTAGGATGCCTAAGCCAAACGCCTGGAAGGATGCCCGCCCAGCCCCGAGGAGAGCACAGGTCCCCACATCCCAGGCTGGACGGGGTGGGAAGTGCGCCACCTGCCACGGGCTTGAGCGGCTGGGAGCCAAGCTTGCTGCTCGAAGCCCATGTCTAGAATGTCACCAGAGCTTCCTCCTCTGTGTCCTGGACTCCGGCCAGGGCTCCCGCGGAAGCTGCGGTCTGGGGCGAACAGTCTGCACCAGCCGGGCGGGGCGGCTGCTCCCACTCCGGACGCGGGCCACGCCCCCTTGGACGCGAACACACCCCCATTTCCCGGGGCTCACGGGACACGCCTCTCCCTGCAGCCAAACAGCACCAAGCAGATTTGTACGAGTACGCACAAGGTCCTGGAATTCTCGCCTGGTTGCCACACAATATAAGGAGCATAATTAGAGCGGGGGAGGTGGCGGCGGAGGTTGTGCAACTGCCCCAGGAGCCGGGGTGCGCGGCCAGGGCTGTCCAGGTTCTCATCGCAGGGATCCAGGGAGCCGGGGGCAGAGTCAGACACCAACACTGCCACCTTCGGGTGGCACTGATGGCCTCGCTCCGTCAGGGGAGCAGTGTGGCCCTGGGGAGAGTTGGGGAGCCCAGGTCCCTGCTGGGCCAATGGCAGTGAAGCTTGGGTAGAGGGGCCCGTGCCTGCAGCCAAGGTGGCAGAAGTCGGAGCAGTGGCGACAGCTGGGCCTGGCAGTGTCCAATGAGCACAGGGCCACCCCCAAAGCCCCTAGGCTGGATGCATACCAGATCCTGAGGGAGGGCAGTAGGGGGAGTGCTGGGGGAGGCCCCACCCAACAAAAGTAGGAGACTGACACCCCCTTTCCCAGCCCGAGGGCAGCTGGGCTGCATTCTCAGGCCCACAGAGCCCCCATGGGTGGGTCCCTCCTGGGGGCCCTGTGAGTCACTTCCCCAGGCCCTGGAGGCCTCAGTTGAAGGTGCCTCCCTCTGCAGCAAAGCCTCCTTTGTTCTCCTGCTGGCTTCACTTCACAACCCTTTCCTCCCCTCTGGGTTGCAGACGCAGGTTCTGAGGGTTTGGGGGGCACTGACTGTCAGCAGCTCAGAGGTGGCAGATGGAAAGGTCTGGCGTTGCAGAAGGCTGGCACCTCCCTTCCTCTGTCCCCTGCTCTCAGAGCTCAGGCTCTCTCACCACCCC
>SJXQ01003161.1:177241-300287 GCA_006408695.1 Aepyceros melampus
AAGAGACAGGGTAGTGGGTGTGCAGCCTTCAGAGCTCAGTCCTGGACGAGTACCAGGAGGGAGGGTGCTTTGGATGCGCTCACCCTGGCGGGCACCGCCTAGAGCTGCTGAACTGGCCCTTGACTCCTCTTGCATCACGAAGAGGCTCCCTTGGCTCAGATGACTGAGGCACCATCACTCACTCTTGTGGCTCTCCGTTCCCTCAGCCTCCTCTACCTCCCATGCCCTAGTGGAAGCCCAGCCCAGGAATGGAATTTGTCAAAGTGCCTTCAGACACAGCTTCTTGTCTGCCTTCTCTCCCCTCCCCATCTGCTATCTCCAGCTGGGCTGACCACGTGGGGGGGTGGGAGGGGGGTGGTCACCTGCCCACTCTGCGCTGAAGGCAGTCACCCACTTGGTGTGATGAGTACCAGCCTTGCAGCCAACTAGAACTCTTGTTTGGAAGTAGAAAACTTAAATTTCGGGGGGAAAAAAGCTGTGCACAAAGATTCTCAAATTTTATTTACAATAGTAAGAATGAAAATAGGGGTTCAGAGATCAGACAAGACAGGGCACATTCAGGGTAGTATGGCCGTAGACAATCTTATTTACAAAGCAGAAATAGAGACACAAATAAAGAGAACAAATGTATGGATACCAAGGGGGAAGGAGGGGTGGTGGGATGAATTGGGAGATTGGGACTGGCATATATACACTCTTGATACTATATATAAAATAGATAACTAATAAGAACCTACTGTATAACACAGAGCACTCTACTCAATGCTCTATGGTCACCTAAGTGGAAGGAAATCTCCAAAGGAGGGGATATATGTGTACATGTGCTGATTCACTTTGCTGTACCGCAGAAACTAACACAACTTTGTAAAGCAACTACATTCTAATAAAAAATGTGTTTAAATGGGGGAATCTGTCCTAAAAACAGAGAGAAGATGACATCTATTATGGAACATCATTTGATGAAATGAGTCGGACACGACTGCGCGACTGAACTGAACTGACTGATTTATCCTTCTATAAATCTTATTGTCTCCAGTCTGCCAGGCCCTTGTAGGGCCTGGGTTCAAGCAGAGGGGCTTCTGGAGGCCAGGCTCTGAGCCGTGAGTGTTTCACGCATTAACTCACCAAATCCTTCAACCACACCTGGGATGAAGGAGCGATCAAGTCTCATTTATAGAGAAAAGGAAAGGTGTGAGATCCCACAGCTAACAAACAAGGGCTAGAGGAGCAATCCCAGAGTCCACGTTCCTGCCACTGAAAGCAGCAACTATTCTGTTAGCTTCATACAGTGTCTTAAAACATAAATTTATCATGATGCAGTTCTAGAGATCAGAATTCTGACATGGGTTTGCCAGGCTAAAATCAAGGTGTCCGTGGAGCTGACTGGTGGCTCTAGGGGAAAATAAGTTTCCTTGACTTTTCCAGTTTCTAGAGGCTGCCCACATTCTTTGGCTCATGGCCCCCTCTATCTTCAAAGCCAGTACTGTAATATCTTTAAATCTCTCTGACTCTGACTCTTCTGGACTCATGATTACATTGGGCCCACCCAGATAATATGGGCTTCCTTTGTGGCTCAGCTGGTAAAGAATCTGCCTGCAATGCGGGAGACTTGGGTTCAGTTCCTGGGTTGGAAAGATCCCCTAGAGAAGGGAATGGCTACCCACTCCAGTATTCTGGCCTGGAGAATTCCATGGACTGTATAGGCAATGGGGCAGCAAAATGCTGGACACAACTGAGTGAATTTCACTTTCACCCAGATAATCCAGGATAATCTCACTATTTCAAGATCAACTGATTAACCTTAATTCTATTTGCAACCTTGCTTGTTCTTTGCCACAACACCTAATACATTCACAGATTCCTAGGTTTAGGATGTGGACATATTTGGGGGCATTATTCTGTCTGCCAGAGCTAAGTAGCAACCGTAACCAATCAGAAACTTTTTATTGAGCACCAGCTATATGTCTATGGGCTTCCCTGGTGGCTCAGATGGTAAAGAATCCGCCTGCAATGCAGGAGACCCGGGTTTGATCCCTGGGTCAGGAGACCCCCTGGAGAAGGGAATGACTACCCACTCCAGTATTCTTGCCTAGAGAATCCCATGGACAGAGGAGCCTCCAGGGCTTAGTCCATGGGCTCACAAAGAGTCAGACACGACTGAGCGACTAACATTTCACTTTCTTTCAACTATATGCCTATATGCCTAGCACTAGTGTAGGTGCTGTTCATGTGTGTGCTAAGTTGCTCACTCGTGTCTGACCCTGTGCGACCCTATGGACTGTAGCCCGCCAGGCTCCTCTGTCCATTGATTCTCCAGGCAAGAATACTGGAGCGGGTTGCCATGCCCTCCTCCAGGGGATCTTCCCAACCCAGGGACCAAATCTGCATCTCCGGTGTCCCCTGTATTGCAGGCAGGTTCTCCACCACCAGCACCACCTGGGAAGCCCAGTGCAGGTGCTGCTGACGTACAATAGTGAAAGAAGAAGGCAAATCCCTGACCTTGTGAGGGAGAGGTACAATAAAAATAAATAAATAAGCAAAACATATCATAGGTTAGATGGCGCTAAGTCAAGGGGAAAATATGAAGCTGAGAAAGGGATAGGCAGTTACGTGTGTATTGCTATTTCAGCCAATGTACTGGACATCTACCATTTGTCCATCTATTCCTGCCCTGCTCCTGGTGGGCTAACATCTGTGAACAGCATGGTTCTCTTACCCTCTGCCTTTCTTTTGGTCATGGCTGATGAGAAACACCTTCAGGAGACTGGAGGGCAGAATACAACTGAGGTCAGCATCCCTCATCCAAAGGCCTCACCCCCTATTAGGAGTCTTTTCATGCAGCCCACCCAGCTCCAAGAACATCTTCCTTTTCTTGCCCTTTCAAGCCTAGGGACGGTAACTATGGCTGCTTTTATTAGTCCTGGGGTGATTCATCACCATTTCTGGTTTCCGTAAACCCTGTCCACTTTTTGTAAGAGTATTTTATTAAACTCTCTTCAGCTTGTTCTAACTGGAGGGTGCCATCTGTTTTCCCAGGAAGCCTTGCTGAGCTGGTAACATTTAGATAAACCCCTAAAGAAGGTAAGGTGGGAGACATGCAGATATCTGGTGGAAGAGCACTTTGGGCATGGTGGCTGCAAGTACAAAGGTCCTGTGTTAGGTAAAATTATGCATGATGTGTTTGAGACACAGCCAGAAGGAAGCTTATGTGGCTGGAGTAAGCAAAGGAGTGGTAGGAGGTGAGGTCACAGCGGAACTTGGTACAGGACAGAAGTCAGGTCATGTAGGGCCTGTGAATAAAGTGCTGCCAGTGGCCCACGTGTATCCCCTCAACACTGCCCACTGATGCGTGCAGACCCTCTGGCTTCCTACCACCCCTGCGGCTCTCTGTCTGAGGGCCTTTTCTGGCCACAGGAATACAGTAAGTCATGTCAGGGAGTTATTATCCTTGGAAGTAGGTCTCAGACAATGTGGAGTTGGTGAATGAATGCCCCAATGCCTTAGCACTTGTGAGGCATGCCCTAGGCAGCCTCCCAGAGGTCCCCAGAAGCATGGAGCTCTGGTGCCCACAGCGATAACTCACTTATTAACACACCTTGTACTGGCATCCTTCCTTTCCCTGTCTTATTTTCCCATTTCTCTCTCTCTCTCTCTGCTCCTAGGGACCTCTCAAATGAACCTCTTGTACTCAAGCTCTTGTCTCAGCATCAGCGCCTAGAGCATCCTAATCTAAGGTAGCCTGTGGGCCATTACTAGGAGTTGGACTTTTAAGAAACTGAGATGAGCATTCACTGCAGGATGGTCATTAGAGGAATGACATGGACTGAAGGGAGCAAAGGGAAAGGAAGAGAGGCCAGTTAGATGCTACAGTAATAGTCTGGAGGAGTGATGAAGTGGCTTGCAGCAGGGTAGAAGCAGTGGAGGTGGTAAGATTTTGGAATATACTTTGAAAAGAAGAGTCAAGGTGATCTGCTGTCTGTTTGGATATGGGATCTAAATGGCACTAAATTGTCTAGGGTGATTTCAAGTTTTTGCCCGGAGCAAAGCAAGGAGGGAGTTGCATTTTACTGAGATGAGGAAGACTACTGGGGGAGAGTAAAATACAGAAGGTTTAGACATGCTGAGTTGAGATGCCTGTTAGACATATGAGTGGAGATGGTGAGCAGCCAGATGGTCAGGCACACAAGTGGGGAACTCGGGAGGAGGACAGGCTACAGGCAGAAGTTGGAGGATCATTGGTTGAGAGGTAGTAGATAAAGGCTGGATGAGGTCTCCAAGGGAGTGAGGGGAGAAAGAACAGGGAAGAAGCACCAGGACTGAGCCTTGGCACCCAAGGTCTAAAAGTTAGGAAAGATAAGAAGGGATTCGCAGAGGGGTCTGAGAAGAAGCAGCCAGCAAAGTGGGAGGAAGGCCAGGAGGCTGAATGAGGATGCCACTGAAGAGGCAGGCACGAGGGCCTGGGGCTTGCTGCTGGATTCAGGAGCACAGAGCTCATGGATGACTTCAATACTCACCCCATCAAGTGGAATGAGGAGGCAAGAATCTAAATATTCTAGACAGAACAGGAGAAAGTTGGAAACAAGTATGGACAACCTTGAAGGAAAATGTATCAAATATTTTAAATTGTTTTTCATTTTGAAACAATCCCAAATCCATAGAGATGTTGCAAGCACCATGTAAAACAATTTTTTATTTTGATGAGCCATTTCATAGTAACTCATTGACATGATGTTCCTTCCATCACCCCCAAATACTGATGTGCGTTTTTCACAAACAGGGACATTCTCTCATATAGCCACCAAACAATCTCAAACATCAGGCAAGTACACTGATATGTTATCAACATCTACTCCTCTGACCCACTGGGGCACCGCCTCTTCTGATAGCTTTCTTAATAGCAAGGTGTGAAAGTGAAGTGAAGTCGCTCAGTCGTGTCCGACTCTTTGCAACCTCAAGAACTGGGGCCTACCAGGGTCCTCCATCTATGGGATTTTACAGGCAAGAGTATAGGAGTGGGTTGCCATCTCCAGGCTATCTTCCTGACCCAGGGATTGAACCCGGGTCTCTGGCATTGTAGGCAGATGCTTTACCATCTGAGCCACCAGGAAAGCTATTGAACTAATAAGCATTCCAGCTGCTGCTGCTGCTGCTGCTAAGTCACTTCAGTCATGTCTGACTCTGTGCGACCCCAGAGACGGCAGCCCACCAGGCTCCCCTGTCCCTGGGATTCTCCAGGCAAGAACACTGGAGTGGGTTGCCATTTCCTTCATATAGCAAGGTAACCAGTCCAGAATCATGTGTTGCATTTAGCAGCCATGGCCATGTGTTTTTAGGATCTCCATCTGGGAAATTTCCCCTATCTAATTTCCCCTATCCCCTAACTTTCATATTCTTAACATTTTTGATGATTACAAGCCAGTTATTTTACAGAATGTCCCTCAATTTTGGCTCACTGGTATTTTCTCATGACAAGAGCAGGATATATGATCCAGCAATTCTACTCTTAGGTACATCCTCAAAAGAATTAGAAACAGATGGCCAAATAAATACTTGCACAGCACTACTCACAATAGCTGATAAGTAGAAACAACCCAAATGTCCAGCAGTGGTTGAATAGACAAACAAAAGATGGTATATATGTGTGCAGTGCTAAGCAGCTTCAGTCATGTCTGACTCTTTGCGACCCCATGGACTGTAGCCTGCCAGGCTCCTCTGTCCAAGGGATTCTCCAGGCAAGAATACTGGAGTGGGTTGCCATGCCCTCCTCCAGGGGATCTTCCTGACCCAGGGGTTGAGCCCACATCTCTTTACATCTCCTTCACTGGCAGGTGGGTTCTTTACTGCTAGCATCACCCAAAAAGCCCTGGTATATATATGTGGAATCTTAAAAACGTGGTGTGAAACAGAAGGTGAAAGTGAAGGAAAATGGTGTAAATGAACCTATTCCCAAAACAGAAAAAACCTTGTGGTTACCAAGGGGGAAAAGGGAGAAGGATAAACTGGGAGATAGGGATTGACGTATACATACTACTATATATAAAATAGATAACTAATAAGAACCTACTGTGGAGCACAGGGAACTCTACTCAATTTTCTGTAATGATCTATATGCAAAAGGAATTTTTAAAAGAGGGGTATATAACATATATAATCTGTATGTATAACAGATTTACTTATCTGTAAAGCAGGGATTAACACAACACTGTAAATCAACTATATTCTAATAAAGTGAAGTGAAAGTTGCTCAGTCGTGTCCAACTATTTGCAATCCCATGGACTATATAGGCCATGGAATTCTCCAGACCAGAATACTAGAGTGGGTAGCCTTTCCCTTCTCCAGGAGATCTTCCCAACCCAGGGATTGAACCCAGGTCTCCTGCACTGCAGGTGGACTCTTTACCAGCTGCGCCACAGGGAAGCCCAAGAATACTGGAATGGGTAGCCTATCCCTTCTCCAGGGGATCTTCCAGACCCAGGAATCAAACCAGGGTCTCCTGCATTGCAGGCAGATTCTTTACCAACTGAGCTATCAAGGAAGCCTATACTTCAAAAAAAGTTAATTTTAATAAAAGGGTGGCATATCTATACAATGGAATACTATTCAGCCATAAAAAGGTGTTGATATATGCTACATGGATGAATTTCAAAAGCATTATCTAAGGTGAAAGAAAGCAGACATAAAAGGTTACATATTATATGAGTCCATTTATATGCAATATCCAGAATAGGTAAATCCATAGAGGCAGAAAGCAGGTTAGTGGTTTCCAGGGACTGGAGGTAGGTGGTAATAGGGAGTTACTGCTTAATGAGTAGGGTGGTTTTTGTTTGTTTGTTTTGAATAATGAACATAATTTTGAACTAGATGGAGGTGGCAGTTCCATAACATTGTGAATGAATTAAATTTCACAGAATCATTTGTTTTTAAATGGTGATGTTTACATTACTTGAATTTTACCTTAATTAAAAAATAAAGATTCAGGTTTTGCATTTTTGACCAGACCATCCCAGACAGGTATTCTTGTTTTGCTCATTGCAGTCTACCAGGTTGTACATGATTGCTATTTCTCCCCTTACTGAAGATGATCGCTTTGATCATCAGATCAAGGTGGTGTCTACCAGGTTTCTCCTCCTTAAAGTTACTCCTTTCCTCTTTGAATGAACAGTACTTTGAAGCTATGTAATACTTGGTTCTTTGCAGAATTTTCCATCTATTTGTTTCTCTGCTTATGTCAGTGACTTCATAGTCATCCACTTCCATTCTATTCATTGGGTTATAATCTGTTACTGTATTTACTTTGGTGCTTCAGTTACCCCAGATTTGTCCAGTAGGAACTTCTTTATGCTGACTTTCATATTCTTTTGACATGTCCTCATTATTTTTAATACCTCCTTGCTTCCTCGCATAACAAGGTCATCTTGCATTTTTCCTGCTCTGATCCTAGAGTTCCTAAAGGAACTCTAGTTCTTTATAATGGAGACTAGTATTTAGAAGCCAAGATACAGGGCTAAGCATACTCTTTGCTACTGGGGTATCATTTCTCCCAGACATTCTCAGTGGGCAATGCCAGGGAATATAAGTGTGTGTATACATCTCACGCTTTTATACATATTTATATACTTCCATGGGCTTCCCTGGTGGCTCAGACAGTAAAGAATCCACCTGCAATGCAGGAGACATGGTTCGATCCCTGGGTCAGGAAGATCCACTGGAGAAGGGAATGGCTACCCTCTCTAGTATTCTTGCCTGGAGAATTCTGTGAATAGAGGAGCCTGGCAAGCTACAGGCCATAGGGTTGCAAAGAGTCAGGCACTACTGAATGGCTAACACTTTCACTTTCATATACTTCTATATATATAGAAAATTATAAGTTCTTACCAATAATTCCAGTCTAGTATTCTCCCTTTTCCAACTATGAGAAACACAGCTGCGAGAGGCTTCAAGTATCCAGTCACTGTCCTCTTCCCAAATCCTCAGATGCCTTCCTCATCCTCCTTCAGCTCTGACATCCATGCGAGGTCACACCCTCACACAGATGTTCTTCTCATCCAGCATGGGTTCCGACACCCTCGTCGTGCACTGAAACACTTTTCTGCAGATGTCTTGCTCAACTCTCAGGATGCAAGGTGTACCTTGGATGACTTCAGCCTCTTGCCTTGTTCAGCCCCATGTAATAAAGTTTTATTGAATTGTCAAGGAAAGAAAAAGAGATAGAAGAACTCTGATAAAACACCAGGCATAAAAAGCAGATGAACAAACTCTATGCAGTCTATATTTGCTGCTGCTAAGTCACTTCAGTCATGTCTGACTCTGTGTGACCCCATAGACGGCAGCCCACCAGGCTCCCCCGTCTCTGGGATTCTCCAGGCAAGAACACTGGAGTGGGTTGCCATTTCCTTCTCCAATGCAGGAAAGTGAAAAGTGAGAATGAAGTCGCTCAGTCGTATCAGACTCTTAGCGACCCCATGGACTACAGCCTACCAGGCTTCTCTGCCCATGAGATTTTCCAGGCAAGAGTATTGGAGTGGGGTGCCATTGCCTTCTCCTGCAGTCTATATTTACAGTTTTAAATTTTGGAAAAAAAAAATAAATAAATAAATTTTGGGTGAAAAAAAAGACTGTAGAAATTACACTAAAATGATAATTGGTATGATTGTAGAGGTTTTTTCCTTTTCCATATTTCCCAAATTATCTGTAATACGGTTATGTTACTTTTCAATTAAAAGCATAACTAAAATAGCACTTTCTTTTTAAAAAAATTTTTTTTATTTACTTATTTATTTGGCTGTGCTGCCACACAGGATTGTTAGTTGTGGCACATGGGATCTTTAGTTGTGGCATGCAGACTCCTAGTTGGGCATGTGGGATCTAGTTCCCTGACCAGGGATTGAACCTGGGCCCTCTACTTTGGGAGCACAGAGTCTTGGTCACTGGACCAGAAGGGAAGTTCCAGATAACACTTTCTAAATCATTGCAAGCTGTATTCAGTATGCTCAGGATTCATGCTGATGGCCCAAGAAGATACCCACAATTTTAATAGAAGGTCTGGAGAAAAGCAGGTTTAATATCAAAACAAACCTGGATCAGAATACAACAATTTGATAAAAATTCAATTCTTAGGAATTTTTAAAATAAAACTTGAATACCAGTTCTGGCAAAAGATGATGCTTTTTTATTCTTCTATGCTGTAAGACTCAATAGGTGTGCTGTCTTGACATCTGGTAAAATCAGGAGGCCCTCAAATGGCATAACTGCAAATTCCCTTCTCATTCTGATCGTATTCCACAGATACGATCCCCTAGCCAAACAACCTCCTTATCAAAGGGACCCAGGTCCCTTTGCATCCTGAGTATCAGGTTTCTGTACTCTATCAGTCCATGGAATTATTCAAACAAGTTAACCACATTCTCCTGCGGGAATCAAGGGGCACCCCATCTTCTTGATACTGTGTGGCCTGCCTCCTACAGCCCCTGTTTGTTCACTCTGTTCCCAAGTGCAACCCCCATGTGACCCTACATGGCACGTGGTGTCCTGCCTCAGGCTATGACTATATGTGACTATTAAAAACCTGGGGAGCTCATTTGCCCATCTCAGCAGCTGTATATTCAACCATCCTCACAAACCTAGGGCAGGAAGACCTCCCTCACCAGGGGAGTAAAGAAAAGGTGTTAAAACACTGCCCTCTAATGATAACTAAATATCTTGGAAATTATTTAACAGACAACGATTAAAAGACTCTTAAAGTCAGAAAGCAGAAGGTGGACTAGCTAGGGGCTTCAGGACTTGAGGAACAACAACACAATGAATTTCCCGATTTCTTTTTTATCTCACATATATCAAAAGGAGGTGTCAAAGATTCCTACAACTCAGAACCACCGACAGACGTTTAAAAAAAAAAGACAAGGAAGGTCTGCTCTTTCTGGACAAAGGACAAAGAAAAGACCCAAAGAGACTTAGCATGGAGCCCCAGCGTCCGCTCTGTGATGGAGGCACTGGCAGGTGGTCAGGTCCACCTGCAACAGTTGAACAACTGGAGTAGAGGTTGGTGAACTGGTCAACCTGCAAGGGGCAGCAGCAGCTAGAGGCATAAAAAGATCCAGGCCCAGCAGCTTTTGTCCCCCACCCCTAACCCTCCAGCTGAAGAAGGTGTTGCAGCAATACCAGGCAGCCTTGGGAACGGCACCAACAGATGCCATCAATAGAGACTGAGCAGAAGCACCAGAGCACTAGAAGAATGAAGCTGGAAGACCAGACTCACACTGAAAGGGTTCCATAAGCAAACCACCACTGTAACCAACACATGTCGGTTCCGGTATACATATACATCTACATATGATGCATATACCAGCACCTATACGCCATGAAATTAAAAGACGCTTATTCCTTGGAAGAAAAGTTATGACCAACGTAGATAGCATATTCAAAAGCAGAGACATTACTTTGCTGACTAAGGTCCGTCTAGTCAAGGCTATGGTTTTTCCTGTGGTCACGTATGGATGTGAGAGTTGGCCTGTGAAGAAGGCTGAGCGCCCAAGAATTGATGCTTTTGAACTGTGGTGTTGGAGAAGACTCTTGAGTGTCCCTTGGACTGCAAGGAGATCCAACCAGTCCATTCAGAAGGAGATCAGCCCTGGGATTTCTTTGGAAGGAACGATGCTAAAGCTGAAACTCCAGTACTTTGGCCACCTCATGCAAAGAGTTGACTCATTGGAAAAGACTCTGATGCTGGGAGGGATTGGGGGCAGGAGGAGAAGGGGATGACTGAGGATTAGATGGCTGGATGGCACCACTGACTCGATGGACGTGAGTCTGAGTGAACTCCGGGAGTTGGTGATGGACAGGGAGGCCTGGCGTGCTGTGATTCATGGGGTCGCAAAGAGTTGGACACGACTGAGTGACTGAACTGAACTGATATGCTAAAACAGATTTAAATAAGTCAAGAGTTCAGTTTAGTTCAGTCACTCAGTTATGTCTGACTCTTTTCAACTCCATGGACTGCGGTACACCAGGCTTTCCTGTCCGTCACAAACTCTTGAAGCTTGCACAAACTCATGTCCATCGAGTCAGTGATACCATCCAGCCATCTCATCCTCTGTCGTCCCCTTCTCCCCCTGCCTTCAATCTTTCCCAGCATCAGAGCAATCTTTTCCAATGAGTCAGTTTTCCCATCAGGTGGCCAAAGTATTGGAGCTTCAGCTTCAGCATCAGTCCTTCCAATGAATATTCAGGACTGATTTCCTTTAGATTGACTGCTTTGATCTCCTTGCAGTCCAAAGGACTCTCAAGAGTCTTTGCCACAGTTCAAAAGCATCAATTCTTCAGCACTCAGCTTTCTTTATGGTCCAACTCTCACATCCATACATGACTACTGGAAAAACCATAGCTTTGACTAGACAAAACTTTGTTGGCAAAGTAATGTCTCTGCTTTTTTAAAATGCTGTCTAGGTTGGTCATAGCTTTTCTTCCAAGGAGCAAGTATCTTTTGATTTCATGGCTGCAGTCACCATCTGCAGTGATTTTGGAGTCCAAGAAAATAAAGTCTGACACTTTATTGTCATTGTTTTCCCATCTATTTGCCATGAGGTGATAGGACCAGATGCCATGATCTTAGTTTTTTGAATGTTGAGTTTTAACCCAGCTTGGATCTTTAGTTCCTCTTAACTTTCTGCCATAAGGGTGGTGTCATCTGTATATCTGAGGTTATTGATATTTCTCCTGGCAATCTTGATTCCAGTTTGTGCTTCATCCAGATCAGCATTTCACATGATATACTCTGCATATAGGGTTTCTCTGGTTGGCTCAGATGGTAAAGAATCTGCTTGCAATACAGGAGACCTGGGTTTGATCCCTGGGTTGGGAAGATCCCCTGAGGAGGCCATGGCAACCCACTCCAGTATTCTTGACTGGAGAATCCCCATGGACAGAGGAGCTTGGAGAGTTATAGTCCATGGAGTTGCAAAGAGTCAGACACAACTAAGCAACTAAGCGCCCACGTGCACACACACACACACACACACACACACTCTACATATAAGTTAAACAAGCAGGGTGACAATATACAGCCGTGATGTATTCCTTTCCCTATTTGGAACCAGTCTGGTGTTCCATGTTCAGTTCTAACTGTTGCTTCTTGACCTGCATACAAAAGTCAAGAAAGACAAAAATATCTAGGATACAACTGAAAAATCACTCATCATTGCAAAGAACAACAGTTTAAATGAGAAAACTTAACTCTAATAACTAGGTGAATTAGATATCAGAACCACTGACAATTTTAAAGCCATGCCATAAAAATTCTTCAACAAACACAAATTCTCTAGGAACAAATTTAAAAATTAAAAACCTTAGCAAAAAATAACTGTAATAAAAGACAACCAAATGGAAATTATAAAACTAAAAAATACAACTGGAAAAAAAAACTTGCTAGATGGATTCAATAGTGAAATGGAGATGACAGAGGATAGAGATGATGAACTTGAAAACAGATCAATAGAATTTATTCAATCTAAATAAACAGAAAGCAGATTAAGAATTTACAGAGCTTCAGAATATTGTAGACAGTAACAAAAGATGTAACATTAATATGATCCAAGTTCAAGAAGGAGAGGAGAAAAGAATGTGGGACTGAAAAACACGAGAAGAAATTCTAGAAGAAATCTACACCAAGATATAGCTTCATCAAACCTCTGAAAACCAAAAATGATGGGAAAAAAATCATAAAAACAGTCAGTGAGTAATAACACATTACCTGTAAAGAAAGATCAATTTAAATAACAATGAATTTCTCATGGGAATCATGGAGGCTAGAAGGAAGTGGCACAGCATTTTTCAAGTACTGAAGAACCATTAACTATGAATCTTCTAACCAGTGAAACTGTTCTTTCAGGAATAAGAGAAAAGAAAGTCCTTCTCAGATAAAGAAAAACTAAAAGAATTTGTTGCTTGCAGATCCATCCGTATAGGAAGCTCGTCAAACAGAAAGAAAACGATAAAAGTAGAAGACGGAGTCATTCAGAAAAGAAAGAAAAACAATGGAATGGGTAAAAAATAGAAGTCGGTACGATAGACTATCCTCCACCTCACGAATCTGTTTGATCATGTTTTGTGGTTGAAGAAAAGGTTATAACACCAACTGGTATATAGAGAGGAAACTCCAGTCCATTATGTTTAAAATGTGGAGATGGTAAAAGGATCTAAATGGAAGTATGGCTTCTACCCTTCACCTGAAGTGGTCAAACACTGACACCAATAGATTGTGATGCTATATGTGTATATGGTAATACCTAGACAATACTTAGAAAACTATACAAAGCGATATACTCAAACATATCATAAAGAGTTCAAAACGAAGCTCTAAAAATGCTAAAATAGCCCAGGGGAAGGTAAGAAAAAAAGAAAGAGAGCAACAAGAATCGGAGACAACACACAGAAAACAAATAATAAAATGGCAGACTTAAACATATCAATAAGTGCTTTAAAAACAAATGCTCTAAATTCACAAATTAAAAGACAGAGATTGGCAGAGCATGTAGAAAAGCACAACCCAAGGATATGCTGCCTACGAGAAACTCATTTCAAACATAACAACAGAGAGAGGTTAAAAATAAAAGGATGGAAAAGACGCATCATGCAAACATTACTTTTTTTAAAAATGGCAATGACTTTTTAGATTTGACACAAAACGCAAAGGCAACAAATGCAAAAATAAACAAGTGGGGCTATATCAAACTAAAAAGCTTCTGCACGGCAAAAGAAAACATCAACAAAATGAAAAGTCAGCCTACAAAATGGGAGAAAATACTTGCAAATCATATATCAGATAAAGGGTTAATATCCAAAATATATAGCAAACTCAATATATATTTAAAGTTTTTAAATGGGCAGAGGATCTAAATAGATGCTTTTCCAAAGAAGACGTACAGATGGCCAACAGGTACTTAACATCACTAATTATCAGGGAAATGCAAATCAAAACCATAATGAGATATCACCTCGTATCTGTTAGAATGACTATTAGCAAAAAGAGGAGATAATAAATATGACGAGGATGTGATGAGAAAGGGAACAATTGTGTGTGGGTGGTTGGATGTAAAGTGGTACAGCCACTATGGAAAATAGTATGGAGGCTCCTCAAAACATTAAACGTAGAACTACCATGCTGCTGCTGCTAAGTCGCTTCAGTCGCGTCCGACTCTGTGTGACCCCATGGACAGCAGCCCACCAGGCTCCCCCATCCCTGGGATCCTCCAGGCAAGAACACTGGAGTGGGTTGCCATTTACTTCTCCAATGCAGGAAAGTGAAACATGAAATGAAGTCGCTCAGTCGTGTCCAACCCTCAGTGACCCCATGGACTGCAGCCCATCAGGCTCCTCCATCCATGAGATTTTCCAGGCAAGAGTACTGGAGTGGGGTGCCATTGCCTTCTCCTACAACTACCATATGAACCAACAATTCTACCCCTAGATATTTATCTGCATAAAACGAAAGCACTAACTCAAATATGTCCCCCAAACGTTCACTGCACCCATGTTCATGTACTAGCCAAGACATGGAAACAACGTAAGTGTTCACTGATGGATAATGGATACAGAATATTTGATATATTTATACAATGGGATCTTATTCAACCAGAAAAAGAATGAAGTCTTGCCATGTGGAGCGATATAGATGAAACTTGAGGGCACTATGCTAAGTGAGATAAGTCAGAGAAAGAAAAACACTGTTTCACTTATACGTGGAATCTAAAAAACAAAACTGATATAAACAAACAAAAGCAAACTAAACTCACAGATACAGAGAACAGACTGCCAGAAGCAGGAGCTGGGGGTGGTGAAAACGGGTGAAGGCCGTCAAAAGATGTAAAGTTCTAGTGATAGAAAAATAAGTCCCGGAAGAGGTAATATAAAGTATGGTGACCACAATTAATAATATTGTACTATATATATTTTAAAATTGCTAAGAGAGTAGATCTTTTTTTAAAAAATTAATTAATCAATTAATTTTGGCCGTGTCAGGTCTTAATTGTGGCCCATGGGATTTTTGCTGGAGCACATGGGCTCAGCCAACATAGACCATGTCCTGGGTTATAAAACAAATCTTAACAAACTTAAAAGGACTGAAATCATACAGAGCGTTCTCTGACCATAAGGGACTCAAACTAGAAATCAATAACAGAAAGACAACAAGAAAATCTCTGAATGCTTTGAAACTAAACAACTCACTTTTAAACAGTCCATGGATCAAAGGAGAAGCCTCAAAAGAAATTTTAAAATATATCACTTTGTGAAAACGAAAACAATGAAGACACAACATATCAAAATTGGTGAGATGCGCTAAAGAAGTGATAAGAAGGAAATTTATACAACTAAATGCTTATATTCGAAAAAAAGGAAAAGCCTCAAATAGATCATCTACACTCCCATCTTAAGAATCTAGAAAAAGAAATTAAAAGCATACCAAAAAAAAAGAAAAAGAAGAAAAGCCCACCTCTCTCCATGGAATTCTCCAGGCAAGAACACTGGAGTCAGTAGCCATTTCTTTCTCCAGGGGATCTTCCTGACCTAGGGATCGAACCCAGGTCTCCTTCTTTGCAAGCAGATTCTTTACTTTCTGAGGCACCAGAGAAGCCCAAAGAAAGAAGTTAAAAGCTTACAGATTGGGATGGAACGAATAAAACATTCTGTTATTTGCACATGACATGTTGTTAATGAGTAAAATCACAAGAAATTTACAGGAAAACAACAAAAACCCTTCCTAGAGCTTATAAATTCTGAGTTCAGTACAGTTGCAGGAGACACCATCAATACACAAAAATCAGTTGCATTTCTATCTACTCACATGAACAAGTTAAAACTAAAATAATGCAATAGCATTGAAAATTGTACCAAATAAAATTAAATACTGAGGTATACATCCAACGAAACATGTAAAAGATCCGTATGATGATAATTACAAAATGCTGAAGAAAGAAATCAGAGACCAAAATACCTCGAGACATACTATGTTCATTAACTGGAAGACACATCATAGTAAAGATGGTGAAGTCTCCCTAAAATGATCTACAGGTTTAATGCAACTTCTATCAAATTCTCAGCAAGATTTTCTTGTAGATGAAGTCAAACTTATTCTAAAATTTATATGGGAAGACGTAGGCCCTAGCTTGACCAAAACAATTTGAAAAAGAATACAGCGAGAACCAAAGAAACGAAATAGAATGAAGGGATGAATGCAAATATAGAAGCTTGATATATGAGAGAACTGGCTTTAAAATGAGCGGACAAAGGAATTACTTAATAAGTATTGTTGGGACTACTGACTACACATGGAAAAAAATAAAATCATCTCCCCCTACCATTCACAGTATATATGAAAATAAAATCCTAAATGTAAAAAGCAAGATGTAAACACTTAAAAGAAATAACAGGTAAATTTCTGCACCTGGCCATCATATACCACAAACAATTAGAAAATTGGACAAAATATACAAATCTACCATTTTCTTTTTTGTTTTTTAAAGCAACTTTTTTTTCTATTTTTTTCTCATCCAGTTTTATTGAGATATAGATAATATGCTGCTGCTGTTTAGTCACTAAGCCACGTCTGACTCTTTGTGACCCCATGGACTGAGCCTGCCAGGTTCTTCTGTCCATGGGATTTCCCAGCAAGAAACTAGCGTGGGTTGCCATTTCCTTCTCCAGGGAATCTTCCCGACGCAGGGATCTTCCCAACCCATGTCAACAGGCGGATTCTTTACCACTGAGCAACTTGGGAATCCCCCAAATCATCTATTTTCTAACACCAAACAACAGGCAGTTCAGGACTGTGCTCTCTGAGAGAAGGGAAACAGATGAAGTGGGCTCTGATAATCACTTTGGCTTTCTGCTTGGTGGCAACTTTGGACTGTGCCACAGGGGAAGGAATTATTCAAATAGAGCAAGGCACTCCTGTTCAATTGAGAATACAGAGAGAGAGTTCAGAGAAGTGAAGGAGACTGGAATTTTCAGGACACAATAGAGAAGGAGCCACGTACAGTACAATCTCTAGAAATATGTATAGGCATTCCCTTGATTCTAGTTGCAATTAAACTCTGTGTATAATGTGAGACTCAAAGAGGCTGGATAAGGAGCAACTTATCCTGAAAAGACCAGTTATCAAGAAGCAATAAGTGGGAAAATTCCCAGAGCTCATGCAGAGCTGGAAGATGTTAGAATTCTAACAGGCAGAGTGGAGAGAATCCATTGAACACAGAGGCCATTCACTAAATACCCTAGAAGGAACACAGTGCAGCACTGGAGCCAAACTAGGCTTAGCAGAAAGACAACTCTAGACCCAACATAACAAATGTTAAAAAAAAAAAAAAAAGCTTCAAATGATCCCAGGTAACTTGGTTGGCAAAATAAAACTTTCCTTTCTTAAAAGGAAGACAACAAAATCCAGTCACTAAACAATGTCTGCTACTGCTAAGTTGCTTCAGTCGTGTCCGACTCTGTGCGACCCCATAGACTGCAGCCCACCAGGCTCTCCAATCCCTGGGATTCTCCAGGCAAGAACACAGGAGTGGGCTGCCATTTCCTTCTCCAATGCAGGAAAGTGAAAAGTGAAAGTGCAGTCGCTCAGTCGTGTCCGACTCTTAGCGACCCCATGGACTACAGCCCACCAGGCTCCTCCGTCCATGGGATTTTCCAGGCAAGAGTACTGGAGTGGGGTACCATTGCCTTCTCCAAAACAATGTCTAGCATCCAATAAAAATTATTAGGTATGTGAAAATGTGACCTATAACCATGAAAAAAATGAGGCAATATAATATACCAGAAATAATAGAGATGATAACATTATCAGGCAAAAATTTAATCAGCTACTTCTTAAATGGAAGGATTTAAAGGGAATATAGTGAGACTAATGGAATGTATAAAGAGAAAAGCCAAATTGAACTTCTAGAGATGAAAAGTTAACATCTGAAAGGAAAATTTCACTGGATGGGATTAATATCAGAATAGACACTGAAGAAGATAAAAACCAGCAAACATGAAGACAGAATTTGAAAGCATAGAAATAAATTTAAGCAGAAAGAAAAAACTTTTAAAAATGAACACTTTCAGTGATCTGTAGAACAATATCAAGCAGTGCAGAAAATTGAACATGATCGACCAACTTGACATAACTGACATTTATAGAACACTACATTTAATAATGGAAGAATACACATTCATTTCAAGTGCACTTTAATCAGTCACCAAAATAGACTATTGGCTGTTATATAACACAAGCTTCAATAAATCTAAAAGGATTGAAATGATAGGTTTTTCTGATCATACAATGTTAAATTAAAAATCAGTAACAACAACATATCTATTAAATACCTGAATATTTGTAAATTAAATAATACAGTTTCAAATACCAATGAGTAAATAAGAAATCACCCTGCTTATTTAACTTATATGCAGAGTACATCATGTGAAACGCTGGGCTGGATGAATCCCAAGCTGGAATCAAGATTGCTGGGAGAAATATCAACAACGTCAGATATGCAGATGATACCACTTTAATGGCAGAAAGTGAAGAGGAACTAAAGAGCCTCTTGATGAAGATGAAAGAGGAGAGTGAAAAAGCTGGCTGAAAACTAACATTTAACAACCAAATATCATGGCATTGGTCCTATCACTTCATGGCAAATAGGGAAAATGTGGAAACAGTGTCGGATTTCATTTTCTTGGTCTCCAAAATCAATATAGACGGTGATTGCAACCACAAAATTAAAAGACACTTGTTCCTTTTAATAGCTACGACAAACCTAGACAGCATATTCAAAAGCAGAGATATCACTTTGCCTACAAAGGTCCATATATTCAAAGCTATGACTTTTCCAGTAGTCATGTGTGTATGTGAGAGTTGGACCACAAAGAAAGCTGAGCATCGAAGAATTGATGCTTTTGAATTGTGGTGTTGGAGCCTTGGACAGCAAGGAGATCAAACCAGTCAATTGTAAAGGAAATCAACCCTGAATATTCATTGGAAGGACTGGTGCTGAAGCTGAAGCTCCAATACTTTGGCCACCTGATGGGAAGGGCTGACTCATTTGAAAAGTCCCTGATACTGAGAAAGATTGAGGGCAAGAGGAGAAGGGGACGACAGAGGATGAGATGGTTGGATGACATCACTGAGTCAATGGACATGAGTTTGAGCAACCTCAGGGAGACAGTGAAGAACAGGGAAGCCTGGCATGCTGTTCATGCCAGGGGTCACAAAGAGTCACATACAGCTTAGCAACTGAACAACAACAGAAGAAGAAATCACAGTTAATTAAATGAAACAAGCTAAATTATTGGTACAGTGCTAATGTGGACTTGAGTGTAGTTAAATAGTGCTTAGCTGAAAACTAAGGTCTTTTAATGCATATATTTAGAAAATAAAAGCCTAAAGTAATAATCTATGATACCATATTAAGAAACTAGAAAAAGAAGAGCAAATCAAACCAAAAGAAAATAGAATATAGGAAATAGTATAAATAAGATAAAACATAAACAAATTGAAGATGAAAAGCAATAGAGAAAAATCAATGACATTAAAACATGGTTTTAAAAAAAATCAATAAGATCTAAAAACTTCTGGTTAAATTGATAACAAAAAAGTAAAGATAATTACCAATACCATATGCAAAAGAAAAGTCATACTAAATAATATACAAACATTAAAAGAATAATGAGGAATATTACAAACATCTTTATGTCAATAAATTTTATGATGCAGAAAACTGGACAAGCTGCTTGAAAGATACAAAGAAACAAAACTGACTCAGTAAGAAACAGAAGATTCTAAATAGTCCTCCAAATCTAGACAGCATATTAAAAAGCAGAGATGTCACTTTGCTGACAAAGGTCCATTGAGTCGAAACTATGGGGGCTTCCCTGGTAGCTCAGCTGGTAAAGAATCTGCCTGCAATGCAGGAGACCTCAGTTCCACTCCTGCGTCAGGAAGATCCCCTGGAGAAGGGATAGGCTACCTACTCCAGTATTCTGGCCTGGAGAATTCCATGGACAGAAGAGCCTGACAGGCTCCAGTCCATGGACTCGCAAAGAGTCAGACATGACTGAGAGACTTTTACTTTCATGGTTGTTCCAATAGTCATGTTCGGATTTGAGAGCTGAACCATAAAGAAGGCTGAGCGCTAAAGGATTGATGTTTGTGAATTGTGGTGCTGGAGAAGACTCTTTGAGAGTCCCTTGGACTGCAAGGAAATCAAACCAGTCAATCCTAAAGGAAATCAACTTTGAATATTCATTGGAAGGGCTGATGCTAAAGCTGAAGCTCCAATACTTTGGCCATCTTATGCAAAAGGCAACTCATTGGAAATGACCCTCATGCTGGAAAAGATTGAAGGCAAAAGGACAAGAGGGCAGCAGAGGATGAGATTGCTTGATAGCATCACCTACTAAGTGGACATGATTTGAGCAGATTTTAGGAGATAGTGAAGAACAGAGAAACCTGGTGTGCTTCAGTCCATGGAGTTGCAGTCTGATATGATTAGCAACAGAACAACAACAACTTTTAAAACTGACAAAATTACTGGGCCCAGGTGGCTTCACTGATTATTTCTGCAAAACAGTTAAGAAATCATTCATAAGGATACATAAATTTTTTTCAGAAAACACAGGAGAGAAACCACTTCCCAACTCATTTTATGAAGCCAATATTAACCTGATAATGCAGCCATGAAATTAAGATGCTTACTCCTTAGAAGGAAAGTTATGACCAACCTAGATAGCATATTAAAAAGCAGAGATATTACTTTACCAACAAAGGTCCATCTAGTCAAAGCTATGGTTTTTCCAGTAGTCATGCATGGATGAGAAAGTTGGACTATTAAGAAAGCTGAGCACCAAAGAACTGATGCTTTTGAACTGTGGTGTTGGAGAAGGCTCTTGAGGGTCCCTTGGACTGCAAGGAGATCCAACCAGTCCATCCTAGAGGAGATCAGTCCTGAGTGTTCATTGGAAGGACTGATGTTGAAGCTGAAACTCCAATACTTTGGCCACTTGATGTGAATAGCTGACTCATTTGAAAAGACCCTGATGCTGGGAAAAATTGAAGAAAGAAGGAGAAGGGGACAACAGAGGATGAGATGGTTGGATGGCATCACTGACTCAATGGAGGTGAGTTTGAGTAGACTCTGGGAGTTGGTGATGGATAGGGAGGCTTGGCATGCTGTGGTCCATGGGGTTGCGAAGAGTCGGACATGACTGAGCGACTGAACTGAACTGAAACCAAACACATACATTACAAGAAAAGAATACTCCAGGCTGATATACTTCATTAACATTGGTGTATAGGTCTTCAACAAAATACGAACAAATTAATTCCAACAATAGATGACTAAATGTGGTTTTCCTGAGGAATGTTAGACTGGTTTAACATTTCAAAAATCAATGCAATTAATTTTGTTAATGGAATAAAGCAGAAAAATTCAATGACCATCTCAATAGATGCAAAAAGAAGCTTTTGACAAAATTCATCACTCATTTATGAAAAAGAAAAAACTCAATAAACAAGGACTAGAAAGGAATGTCTTGAGTATTGGGCTACACCTAACATCATACTAAATGTTTTCATTCTGAGGTCAGGAATAACAAGATTTCCACTCTCACCCCACTTCTATTTAACATTGTGTTGAATATCCTAGTCAATGCAATAAGGTAAGAAAATTTTAACACAGACATCTTGTTTAGGAAGACTTTTTTTCTTCAAAGATGACATAATATAACACAGAAAAATACTAAGAAATGTTCAAAAGCCTACTAGAAATAATAAGTGAATTTAGTAAAGCCTCAGAGTTAAATTCAGTATTAAAAACCCAGCTTTTTTGTATATTAGCAACAAACAATTGAAAAGTTAAGTTTTTAAAAATTTACAATAGCACCTAAAACCATGAAATTATATAGGACTCATTTTAACAATGGGGGCTTCTCTGGTGACTCAGTGGTAAAGAATCCACCTGCCAATACAAGGGACTCACGTTCGATCCCTGAGTCAGGAAGGTCCCCTGCAAAAAATGGCAACCCACTCCAGTATTCTTGCCTGGGAAGTCTCATGGACAGAGGAGCCTGGTGGGCTACAGTTCATGAAACTGCAAAGAGTTGGACACAATTTAGTGACTGTACGTGTGTGTGTGTCTGTGTGTCTATGAGTTTAGTCACTCAGTTGTGTCCAACTCTTTGAGATGCTTTGACTGTGGGATTCTCCAGTCAAGAATACTGGAGTAGGTTTCAATGCCCTTCTCCAGAGGATCTTCCCAACCCAGGAATTGAACCCTCATATCTTGTGTCTCCTGCATTGCTGGTGGATTCTTTACCCACTGAATCATTGGGAAGCCTAAACAACAACAAATTTAACAATAGATTTTCAAGACTTTTATATTTAACACTATAAAACATTTGAGACAAAGAAGACCTAAATAAGTGGAAAAATATTCCATGCTTATTGATTGAAGACCAATATAGTTAAAATGTCAATTCTTTCCAAGTGGATCTACAGATTCAAAACAATCCCAATTAAAAATGTCAGTGGGCTTTTATGTTTGGGTTGAATGGGACAAGCTTACTCTAAAATTTATACGGAAATGTAAAGGTCTAGAACCTCCAAAACAATTTTGAAAAAAAGAGAAAAGTTGGAGGACTTGTGCTAACTGACTTCAAGACTTTTGGTAAAACGATAGCAACCAAGACAGCACGGGGTTTCCTTGGTGACTCAGTGGTGAATAATCTGACTGCCAGTGCAAGAGACACGAGTTCAGTCCCTCACCCGGGAGGATCCCACATGCTGTGAAGCAACTAGGCCCAGAGCCACAACTGCTGAGCCTATGTGTTACAATTACTGAGCTCACTTACCCAGAGTCCACATACCGCAACAGGAGAAGCCACTGTAATGAGAAGCCCAAGCACCAAACTAAAGAGTAGCCCCCAACTTGCCCCGACTAGATAAAAGCCTGTGTAGCAACAAAGACCCAGCACAGCCACAAATGAATAAATAAATAACTTTTTTTAAAAAAGGACAATTGACGTCAGGATAGACGTATAGATAACTGGATATAGTTCTGAAAAACAGATCAGAACAGAGGTCCAGAAATAGTCCCACACTTAAATAGTTACTTGATTTTTTTTTTCCTTTCAGTTACTTGATTTTTGACACAAGTTCTAAGGTTATTTGATTGGGAAAATGATAGTCTTTATAGCAGATGGTGCCAGACCAATTGGACATGTGTAGGGGGAAAAAATCAGCTCAACCCTTATCTCACAACTTACACAAAAATTAACTTGAAATAAATTCATAGACCTAAATGTAAAATATAAAATGATAAAATCTACAGTAGTAAACTTAGGAGAAAATCTTTGTAAGCTGGTAGTAAGCAAAGATGTGTTGAATAAGACATATTTTCTTTTCATAAAAGACAGTTCTGACAAACTAGATTTTATCAAAATGAATAAAAAAACTTCTGCTTTCTGAAAGACACTGTCAAAAATAAAAATTCAAGACATAAGTGGAGAGTAAATGTTCTTAACACATGTCTTACAAAGGACTTCATAATATCTACAAATGATTCAATAAGACAAACAACTCAAAATGAAAATGGGAAAAAGATATGAACAGACATTTCACAGGCCAAGAAACACATGAACAGATGTTCAACATTATTAATCATTAGGGAAATATTAATTAAGACCACAATAAGATACCACTAAACACCCACTAGGAGAAGGCAATGGCACCCCACTCGTTACTCTTGCCTGGAAAATCCCCTGGACGGAGGAGCCTGGTAGGCTGCAGTCCATGGGGTCACTAGAAGCCGGACACGACTGAGCGACTTCACTTTCACTTTTCACTTTCATGCATTGGAGAAGGAAATGGCAACCCACTCCAGCGTTCTTGCCTGGAGAATCCCAGGGACGGGGGAGCCTGGTGGGCTGCCGTCTCTGGGGTCACACAGAGCCGGACACGACTGAAGCGACTTAGCAGCAGCAGGAGCAGCAGCAGCAAACATCCACTAACATGGGTTAAAATTAAAAAGACTGACCATACCACGTTTTGGTGTAGCAACTAGAACTCTATTATATTTCAGAAGTGTAAAATGGTTTAATTTGTTTGCAAACAGCCTACCAGTTTTCATAATAGTGTTATACACTTATACATGAATCAGTGATTCCACACCTATTTACCTAAGAAATAGCAAAAGGTATATACATAACAAATATGGGCACGCAAATGTTCATAGCAGCTTTATTCATAATAGCCCTATTGGAAATAAATGTGTAACAGATTTACTGGAAAAATAAATTGTGTTATATCCATGCAATGGAATACTACTCAGCAATAAAAAGGATGTACGTGTGACAGCATGGATGAAAGTCAAAACTCTGATGCTGCACAAGAAGTAGCCAGAAGCCTATCTATGTGCCATATATTTTATTATATGAAATCTGGAAAAGTTAAGCTCATTTATAGTTGATGAGTCATTGCCTAGGGTTGGAGAGTAGGAAGGAGTTTGGGCACATATGAGGTAACATTCTATATTTTCTTTAGGGGGCAGGGTTACATGGTTGTATACATTTGTCAAGTGTATACAAGTGTAGTGCGGCAGGCACTACACTTCAAATGGGTGCATTTTATTGTGTGTAAATTATATTCAAACCATTTGAATTAAGTATAGGAAAATATTTTTGTCACTGAGGTTACAGAAGGATTTTTTTGAATAAAATAGAAAAATTACAAACCACAAAAGAAAGAGAGACTTTTACCACATTAAAATTTTAAAGTTCTGCAGATCAAAAGACACCACTAGCAATGTTAAAAACCAAAAGAAAATAAACAAAAAAAGCCACAGTCCAGTCAAAAGAAAACCCACAGTCCACAAGCTTGGAGGAGATATTTACAACCCCTATAACAACAACAACAAAAATCATATCTAGAGTATTTCGCAAACTGTTATAAATAAGAAAAATATGAATAATCTAATAGAAACAAGTCAGGACATCATCAGGCAAATCATAGGTGAGAAAAAAAGAAAGTCCGTAAATATGTGAAAAGATACTCAAGCTTACTATTAAATAGGGCAACATAAATAAGAATGGAAAAATGTAACAATTATCTGATGACATCAGCTGTTGGAAGGATGTTGAAAATGGGACCGGTTCTGTGTTCCCTGTGGGACTGTACCTTCACAGCAGAATTTGGAGGTGAATTGGGCAAGAACTCAGCAAGTTGAAAATGCAGTAACCCATCACCTGCAAGTTCTGCTTTTAGCTACATTCCCCAGAGTGCCCAAGGCTGGGTGCACAAGGAAATTCTAAAATGTGTTACCTGCAGCATTGTCTACTAGCCCCAAACTGGGACTATCCTAAACTTTCATTAATTGAGCAATGGATAAATAAAATGTAGTACATGTACACACATGGCTGATTCATGTTATTGTACAGCAGAAACTAACACATTATAAAGCAATTATATTCCAATGAAAAAATGTAGTACAGTCATAAGATGAAATATATTCAGTAATTAAAATGATAACCTAGATATGGACACATCACCACGATATACATTTTATATATATAGAGAGAGAGATGGTGGAAAAACAAGCTACAAAAACTGCCCTAGAAAGGGAGGTGCTTAGCAGCACCTCTCAGGGTGGGGACCCTGAGAGGGTGGTCCCCACTTTATAGAGATAAAAGGGGGACCTGCTGGATGATAAGGCATTCCCTCTGACTGGGACTTCTCAACAGAGACCTGGTCCAAGCCATTCACCAGCAATGCAGGTCTTTTGAATGTGTGGGAAGCTGCTGCTGGCCTCCCGTCTCACCCGTGGCAATAAGATATGAACAAGTGCCGGAAAGCGCTGTGATCCCACACAACCCGCGCTGCAGAATTCCAGATGAGGAGGCCCACAGGGCCTCCTGCGCCACACCACATCACAACCTCGCCTCCGTGTTTCTTCTCCACTCCCATTCCACTTACTTAGGCTCCACGGACTTGCTTTGAGGTTTGACACTTTCACATTTTTAATATAAATTCAGATTCTTAAGACACTAGCATCAAATAAGAAGAAAAAGAAAAAGCTACTTCCTAGTTTTCCAACTGCCCTTTGTCTCCAAAAATGACATGCATAGAAGAATAGCTTATATGTTGAAAACTTTTAACTCAATGAGAAATCTGCTTTTTTTTCCTTTCCATGCACTCTGACCTCGATAATCCCAAACAAGTTTGTGGATGGAGCCTCGTTGTGATTTTAAACATGTGACTTCTGATCCCCCTTCTGAGGCTGGGGTGTAGGAAGGTGGGGCATGGGGATGACCACGGTTTGTCTCTGAGCAGGACCCTACCTGAGTCTTCGTCTGTCTTCGGTGGGGAATATAAAAAGCAACAGAATCTGTTTGCCCAAGCAACAGAATGGGCAAAGCAGATGAAGGCCCTTTTTTGTACCCATCAGAGAACACTGCTGAGAAATGAGACCCACTTCCCCTTCCCTGGAGAGCTACGCCTGCTCCTTCTGCCCTTCCACATCCCTCTTCACCAGGCTCTCCACCCTCGGGCTGGCCCAGGTGGTCCGCATTAATGGGTTCCTTTGCCTCTGGCTTTTAGTGGGGGTTCAGCCCCCAGGGATTCTCCAGCTCAAGATTGGAAAGAGAGAGGGCATTTATCCCCTATGGGGCCACCCTTGCTAAAGGTTACTGCCCAGAGGAGATTCACACAAGCCCACTCAGAACCAGCTTCTTGTGACAATATCCTAACAGTGAAATAAACCTTGTCGTCATCTTAGCAATCTCTCTCCATTAAGAAGAAAACTTGGTCCTTCCTCCTCCTGCGTCTTTCTCCTTTACTTTGACATGGAACACTTCTCATGCTTCTGGTCACCAGATGTGTGTGTGTGTGCTGGGGGGTGGGGGGGTGGTTCCCACAGCAAACAAGTCTGCAACATCAGCGGGATGTCCTACCGTTTAACTCAGTTCTGCCACAATCAACCTGAAGATACTGTCAGATCCCATGGTTGGAGGCTCCGTCTCACAAGGCTGCCCACCCCCTCCCCCTACCTTCAGATGCCAGTTACAAGTCCGGGTTGCCACCTGTGCTTCTGATGGATCAGCTATAAATCAGAAGCTCCCACGACCCTCTCTTTGTTGTTATTGTTGTTCAGTCGCTAATTCGTGTCCAAATTTGTGACCCCATGGACTGCAGCACTCCAGGCTTCACTATCTCCCAGAGTTTGCTCAAATTCATGTCCACTGAGTCCATTCATGTTAGGTACTACCTCATCCTCTGCCACCTCCTTCTCTTTTTGCCTTCAATCTCTCCCAGCACTGGGGTCTTTTTCAGTGAATCGGCTCTTTGAATCAGGTGGCCAGAGTATTGGAGCTTCAGCTCCAATAATCCACAACCCTCTCTTTGGGCTCAATTAATTTGCTAGAGCAGCTCACAAAATTCAGGAAAGTGGTTACTTACATTTACCAGGTTATAAAAGGATATGATAAATATGATGAGCAGCCAGATACAGAGACACACGGGGCAAGATCCAGGAGGGTCCCAAGTCCAGGAGCTTCTGTGTCCGTGGAGTTAGGTGCTTCACTCTCCTGGTATGTGGATGTGTTCACCAACCTGGAAGTTCTCTGAACCCTGTACTTTTGGGATTTTTTGTGGTGGCTTCATCAGACAGACATGATCTATCATTAACTTCATTTTCTTCCTTTTCAAGAGAATCAGGGGCGGGGCTGAAAATTCCAAGCTTCTAATCAAGGCTTGGTCTCTCTGGTGGCCAGTTGTCATCCAGGAGCACCGCCTCCCACCCCCTGCCCTGCCCCGAGTCACTTCATTAGAACCAAAGACATTCCTACCACCCAGAAAATTACCAGGGCTTCAGAAACCTCATGACAGGAACCAAAGGCAAAGACCAAAACACATTTTCTGTTATCTCACACTCTCTGTCTCCTTCCACTCATTCATTTACAGCATCTATTTATGCAACAGCCATCATGTTCTCAGCACTGGGAGGATGACAAGGAGGAGCTGGATGCAGTCCCTGCCTTCCAGGAGAATGTGATGTGTCTGGGAGAGAAGTGCAGATACAGAGCTGGGACGGTCACAAGGAGAGGAGGGTTGGGCATTCCTAGGTAGTAATTTCAGGCACTCGAGATTCAGAGCAGCTGCCTCACCTGCAACTTCTACAAGTGTCTCGGCACTGGAGGCAGGTGTACAAGTTGGAAAACAACCCCTTCCCTTCCCTATTGAAGATTACAGTCTACTAGAGGCTATGCAGGCTTCCCTGGGGGCTCAGTGGGTAAAGAATCTGCCTGCAATGCAGGAGACCCCAGTTTGATCCCTGAGTCAGGAAGATCCCCTAGAGAAGGAACCCACTCCAGTATTCTTGCCTGGAGAATCCCATGGACAGAGGAGCCTCGTAGGCTACAGATCATGGGATTACAAGAGTCGGACACGACTTAGGGACTAAACCACCACCACTACAGGGGAATGTCAGCTGAGTGGGGCTGTCTGATGAGGAAGGATTTCTGGTGGGGAAGCAGCCCGTGGGCATAGGGGAGAGTGGAGAAGGAGGGAGTCCACCAATGCTCTATCACACCAGGAGGGCTCCTTTAGTGAAAGGCCTTGAAAGTGTTTACAAAATAGAGTGGCTTCAAATAATACAAAACACTGCTCCTGAACTCTTGAGTCACCCAGAGACTAATCAGCTCCTGCATGCGTATGTGTGCTCAGCCATGTCTGACTCTTTGTGACCCCGCAGACTGCAGCCCGCCAGGCTCCTCCATCCATGAGATTTCCCAGGCAAGAATACTGGAGAGGGTTGCCGTTTCCTTCCCTAGGGGATCTTCCTGACCCAGGGATCAAACCCGTGTCTGCTGCATTGGTAGCAGGTTCTTCACCACTGAGCCACCAGGGAAGCCCAACCAGTTTCCAACTAGCATTCAATGGCTAGGAAGTTACCACCTGGTTCCCCAGGAGCCTCAGGACCAGCTCCATAAGAAAGACCTGTAAGTGGGCCCACAAGTGATGCATACAGGCTGCCTTCTTGGGAGAGCTTGGCCCACTCTTCCTTTTCATTCAACCCAACAGCAAAACCCGTAGTCACAAACCAATCTACCAACAAATGTTACCCAAATAGCCACCATCTTTGCTGCTACCCTGACCAAGTCCCTGCCCTGCAGGTCCCCTGCCTTTAGCCCAGCATGAAACCATCTGTCAGAGGTGCAGAAGGAACTCCACAAGGAGGAGATGACCCGTTCACTGGCGGTGATCAGTGGGGCGGAGACAGAATGGCGCCCCGAGGCCAGGTGGAGTTTGGCGAGCTGATAGTAATAGTAATCGTAATGATGATGAGGATCACAGCTAATCATCAGTAGCTGCGGCCCAAGTGCTGTGCCAAGGGCTTCGTGCGAATCTATCCCTCTGTCCTCTCTGAACTCTGCAGGGGAGACAACGAGGAAACGGAAATGAAACAGGTGAGGTACCTGCCTGAGGTGACTGTGGGCTGTGTACTCTTCACACCAGTGCCACGTGGACTTGAGGGAAAATTCTGCACAGAGAGGGCTTCCCAACTGGCTTAGTAGGTAAAGAACCCACCTGCAATGCAGGAGATGGGTTCGATCCCTGGCTGGGAAGAGCCCCTGGAGAAAGGCATGGCAACCCACTCCAGTATTCTTGCCTGGAGAATTCCATGGACAGAGGAGCCAGGCGGGCTGCAGTCCATGGGGTCACACAGAGGCGGACACGACTGAAGCCACTGAACACACACACACACACACACACACACCTGTGCAGAGAACACAGGTGATGAATGTGGGCAAGAGTGGGCAGCACAAAGTGGGTTTGGAGATGGGCAGGAAGCTAGTTCAGCCAGGGCAGAGGCTGGGTGAGGGGCATTGAGGAGCCCTCTGGTGAGTGCTTCCAGGGTCAGGGCTGGAGGGGGAGGCGGGAGAGGGGGAGACCCCAGGAGGGCAACCCTGCTGGCTGTGGCGCTTCAGGCAAAAGTGGCTGCCTCGTCAGCCCCTTTTCATTCACATAAAGCTGTGTTTGTTTCCATTTATCTGCTTGGCTTTTCAGCCAAGATGCTGTTAGAAAAACATATTGCTCTAATTTAATCCACATGTGCATCCCCAGGACAGACTCTAAAAGGAAACTTCAGGTCCTGAGTCTCAGGCCCAAAGATCCAGCCCTGTGGATGTGGCAGGGGAGGGTTGTGGCCGCGGGACTGACCCAGACCCTCATTTCAGGGTCCCCCTGAGCGAGTCTGCACCCTGCTGTGTTCTGAGCAAGTAGGAGGGGAGTGCCATGGGAAAGCGGGCTTGCAAGGAAGCCTCTATGGCCTGTACCCTGTAGGGCAGACGGGGCAGAGGGGCCGGGCATGAGAGGTTCGACTTCCCATCACCTTCTTATACTCCCTTCCCCAGGAACACGGTCTCAAAAGTCAAGCAGGGGTGACATGAGGTAATTTATCCGATTGCTTGGGGGAGATGCTGTCTGCAGGATGGGCCCGGGCCAGGGCTCTATGATGTGGCAGAAGAACACAGGTGATATATACGGAATTGAAAAACATGATACAGGTGAACTTACTTACAAAACAGAAACAGACTCACAGACATAAAAAACAGACTTATGGTTATCAAAGGTGAAATGGGGAGGGATAAGTTAGGAGTTTGGGATTAAAATGTATACATTTATATACATAAAGTAGATAGCTATAGCACAGGAAACTATACTCAATCTCTTGTAATGGAAAAGAATCTAAAAAAAGACTATATAGGGCTTCCCTGGAGGTCCAGTGGTGAAGAACCTACGTTGCAAAGCAGGGGACACCAGTTCGAGCCCTGGGCGGGAAAGATCCCATATAGTACAGGACAACTAAGTCTGTGGCCACAATGCTGAGCCCGCGCTTTAGAGCCCTCAAGCCCTAGAGCCCGTGCTCTGCACCACAAAAGCCACCGAAATGAGAAGCCCATGCACCGCAACTTGAAAGGAACCCCCGACACTGCAACTAGAGAAAGCTCACGTGCAGCAGTGAATACCCAGTGCGGCCAAAGTAAGTAATTATTTGTTAATTTTTAAATGAAGAATACATAAATATATACACGTATAACTGAATCACTGCTGTACACCTGAAGGAACACAACGTTGCAAATCAATTATATTTCAATTTTTTTTAAAAAGAACACATGAAATCTGTGCCAGCACCTGGCTGTGTGTTGTGGGCCATGGTTTCAGAAACTGATCTCGAAGCCCCACCTCACTGGCAGGAAGCCAGCAGGGAACAAAGGCAGGGCACTCATTTCAATACTGCCTTCAAATTCTGCTCCTGTCACAGAACTTATTTTGAATATAATTATTCGGAGGAACCTGTTGCCACAAATCAGGAAACAGGACCTCTCGCACACAGATGTTTACTCCTGACTGGGACAGGAGACACAGCACAGGAGGACAGAGCCTAGGCGTCTGACTTCGACTCGCAGTCTAGGCCCTTTCGGTGGCTTCTGCATCAGGGTCTCAGTGAATGAATGAATCCACACAGAAACGCTGCTCCTCCTTCCCCAAGTCGGCCACCTCTGGAGTTGTTCCCTCTACTCCAAAACTTGCCGTCTACTTGGTCTGGCCTTGGATTCCAAGCAAAGGCACATTTAGACACCTGTATATAAAGAAACTATGTCTGAGGCAGCACGGCAATGTTCACACAAGCTTACACCTGGGACCCCTTTCATACTTGTGGTTTCCAAGAGTTGGGCCCACCCTTTAGCGAGGAAGGGCCAGGACCTGCCCTCAGAACCCATGTGGGTGGCAACTTAGAGGACGTGGCTGGAAAGATGGGATTTGGACAGCTAATGAATTTTTTGGAATTATACTAAAATGCATTCCATCAGAAGCAGCAGAGGAAATGAAACCAGTATTTGAGAACATCAGCATGGAATGGGTGTCCATTTACTGTCCACAGATTGGAGAACAGTCTTTGTTCACGTCTCTGACCAGACTGCCTGGTCAGGGTCCCCTCTGCCAAACACAGGGTAGGGCTCCCTGGGGTCTTAGACTGAAAGTTTTGAAATCTCCTGGCCACCAACTACACCTCTCAATCTGAAGACAGGGGTCCGGATGTAGCCCGGAGGCTGCTATCAGGAGCCTTCTTTAGGATGGAGGGGTCTGGGAGACCTTCCTGAGCATGGCGGGACCCCAAGTGCCCCTCCCCACATGGGCAAGGTGAGGGATGACATTCTGGATTTCTCAAGGACTGGTGTCCAGGGCAGGCTCGAGCCTTGTGGCCCTGTAGGGGTGACTTAGCCCAATTCCTGGCCAATTCTTTGATGATCTTCACACAAAGGAGCTAGTGGGCTACCACAGTGGGAGACACTTAGCAAGAACCCAGGGCCAAGAGCAGGCAGAGAGCACAGACTCAGAGGCTAGACTGGCACACATTCAGCCCTGTGCTGCTGGACGGATCCAAAGTGAAGGTCCATGCACGCAGCTGTGAGCTCACCACCTGGGGGCAAAGGCAAGGAGGCCCCCAGATGCAACATCAGATCCAGTACCAGAAAGCCACCCACTTAGACTCCAAGGAGAAAACCTGGCCCCTCGTGAACTCCGGGCACCCAGATATAAACGGCACTTGCCTTCCTTATTGGTGGCTCAGACAGTAAAGAATTTGCTGGTTGTTCCGGAGATCCTGGTTCGATCCCGGGTCGGGAAGATCCCCTGGAGAAGGGGATGGCAACCCACTCCAGTATTTTTGGCTGGAGAATTCCAAGGACAGAGGAGCCTTGTGGGGTACATTCCATGAAATCACAAAAGAGTTGAACATGATGGAGCAACTAACACTTTTACGCCCTTTACTTCCTTATTGCAGCTGTGCTGAAATGTTGGTTTATCAGATTGGTCTTTCCCAGTTCCAGTGACCAATCTTTATTGGAAGGAAACCACCTTTCACCATTAACAAAGTTGGTGACAGCGATACAAATGTGCTCCCTGCTCACAGGCATCAAGGCCGACCAGGTTTCTCTGATAGAAACTTTCTTAGGGCTTGACAAGAATTTGATGTGATTCTTTTTCCTGTGAAGGGCTGGGCCTCTCAGCACAATGCTATATAGTTATCCGATA
Source organism: Aepyceros melampus (assembly GCA_006408695.1). NCBI lineage: Eukaryota > Metazoa > Chordata > Mammalia > Artiodactyla > Bovidae > Aepyceros > Aepyceros melampus. The sequence continues at coordinate 210,364 of SJXQ01003161.1, forward strand.
ATCTTGGGCCTCAGTCAAAACGTATTTCAACAACATATTCTGGTCAATAAATGCATGTTTATTAAAAAAAAATTTACTATGGCTTTTGTTTTTTTAAAGAGGGTGAGAGAACAGAATTTCTTGGGGCTAGATTTCTCCTTGCCCCTAAGTGGCTCTCTCTACTCGAAAGGCTGTGTCATATGCTCAGGTCATAATTAACCACAGTGCTGCTTGGGAGAAAGGGACAATGAGAGGGCATTTGACAAAGAGTTAACAGATGTCATTTCAGAGGCGGCTGGCCCGCTGCTGCCGGGTCATTTGGTGGATGGAAGCTGATTTTGCTGCTGTCGTAAACAGAGAGTGGTAATAATTATATGCAGGCTGCATTAGGCATAACAGATTGGATGTATAACATTCTGCTAAAAACCAGCTCGTATCCTGTTTCTCGACATACAATGGAAACGACCCCTGGTTCCTAGTTTTGAAAGTCATCTCCCAGGATTCTTAGACTTTCTGATTGAGAAATAGGTCATGTTCTTTCGGGGCTAATTCTGCCGAGGTCCAGAGACAGCAGAGATCTCTGCCCTAGAACAAGTACGGGCACACTTCAGCGAGCCAGCATCACGCCCCGCCGAGTCGCCTTTTTCCATTTGAAAAATGAAAGAATTAAATTCAAAACAAACAACTTCAATTTAACACCAAACTACAGGATAACCAATCTTAAAAATGTCACAGCGTAATGGATCTTAATACCCACAGAAAACACAAAAACAGCACCATTGTTCCCCAGCAAGGCAGAGCAACCTCGTAGAATTTCAGTGAAGGAGAAAGAAGGGAAAAACACCTTATTACTTCCAACCCCTGCGAGCCATTTTGGTCTCCAAAGGTTTTAGGCTGCCCGAGGCCGTGTGTCTGCAGTGTTTCGGGAAATGACTTGCCTTTGCACGAACGCTGCTCGGTTCTGCAGCGAGGCTGCCTGCCCCGGAGCTGCGCCGCTCCATTTCTGGTTAACTCTTCCTTCCCGGGCCCGCCGCTTGCAGGAGCAGTGTGGACAGGGCTGGCGGCGGGTGGCCAAGGCCCAGGGACTCCAAGGCCGTGGCCACCCGGCCTCCTGTGGGGCAGCCAGGGACTCGCCCAAACCGGAGCCGCTTCTCAAAGGTGGCGGCTCTGGCAGAAAGGCCAGTTATTCCCTTTGCTCTTTGGAGAATCGATCTTCGAACTAAGCTATAAAGCAGCTGTCATGAAACACAACACGGCTGAAGCCAGGGGACAGAAGTGGGACTTTGTGGGCCAAGACTGGCTGATCCAGCCTCTAGGGACCCTGGGTAGGGACAGCTCACTGTCTCTGCCACCGGCCAGGCAGGACTGTCTTCTGGTAAGTGTGGTGCCAGCAGGCTCCAGCCTGCTCCCAAGGCAGGAGTTGGGGTCGAGGACACTGGCCTCCCCCACTGACTGAGGGAAGCAAAGGAAGAGAAACACATTGGGGCTGCACATCTGAGCGGGGAGACAAGCAGCAAACCGCTTAGCACTTAAGAGGTTAACACAATTCCTAAGTGTTCGGCAATCACTGCAATTTAGTGCCATTTCGATTATTACACAATAAACAGACCATGTTGTCTGGAAGCAAATTTTTATGAGTATAGCTGAGGGGCTGCAACTTATTTAGCTGCTGAAACTCGAAGGGAAAGAGCGTTTCCGAATGCTAACACCACAGATCAGAAACCCAGGTAGCAGCAAAGGGTTATGCTTAGGTCACAGCTCCGGCAACACTATACCCTGACCTTTTCAAATGAGGGTGTCGTTAAAAGGCAACCAAGTTCAGCCAAGTGTTCTTTAAACAGAACCATGTTAATAACAATATTGTTGAGTTTCAGAGTGAAAGATTTGGGAATTTTCAGAAACATGTTATGTTCAGGAAAGAACATCATGTTAACATGGGTTGGGAATATGTAAACTGTTTTGCCTGTCTCGAATATATATTACACACACACGCGCGCATACACACACACATGCACACACACACACGCACACATACACAGAGGTACGCATGCACACCAAAACCAGCCAATTCATAGATACTAGCCACGGCTGTATTTTACAGGTGAAAAGTGAAAGTGTTAGTTGCTCACTAGTGTCTGACTCTTTGCGACCCTATGGACTGTAGCCAACCAGGCTCCTCTGTCCATGGAATTCTCCAGGCAAGAATACCAGAGTGGGTAGCTGTTCCCCTCTCCAGGGGATCTTCCAGACCCAGGGATTGAACCCAGGTCTTCTGCATTGCAAGGGTATTCTTTATTGTCTGAGCCACCAGGGAAGCATTTTAGAGGTACTTGGGTGTAATGCTCACAAAAGAGATCAAATTCCTAATATAACAAGGATGTAAACTGGAAAAGGGGGTTGGAGGAGAGGCTAAGACCCTCCAAGTCTGTGCAAAGTCTCACTGCACACAGACCTTCAAGGGGCCCTTGTCCTTCCCACCCCACCCTCTCCCCCACAAGGCAGACAGAAGTTCAGATCTGGGGAGGAGGACAGCCCTGCCCCAGCTCCACGATGGAGGAAAGAAATCACTTCAGATGCACTTCAGGACTCTTGGTTCAAATGGGCACATATGCACACAGCCTTTGTTTACACTAAGACTTGCCAAGGCCTCTCACCTTCACAAGATGTCTAAGCAACCAAGCATGGAGGTTGTTCTTCTTACCCCCAGTTAACAGATGAGATGATTGAGGCTCTGCATTCAAAGTTTGAAGCAGCTTTGTTAGCACCCCAACAACGGCTCTATCTCAGGAACTCCTCCCTGAATCCCAAAAGGAAGGTCTAGGCTCCCTCCTTTAGGAGAACTGGCTGGACAAGCTTGTAGCAAACCACTGACCCAAAGAGCCTGGGACCCCTCACTACACAAGGTCCCTGGGACCCAAGGAGCTTAATGTGGGCAGCATGGGGGCAGGGCAAAGCTACAGAGGTCCACCCTGATCCCAGGAAGTAAGGAAGGTGCCTGCTGCTGACAGAGATGGGATGAGGATTATGGGAACATAGCCTCTGCCTTGTGACTGGCAGGGCCCCTTGTGTTCAGGAGGCTGGGCTGGATCCTCAGGCTGCTTCGCCCAGCTAATAAACAGTAGGTGGTGCAGAAAGGAGGTTCTAGCTGCTGACACCAGAGAAGGCAATGGCACCCCACTCCAGTACTCTTGCCTGGAAAATCCCATGGATGGGGGAGCCTGCTAGGCTGCAGTCCATGGGATCGCTAAGAGTTGGACACGACTGAGCGTCTTCACTTTCACTTTTCACTTCCATGCATTGGAGAAGGAAATGGCAACCCGCTCCAGTGTTCTTGCCTAGAGAATCCCAGGGACGGCGGAGCCTGGTGGCCTGCCGTCTATGCGGTCGCACAGAGTCGGACACGACTGAAGCGACTTAGCAGCAATAGCAGCAACAGCTGCTGACACCAGGAAAGAGTTTCCATTCCACCTTTTTCAGATCAGCCTCCGGACTGCTGAAATCTTACCTTTAGGATAGCAGGAGTGCTCAAATGCTGGAGTGCACATGCGTGCATGCCAAGTCACTCAGTCACGTCCCACTCGTTGCGACCCCATGGACTGCAGCCCACCAGGTTCCTCTGCCCATGGGCTTCTCCAGGAGAGAATACTGGAGTGGGTTGCCAAGCCCTCCTCCAGGGGATCTTCCCAAGCCAGGATTGAACTCGCTGTCTTATGTCTCCTGCATTGGCAGGCAGGTTCTTTACCACTAACAATACCTGGGAAAGCCCACTGGAGTGCACAGGAATCCTCAAATACTGGAGTGCGCCGGTTCAAAACACACAATTCTGATGAAGCAGGTCTTGAGCGGGGCCCAGGGACTCAGTAAACAGGCTGCTCAGGTAAGTCACATAACAGGCGGTTAGAGGAGCACAGTTTGGGGAACCCCAATCTGGGGTAACCTTTCTTTGTGTCTACAGCATCCTACCTAGTGATCAAGGAACTTTTCATGTACTGAGGTAGGGGGAAGTCATCCTGGCTTATATATGAATTAACTTGCCCTGTATGCTAACTAAAACAGCCTGTTTATGGCCTATCAAACATACATTATACATCTGCTTTCAGTATTAAGGAAAGGGTGTATTGACCAGAAATACAGAATGTCCATATTAAAAATAAAGATGAAGAAGCCTTCCTTCCTGGGACACCAGTGCTGGTCCTCCTTCCACAATAAGACTCCCTTCCCAGGTGCCGAGGCCATACTGACTAGCTGTGTACTGCTGATCTATTTTTTGGACACCTTGAAGGAATGTATCCCTGACTTGTTTAATGTTCTTTGTTCTGACGAGATACAAAGCTGTGCTGAAAACCATGCTTCTCCGGAGCAGTCCCTCAGAGTTAGCTGAGAGGCCGGCTTTTAGACTATATTCAGTTTGACTTAAATAAACTCTTTTCTATTCCTATCATAGATTGTTTATTGATTATTTTAGTCCATACTAGGTCTTTTAAAAAATGCTCATGCTCTGGGGAGGGGTAGCTTATTCAGTTTCTGACATGAATTTATGAGAGACTCTCAACCATCCTCCAATCAGTCCATCCAGCCATTCATCACCAATCCAGCCAGCCATCCTTCTGCTCAGCGGATCTTTCCTGAACACCTGTTCTGTGTCAAGCCATGTTCTAGGTGCTGGAGTGATAGAAAGAGGTCTCAGTATGCAGAGGAGGGAGCAAGTCTTAACGGGGCTAATGACTCAGAGAGGGGACACCACTGTGGGAGATGCAGAGATGGGTGGGCCCACCACGACTGCACACACTGTTGGCCCTAGGCATGGGGTCTCACAGCGGGCCCTGTGTGGCTTGGACCACGATAAAAGATGGCTCACGGCACAGTTTGAACCCTAAGGCACGAATCATCTCCTTGAGAGGTCTCTTCTTGCTGTCTCAGAGAGAGAAAATGCGGTACACCATCCTTGCACAGTGAGAGAGAGGAGGCATGGGCAAGAAGGGAAGCAGGTACAGGAGGGGAATGGCAATGGTGGCCACAAAAAGACTCTGCAGAAGTTCTGCATGCAGGGCCCCTTTAGAGACCCAGGTTGAGCCTCTTCAGAGCCCAGAAGCCACCAGACTTACAGCTTCTCGTCCTCATGCTCCGGCTCTATTTTGATTTCTCTTTGAAACACTGTAACTGGCCATTTTAAACAACCCTAGTAATTATAAAGCTATCATCCACGTGGTCCAGTCTCAGGGAAGAGTCTCAGATGAAACACCATCGACCAACCTAAAGGTAATTTCAAAATAAGCCGAGTTCAACCCTCACACTTGTCTAATAGTCTGAAGGAGATAACAGGTTACAGCACTGCTTGGGAACCCGGCTCTTCTCTCCTGCTTTCTCCCTGGAGTACTGCGGTGGCCCCATCTTTTCCACCCTCCTCAACACTATCCCCCAGGCCTCTTGCTCTCTAGCCTGACCTTCTCTCCCTCTCTTTTTCTTTCTGATCCTGCTGTCAAAACCCCCAAGGGACTGGCCTGCTTGCCCAGAGAGGGAAGTTGCTGCATGATTGTGAGGCCCTTGCACCTATCTGAAAAATGGAGACAATACCATGACCTCGTGAGTTTGTGGTAAGAATCAAATTATTTAAATAAAGCTTTTCATAAAGTAATTGGTATATGGTGGGCAACTGATGAATAACTTCCCCCACATGAAAACTTAAATGTAGGGAGAACATAGTAGATTTTGTTTCAGAAGAATTTATTATTTCAATAAAATGATTCTATACATTATAAATTTGGAGAGAATGTTCTCATAGTTTATGGCAAGGAGAATTGGAGAGTAAAGTTACGATTATGCAATGTTTTTCCCTTCAATAATTCCCATACCGATAGTCTAATGAAAATGGGCTCCCCAAATTCTGCATTTTTCTCATGTGTGTCTGTGCTAGCATTTATGTTATATTCTGAATTAACAAACATCAAACGCTAAAAAATTACATATGCATAAAAATGGGGAAAGGAATTTACATCTTTTGTAAGTCTCAGTGGGAACATAGTCAAACCTCTAGCCCTACCAGATACTCCCAGCTGAAACCACATGGTAATTTTGGAAGAGGGGAGCATTAATGACTACAAAACAAAAAGAAGGCTATTTGGGCATGTGCTAAAAAAAAAAAAAAAAAAGCCTTAAATCAGGCTATCGTTATCATTGGATACTGACTAATGAATATCATTCTCAATAAAGAACCTTCTGGCTCACTAATGTTCTTTCTGTTTGTTAAAATAGCATTCAAATCATTTATATAATGCAAAGTTAATGCCAACCCAAAACAAAATAAAGAAAAGAAAGAATGTCAAAAGAGCAAACTTTTAAACTCTGCACTTTTTATTATTAGATGTTATTCCTAACTTGTTAAAATTGATCAAATAGAAAGCTGTGAAAAGAGAAAAAATTAAGCCAACTAGAAAAGTGTGACTTGGATTTAATATTTTATAATTGCCAAGGGACATACTGAGATCAATGAATTTTTGCCTGAGATGAACGTCAGAAAGAGATGTACTTCAGTCTTTTAGGGAACATTGGTCTATTTAATTCCTGTGTCTGATGCATGTGAAATAGGCCTGCCTTGGCCTTCTTTCTTTGCCAGGGGCACTGCCTGCAGCGAACATTACCACTTTTAATAGGCCGCTGTCTGAGGAGTGGCAAGGGATCCGATAACCCATCGACTCTAATGGATCTGCCTGTTTATTCACTTACACCTTTTTTTCTAGCTAATTTTAGTTTTGCATGCGAGTTGTTTCACTTTGAATTAAATGAAAAGAAACAAAGGAAAAAGCCCGTGCAGCTAATAAACCATGATTATGTTCATCATGGCCTCTTCTCGACTGGCTCCTCCACATACCAGGTACCCCGTCAGAGAACAAATTCACTGTGGCATTTTCTCCACTTGTTGACAAAATTAATATTTTATACATGCTCAAATTTAGAGGAAAGATGAGATTATTCAAATCACTTGACGTAAAACACACTGTTGTTTATAGCAGATCTAAATGCCCAGCCTCGGGCCCCAGACGTCCTCAGATTTCAGACACCCGGTCAGTGACTTTTCCTGCCTGGGGACTCACCCCAGAGCTCTCTGCAGGGTCATACAAACAGGGCAAACGCCCAGATGCTTTGCTTTGTCTAATGAAAAACCAGAGGAGACTAGGTCTGAATGCCCTTCAACGGAAATAACAGGAATCAGTGTTTTTAAAACATCTTCCCTCCCCAACTCCTTCCTTACACCCAGAGTTTGAAGTTATCAGAAACCTTTTAGGCCAACATATGCCAAGGGACAGGAGAGGGACAAGGACGTCCAATATGGGAGATGATGAAAAAGGGGCCTGCCTCCCTAGATTTGCCAAACAAGAGCCATTTTCCATTGTGGGTTTTTGTTACACAGATCCTGCCTACAGAGAGGGTAGGCAGGGACACCCCTGCTCCACGGGGGCTCCCCCAATTAGTGGTCCAAGCAGGTTCTGGGGACTGCCACGTCCCCCCAACCCCTGCCAGCAGTAAAGTCAGCCTTGATTAGAGGGTGGTGGCCTGAACTTTGAGGGGAGGCTAACATCTCTCAAAGACCAGAAGTCTCACCTCTGACAGCTCATGCCCCAAGGTCACTATGCCAAGGATGGCATCAGACTGTGTGGCTGAGTTGTCTCCTGGCCAAAAGTTAAGAAGATTGTTGCCCGATCAAAAACTAAGATCACTAATAATTTTTAGAGAGGGATCTGGAAATTTTTAGAGACTCTAGACTCGTTGGGAGAAATAGAAATGAAGCATCGTGGAATTGAATAAAAAATAGAGCCCTCCATCAGAATGTCAACAGTTCTCTGAATGAAATCCTTTTGAGATGAAACAGCCTAATACTTATGTTTGCCCTCACGCAATTAAAACAGGGTAATTTTTTAGCCTGTTCGTCTTCGCTACAATCTGTCACTCGAAGGAGAAAGCCCCTGAGCATCCCAGCTGTATCCAGTTGAACACAATGGCTCTTCTCCCCACTGAGCCTCAGTGCAGCCGGAAGTCAGGCAGCTCACAGACTCCTCAGCCCTGCCTTTCCTGGACACACATTCCTGAGCTGTGCTTTCTACCCTCCAAGTTCCACATCACCCAGTGAGCCTTTCCTTCATTCAGCAACATTGCTTCACTAAATCTCCATCGACTTCTTCCCTATGCAAAGGACTGGACTGTCTGCTCAGTCGCTGCCTGGACTGAGTAAGATGTATTTCCATTTGCTTAAGAAATGAAGAAATGCAGTGTGTAGGGTCCCCAGCTTACCTCCCTGCAGTGTCATTCAATCCTGCTGTTCAACCCAGAGTCTAAGAGGCTTTCTCTCTTATCAACACACAGGGTACCATAAAATAACGGATAGGTCCACAGTCTGTGCCTGCGGCGTCACTGTGAGCACGTCCTCCACAAGCAAGAAACTCTGCAGTCACCGAATAATTATATTTCCCCTTGATGTGTGTGTGTGTGTGTGTGTGTGTGTGTGTGTGGACCTGGCTCTTCACTCTCACACCCAGTGTGCAAAGCAGACGGAGGAACAACAGACTCAAGTTGGAAGTGATTTACTTCATTAGCTGGGATTACAAGTTTAACTTACAAACCAGAGGTCAAAATTTCTCATTAACAAGGGGGCCGTGAATCGCTGCAGGCTTTGGTTCAAGAGGAGACCACTCTTATTACTAACTACACATTTCAATCTGTCTTTGATGTTCTCCTTCTTCCCTCCTCCCTTTTATTTTTTGGCAGAGGAGCTGATTTTAATTGTGGCACTACAACAAGGCTCCCTCATCCCAGGGAGCAGCCTCCTGTCTGCTGCCGCCGAGTGAGCCAGGCTGCGAGATTGGGTGCAGCCCATCGCTCAGGGCACATTTTAATGGCTCCCCTTCCCTACAAGGCTTGGATTGTTTTCCACGTGATTCTGGTTAATTTCGCTGCGGGAAAGGGCATCGGTTTTCCTTGTGAGCTTCTGATCCGTCTGCCTCTGAGAGGTGAAATATATTAAAACAGAGAAGGAGGCTGTCGTTCTAACTTTCCAAATGCACATTCTCCAGCACTCAGAATACAGAAAGAAGTTTGACAGAGACCATGACGCTAGGAAAAAAGAAAAAAAAAAAAGTGCTCTTTTGATAAATCAGCTTTGGTTGTTTACAAAATACTCACACTGTCTCCCTGTGCCTCTTCTCTTCAAAACCACTGCCAAGGGTTAAAAGAAGCAACTCAAATGAGATGCAACCTTTGCAGAGGACAGTATGAATCTCAAAATTCAACAGCATAGAAGCCTTCTCCAAATAGGAACAATGGGAAAAATACAGCCGAGCTTGTGGTGGGCAGTAAAAATAACAGGATGCTTAACACACACTTTCTATTTCCAAAGACCGAGGCCTTCACGCAGGCCACAGTGGCACCATGACCGTGTTCACTGAAACAGGGCTCCGAACGGAGTCACTGATGGAAATGATTACAATATCTAATTATTTAGAAGCATAGCAGTTATCGAAAATAACTAAATTGTTATTCCAGTCTAGTCTGGTAAGAAGGTCACATTCAAACCACATAAGCTCTAAGTGCTCCTGTTTCTGTTAATGTTCAGGGACGTCGGCATTCAAACCTGTTCTCCCTGAGAAGTTTTCTTAGTGGCCACTGTGTGAAGAACCCAGAGGTACCACAGAGACGATGGATGGGTGCCCAGAGCCCGGCAGAGAGACGGCTGCGCTGCCCTGGATTCGGACGGCACAGTGAGCCGCCTGAACCGGGCTTGCCCGCTTGGCTGCACCCGGATCCCGGGTAAGGCGGTCTGGTGTGGAAGGCAATGATGTGAGGAAGAAGAGCCACTGTGCAAGAGAAGTAAGACTAAGTGGGGTACAGCAGGGTTCTGCAGAGGACCAGTCCCCGCTCTGTGCTCCTCCTTCTTGGAAGATGACTGCATTCTTTGTTAATGTTCAGGTCGAGTCCCTTTAAATCTCCAGGTTCCTTTAACAAAAAATGCTTGTTAGAACTCAAGGAATCTGTTTGACCTGGAGGTGGGAGCTGTTCTCAGCTGGGGCCAGACAGCAGCTCGGACCTGGGGAGCATCGGTGGCTCCAGGTTGTGGGAGCCCGAGAGCCATGGCCATCTGGGCTAGCGGCCACTTCCTGCCACCCGGCAGCACCTCCGGCCAGGCCAGGCGGTTACCTTGACCCGGCTGACTGCTGAGGCATCTCACCCACTCTGGTCGGGGGGCCCCCTCGGCAGCCTTTCAATTTCAACAGGGGGCTATCTTAACAAGGAGACATCTTAGAAAGGTCATTATTGCTCGTCTAATTTCAAACAGGCACCACAATGAAGGGCTGTCTTTGTGCAGGATTAATTTTAAAACCTCAGGATTTGATGTCAGTGGGAAAGAAACCAGCGTGGGACTCATACTGCTGCCTTCCCCTGCTTCTGGCCATCGCCGGCGGCGCGTTTCTTAGGAGATGAAAACTCTGACAAGCCCTTCAGTCAAGCTGAAAGCAGGCAGCAGTCCAACAACACCCACAGGCCTCCAGGGCATCCTGTGACCCCTCCGAAAAGTCACATTCACTTTGCTCTTGAGAAAGGAAAAATAATGCTGGAGGCATTTTATTTTAAACCATGTGAAATAAGGAAATGTGAAGATGCGAAAATGAAGTGGAAAAAAAAAGTTAGAATTCATTTCCGTCCTTCGCAAAGGCTTAGAAGCCAAACTGGTTCATTTTGAAGAGTGCAAAAATCTGATCCATTCACCAGTAGGCAGAGACTACAAAATGCTTAAGGTAAAATATGTAAATATGTAAAATTATCTGTTGAAAACCATCTCCTTTTGTGCTTGAAAGATTTTTTTAAAGCATCTTTATTTCTATTCTGCATTAATATACTGTTGAACAGAAAAGTTACTTTCTGGCAAAGACAACAAAACCAAGGTGCTGAAAATAAAGTGATTTTAAAATGAAGTCCACAGATAAAGGGAAGGACAAAACGGATTCCATTTTCCCATCCCCTTGGATGGCATTTTTAGTAATAATTTAAAGTATATCATTAATATAAAAAATTATAGAATCCAGTTTTTTCAAAAGCAGTATTTGCTTGAAAACTTAAAACTCAACTGCCTGCCTCCATTGCTGTCTCTTTCGGAAGTGGGGTCTTCCTCTTCCTAGATTTCCTCCAGCTTCCCCAACCTAGTCCCCCGACATCCCTCCTGATAGAATAGCAGCCCCCTCAGCAGAGAGTGAAGAACACGCACCACAAATAATTGCCACCAACAGCTTGTTGTTTCGTCTCTCAGTCGCACCCTACTCTTTCAAGACCCCATGGACTACATCCCACCAGGCTCCTCTGTCCAAGGGATTCTCTAGGCAAGAATACTGGAGTGGGTTTCCATTTCCTTCTCCAGGTGATCTTTCTGACCCAGGGATGAAACCTGGGTCTCCTGCATTGCAGGCAGACTCTTTATCACTGAGCTGCCAGGGAAGTCCTTATTTCTAAATATTCTCAAATTAGTTTCTTTTTAAATATGTAGAATAGCAGAATGAATGCAAATGATTACGTTATTATTAACCTAGTTTGATTTAAATACTGTTTCGCAACAAAAATGGTTTGTTACATGATTTCCAACGTAAAGAAAAAGGCATTTCCTGCCCCCCTCCCCCCAACCCCATTCTCTGGGTTGGGAAGATTCCTTGGAGGAGGGCACAGCAATCCACTCCAGTATTTTTGCCTGGAGAATCTCACCGACAGAGGAGCCTGGCGGGCTACAGTCCATGGGGTTGCAAAGAGTCGGACATGACTGAGCGACTTAGCATACAGCACATTTCTTTTGGGAGGGTGTTTAACCAACTTAGGGATTGTCTCATCAATTCTTTACTTTGTAGCTGTCCTGTCTCTTCTGGGTAGAAGCTTCCATACTGGCTGGGCATCCAGCCCCCTCAGCCAGGGATGGAGGGATGAGCCTAGGATTGAGATGGGTGGTGTCTGAGGGCAAATCAGCTGAGCTTTCAAGCCAGGTGTACAGAATGCTCAGATTCTAGAGGGGCAAATGGGATATGCACTTGAACCTGTATTTACTGCAGCAGCATCACTGAGGGGAAATAAAGGCACTTAAAACTGAAAAATTGCTTTTCAAATCCTTGGCTATTTTCTGAAAAATCAGATGACAGACAGTAGAAGGCTTTCTGAAAACTGTTTTCAAATCTGCTTTCTCTAAATTCTCATGTTCCAATCCCTTGTTTTTAGGTTTTATTTTGTTTAAACCTATTTCCTTTACAGGGTCATCAAAAAATAAATATTTTTAAAAATCATATAGGAATTTCCCTAGTGGTCCAGTGGCTAAGACACTGCATTCCCAATGCAGGGGAAACGATTCGATCCCTGGTCAGGGAACTAGATCCTACATGCTGCAACTAAGACCCAGCACAGCCAAATAATTTTTATTTTTAAAAAAGCCAGTGTGTGCTGTGCTTTAAAAAAAAAAAAAGAAATCACACACAGATACTCAAAAGATAATTGTCCAGAAAGGTTTCCTTGCTCCTCCCCATGCTGATAGAAGACAAGTTACAGAGTTCATTCCCCAGCCCCTTTCTCCTAGACCTAGGCAGAACAAGCCATGCTCGAGAGAGCCCAGAAAGGAGGATGTAAAGAGCTTGACAGCAGCTGATGGGCTCAGTAAGATGAGGCTGGAAGCCAGGGTGTAAAGTGGTGACATTTTTGTTCATCATAGATTTTTTTGCATTAATTTTTATTAAACATATATTGCATTAAAATATTATTCTTGATTACTGAGTGCTTTGGCATGCTGTGCATGCTAAGTTGCTTCAGTTGTGTCTGACTTTTTGTGACCCTATGGATTGTAGCCCACAGGCTCTCTGTTCATGGGATTCTCCAGCAAGAATACTACAGTGTTATCATTTCCTCCTCCAGGGGATCTTCCCAACCTAGGGACTGAACCCATGTCTCCTATGTCTCCTGTATTGGCAGGTGGGTTCTTTACCACTAGTGCCACCTGGGAAGCCCAGTTTTGACACTGCTTTAAATTTTGCCCCCAGGCAGGTGCCTCGCTCACCTCTCCCTGGTCCTGGCTTTTTTGATGGGAATGATGGATGTCTCACTAGCTGACTGGGGTCCCACAAGGACCAGCCATCATGGCAGAGGAGGGGCCATTTCTCTCAATGCCTCACCTCCAGGTGGCTGGAAGCAATTTCTTTACTGGCCCTTCCCAATACAGGCTCACTGGGATCTCTCTTCTTAGGTCTCATTCCTTCATAAAGATTTCTGAAACTATAAGCCTCCACTTTTAAGAAATGCAGGATGGGAAAGAGTTACTGAGTTAAAAGAAGAGTTTTCTTGAACATCACACTAGAATAAACTATTCTAAGTATTGGTTTGGCCAAAAAGTTCATTCAGGCATTTCTGTAAGCTCTTACGCAAAAACCCGAATGAACTTTTTGACCAACCCAATACATCAGAAACCACATTCACAGTACATCAAGGTCTGCTGTTCTGATTAAGGTCTTGAAGAGACAGGAGATGTACGTTAACATCATTATTTTCAGCCACCTCTGGGCGACATTTATGGAACTGAGAGCTTGATAACATTTTATTTATTTAGTTCCCAGAAAGGGTGCTGGTGTATCTGAGGTTGCACAGTTACACGTACCAGCTGTGGGAATGAGCTGGCATATGAATTCAGATCGGACTCCAAAGCCTCCATACTATGGAGCTTTGGAGATAAGTTTTACTCTCTTTTGCACATTTTTCTGGCCTAGCTCTGTGCCAGGATGCTGAGCCCAGGGCTGAAGGTTGCCCAGTTGACTGCAATTGAGGCTCCCACACCACCCTCACCTTGTAAACCTAAGGACCCCTGAGCATGACCCAGGAGAAGCAGGTTCCCTTTCCACACAGACATGGCAAAAGCAGGTTTCTAGACCTATTGGGCAGCCCTTCACAGCAAAGGTGTGACCAGGATCAGCATCCATTCCTGCAGATGATGCTCTCAGAGGGGTCAGCAGCATTACTGATTTTTAAATTTATTTATTTTTTATTTGTCAGCATCAGTCTTAGTTGCAGCACATGAGATCTTCTTGCATCATAAAAGATCTTTCATTGCAGTGTTTCGACTCTAGTTGTGGTGGGTGGGCTCAGCAGCTGCAGGCATGCAGGTTCTCTAGTCCTGACTCATAGGCTTCAGTGTGGGGGCTTAGTTGCTACACAGCATGTGGGATCTTAGTTCCCCAGCCAGGGATCAAACCTGTGCCCCCTGCATTGCAAGGCACATTCATAACCACTGGACCATCAGGGAAGTCCCAGGAGTACTGACTTTTTAAAAATTTTATTTATTTGTGGCTGCACTGGGTCTTTGTTGCTGCACATGGACTTTCTCTACTTGCAGTTGAGTGGGGGCTACTCTTTGTTGGGGTGTGCGGGGCTTCTCATTACAGTGTCTTCTTCTGTTGTAGAGCACAGTCTCTAGGCATGCAGGCCTCAGCAGCTGTGGCATAGACTTAGTTGCTCCACGGCACGTGGACTCTTCTCAGACCAGGTGTCGAACCCATGCTCTCTGCACTGGCAGGCAAATTCTTAACCACTGGACCACCAGGGAAGTCCCAGAGTACTGAGTTGTAATTCAGGGTCCTTATGCAAAATGAATCAAGACTTCCTTTCTAAGCCAGCAAGAGAAATAGATTTCCAGCTTGAAAGAAAGAGAGGAGGAGTGTGGGGAGGAACCTTAGCTGTCACAGCTGGAAACTTCAGCATCAGGAAGGGCATCTCTGTGTGTCATGCTCCATCTCCAGTCAAGGACAAAGCAATCAGAAGCCTGGCTCTTCACCTTCCCTCCCTGTGGGTTCCTTCTGCATGTCCAGGCTCCCTGACTTTCTCACTCTGCTCTTCCCTTTCCTCCCCTTGGCAAGCCCCAGAGGGCTTTTGCACACGTGCGCTCACTCCGATTCCTTCTTAGCCATTCTCTCAGCTTTTCATGTTGTATTCTGCCAACTGTCTCTAGATGCAGTTTGTTTCCCCTAGCATACTCTTTTCAAAATTAGTCTATATTCTATATAAGGTACAGTAACCCATTTGTCTCCCCAAAACCTATAGCATTGTAGAGAATACTCAAGCCATTCCACCCTTGCCAAACTCCTATAATCCGTGGCTAACCCTCAACCTTCTAAAAGGTAGCCACTGTACATGAGTCTACATATTCTTTCTGATTTTTGTTCTGTGCCTTTGCAACACACGTAGGACTCCATTAAAACTATGCAGTATTTGTTGTTATTGATGAAGGTTTTTTTTTTTACATGAAAAATACATATATTGTTCTGCAGATTTTTTTTACTCAATAATACATCTTAAAGATCTATTTGCATACATATAGGTTCAACTCAATTTTTTTAAATTGCTATATAAAACTCCACACTCTGAGATGCCTTAATCTATTTAGGCATTCCAATACTGATGGGCATTTGGGTTTCTACAATTACAAAGACTGGTACGATCATTTCTCTGTGTGTGCATATATATGTTTCTTGGGGGCAGGTAAAGCAGAAGGGAAATTGCTGGGTTCCAGGGTATACACATTTCTAGTTCTAAAGGACATGGCTAGGCCCTCCAAAACAGTTGCACCAATAGGTAGCTCTGAGAGCACTATCCTGACATTCTCAATAGTACCTGATACTATCAGACTTGTAAATTTTTATCCATTTGATGAATGAGAAGTGCTACCTCATTTTTCAAATTTAATTTTGTGTTCGAGTGCAGTTGTTTTGGACTTCCCCAGTGGCTAAGCAGTAAAGGATCTGCCTGCAGTACAGGAGACTCAGGTTTGATCTCTGGGTTGGGAAGGTTCCCTGGAGAAGGGAATGGCAACCACCCCAGCATTCTTGCCTGGAAAACCCCATGGACAGAGAAGCCTGGCAGGATACAGTCCATGGGGCTGAAGAAGAGTCGGACACAAATGGTGACTAAACAACAGCAGTTGATTTACAAGGTTGTGCTAGTTTCAGGTATATAGCAAAGTGATTCATTTATACATATATTCATTCTTATTCAGATTTCAATATTCTTTCACATAGGTTACTAGAGAATATTAAGTATAGTTCCGTGTTCTAGACAGCAGGTCCTTGTTGATTATCTATTTTACATAGTAATAGTATGTTAATCCCAGATTCCTAATTTATTCCTTCCCTGCCCATTTTGCCCCTTTGGTAACCATAAGTTTGTTTTCCAAGTCTGTGAGGCTGTTCCTGTTTTGTAAATAAGTTCATTTGTGTCATTTCTTTAGTTTCCACATATAAATGATATCACACGATATTTGTCTTTCTCTATCTAGCTTACTTCACTTACTATGATAATCTCTAGGTCCATCCATGTTGCTGCAGAAAGCGTTACTTCATTTTATTTAAAAACTAATTCTGTTTATTCACTTCTGGCTGTGCCGGGTCTTCGCTGCTATAGGGCTTTTCTGCAGTGGTGGTGTGCAGGCTTCTCATTGCAGAGGCTTCTCCTGTTGCTGAATGTGGGGTCTAGGGTGCATGAGCTTTAGTCGTTGAGGCACACGAGTTCAGCAGTTGTGGCTCTGGGTTAGTAGCTGTGGTTCCCAGGCTCTAGAGCACAGATTCAATAGCTGTGGCTCATGGGGCTTGGTTGCTTCTTGGCATGTGGGCTCTTCCCGGATTAGGGATCAAACCCATGTCTCCTGCACTGGCAGACAGATTCTTTACCACTGAGCCACCAGGTAACCCATATTTCATTCTCTTTTTCTGGCTGAGTACTATTCCAGTATATATATATAAATACTACCTCATTTAAGTTGCATTTCCCTTAAGGTTTGGCAGGATTGAGCATTCTTTTTAAAAATCAATTTCTGAGCCATTTTCCATGCCTCTTTTGTGAACCTATTCATATTCATATACCTATTCATACCTACTCATATTCTTTGCCCGTTTGGGCAGCTTGTCTTTTCGCCTTATCACTTGCTTTCTGTTTGAACACACAGCAGGTGCTTGGGACACAGGGAATTTCAAGCTACTTATCCACTCTCTACGGGGACACAGCAGCTTTGGGCCAACCTGTGGGGTTTTGATGTATTCCTTTAAAGGGGATCAAATAGCACCTCTTCTGGGAAGCTTTCACAGTATTCTCGCAGCATTAGGGGGCCACTGGTCCTGAAGCTGGCAGGGACACGCAGTGGCACTGACCAAAAGCCACTTAAAGTCAGGGGACTCTGGCACACACTACACCTTGGGGTTTCCACGTGGAGCTCAGCAGCCTCTAATGGGCTAGTCCTGGGCCTGCCTCAGCCCAAAGCCTGGGGCTCCATGGGCCCCACCTGTAGACGCCTTCACCAGCTGAGGGCCTACTGTGTGCATGCCATACTCAAGGTGGCCCACAACTGCCACTTTGTTTCATCCCACTACGTTGACGGATGCCAAATCCAAGTTCTGCAGTTTTCTCCAAAGCTCCCAGTGTGGCCCTGGGAAGACTGGGATTTGAACTTGGATCAGCATCCCTACTTTGCTGATAGCCCTGCTGTGCTCCTGGGCTAGCTGCTCCTGGAAGCTGAAGAGTACAGGTCAGTGCCATCAGGGCCCAGTCACAGCATGCCACAGCCCTCCCAACACCTTTGCCCACCTGGTCCATCTCCAGAGCCCTGGTGGCAGAGCACTGGGGAGCCTGAATTCTCAGTGAGGGGAACACCTGCCTCCCCTTTCCCAAGGCCTCACATGAGAGGATGCTGAATAACAGGGACACAGGGGACAGTCATCCTTGAACTGAGAAAACCTCGGGTGGAGTTTCAGAGTCAGCCAGAGGACCACTCACCCCAAGTGCCCCAGCCCCGTGAGCCAAAGGAAGAGAGAAAGAAAATGGGACAGGGGACTTCCTGGATGCTGCCTGCCAATGCTGAGGACACAGGTTTGATCCCTGATCTGGGAACTACAATCCCACATACCGTGGGGCGACAAATCCAGTACACCACAACCTCTGAAGCCCTCAAGCCTAGATCCATGCTCCACAAGAGAAGCCCCTGCAATGAGGAGCCCGTGCACTGCAATGAGGAAGAGTAGCTCCCACTCACCGTGACTAGAGAAAGCCTACACGCAGCAACAAAGACCCAAAATAGCCAAAAGTAAATTATAAATAAATAATAGGAAGAAAGAAAATGGGCGAGAGGTTCTCAAAGGTAAACAGACAAAATTTTGGTCAAATTCCAATACATCTTCCTCTTAACATTTAATGCTAAAAAATCGTAATGGTGACCTGTTTGCCTCTGGTGAATTCCAGCAAATTTCAGACAGCCTATCTCTTGAGGTGACAAGCTGGGGGTACCTGAATTCATTACTGCCTGATTAATTATTCTGCCTTTGTAGGAGGGAAATGGGGACTTCAATCAGACACAGCCACCACCCCCGGCCACCACCTCGTCAGGCCAGACACTGCCTGCAAGCCTGGCCCGACTCCCAGTGTGGGGGTGACTAGGAAGCTGGGAGTGGTGGCTGGTTAGATGTGGCTGCCAGCGGTCAGAGGGCTTGGGATGTGGGGCCCTCTCTGCCGAAAAGAGCTTTGGGGCTGTCGAGGGAGGGAGGGGCGAGTGGGGTCCAGTAGCAGCTGAGTGGAGATTTCTACTCTGTCCCAGTAAGGGCCTGGCCACGAGGCCCTCCTCTGGATTCTCTGAAACTGGGTATCATCCCTTTGGGAGGGAGCAGGGTCTCAGAAGGTGCTATTTAGCATAAATGTATCCCTTGGGACACATGGTCACTTGGGTGAAGGCAAAGGTCTACCCAGAGCTGTGCGTGCGCACAGCCCCGACGAGCATTAAGGCAGAGTCTTGCCCTCTGGAGTGGAGCTTGGGGCAGCTCCAGGCACGGGGCAGGGTGAGAACAGCACCTCCCAATTGGTTTATTAGCCACCAAGGCACCCTCACTGCAGCCCTTTATCCTGCACACTCTGCATTTATCCGGGTCTGTCTACCAAGTTGTGAAGCACAGTCATATTTGAAGACTTGGCACAGTGATGTCTTTTTTCAAGAAGAAAAGACTAAATATCTTTGGAAATATCAGTTCCCCACCCCTATCCTGAGGCTGCTGTGTGTGTGGAGCAACAGAAGGCGCTCATTCCAGCCTCGCGCCTTGTGAGCCTTGGCCTCGGTGGGTATGGTTTAAAATCATACCCTGTCATAGATGTGCTGTGTGACCGTGGCCAAGGTACCTAACTTCTCTGAGTCTTATGTTTTCAGAGAAACTACTTCCCGCAGAGGTAGTTGTGAGAGCTAAATAAGAGAGCACATGTGAAGTCCTTGTTCTTGCCCCAGAGTGCCTCCTGACACGGGCCAGCTTGATCCAGGTGTTTTGCTGCCACTTTGTCAACCCTGAGCAGTCAAAATGCAAAGTGCTGGTTTTTGATACTAAGCTGTGCATGAATCCATCCTCTCACTGCCAAACTTCCAGGGGTGTGGAGAGCACGTAGTACAGGGCAATTCTGTAAAGCCCTGTTTCTAGGTCACAGCAGAGCAATCCAGATCCACCAGCTTTGCTGAAGTCCCCTCCCCGTTGCCCCTAGACTGCCCTCCCTGGAGGTGTCACCAGCCTCCTGACAAGCCACTTGGCAGGTATGGTCAGGGGCACCCTCAAAGGGCGAGAAGGGAGGGAACAGGCCCCAGGAAGACCCAGGACAGTTGCTCATGTGCTAGGGACAGGGGTGTGTGAGCAGAAGGGTCACCAGGGAAGCCATGAAGGGTCGGCAGTGATTCAAGGGCACCAGGAAACCAGGAGAGGGCGTCGCCGATCAGAAGCTGAGACCAGAGTCCAGTCCAGGGAAAAGTTTAGGTCCAGGCTGGTCAGAAGCGGTCATAGGCCAAGCAGCAAGAGTCCTCAGCCTGGTAGGAGCACTGAGGCTTGGACATCCCACTCAGACTTGTGGTGCAGGCCCAGCACCTGAAAGAGGTGTCAGAACCTTCACTCGGAACCCTAGAGCACACAGCATGAGGTCCTACCAGAAACAAGGGGCCCAGGTCCCCAAAAGAAAGCTCTAGCAATTAGATTCTCCTGAGATCAGTGGGAGTGAGGTTGCGGCACAGAGACAGACCATCCAAAGTAAAATAGGGCATCAGCCTCTACAACATCTTTGTTTTCAGCAGCTAAACCTACAAGGTTCAAACTTCAGAGATTTAAAAACAAGTTAATTGAGAAAGCTATAAAATATATAATGGCCATTTAATGACCTGGCCTTCAGATGGGAACAGCAGTCACCTCCCTTAGGTTTCCAGGTGTCTAGACACACACTCAATACCACCTCGGACATCTGGTTCCCACCCTCCCCCTGCCAAAACTCACTCAGAGAACCTGCATATAGCTTCCTTGGGGTCTTTTTTCTCAGTATGGGAAACTGGCCTCTCCTGAAACCTGACTATGAAACTGCCAAAGGGACCCCTGAAAAGACAAATGTTAAAGAACAAACATCAGGGCAGTGGTTCTTACTTGCTACCCCTTTGGAATCATAATATGCCCATTACACTGGTAAGAGATGAAGAGAGTTGTCTGAAGGAAAAACCAATGTCTATGGACTGAATTGTGTCCCCTCCAAATTTACACATGGCAACCCACTCCAGTATTCCTGCCTGGAGAATCCCATGGGTGGAGGAACCTGGTGGGCTACAGCCCATGGGGTCACACAGAGTCAGGCACAACTGAAGCGACTTAGTATGCACACAGAAATTTATATGTTGAAGCTCTAACCTCTCATGAGATAGTACTCAGAGATGGAGGCTTTGAGAGGTAATTAGCTTAGATGACATCATGAGGGTGGGGCTCCCATGATGGGATTAGTGGTCTTATTACAATACCAGTGAGCTCACTCTTTCTGCCATGTGAGGACACAGTTAGAAGGCAGTCCTCTGCGAGCCAGAAGGAGAGTTCAGAACCTGTCCATACTGGCATCTTGATCACAGACTTCGACCCTTCAAAATTTTGAGAAAATCAGTTTCTATTGTTTAAGCCATCCAATCTATGGTATTTTATTAAGGCAGCCCAAGAAGACCACGACACCTATGAATGGTCTGTTCTTCATTTTTCCTGGTCTGGTTTTGAAGCTACACTGTTAGCCAAAAGTACTAGGTGAACATCTTGCACAAGAGCCAGAGGCAGATGCCAATTCACAACGAGTAAAGGACCCTCTAGAAACTGTCAAGAAAATGCTAGGACCCTGATGATGAGAGGGTTATCCACAAAGACAAAGGCCTTCATTCACCTTCAGTTGCTCTATCTCACTACCTGTCAGAAGGTGACATGCTGATGCTAAGTCCCAAAGACAGGAAGGCCAACGGGGTGAGTGGTGGGTGGAGGAGGCACCAGACTCCAACCCCATCTGGAACTTCTGGACATTTCAGGCCATCAGCAGAGCAGACAAGGAGGCTGAAATGTATTCCCTCAGACTCTTCACATTGCTTCACAAATACCGGCCCCCAGCCCAGGGGATCCATGAGGGAAAAAGAAGGTCTCCAGGACACCTACGACTCAGTTGCCTTGTGTAGGAAGAACACTGGACCAAGTGTCAAAAGGCTTGACGTCTACAGACCAGCTACTCAATGTGTAAGCTGGGGCCTTGGGACAAGTTACTCAACCTCTCTGTGCCTGAATTTCCAACCTATAAATCGTATCCACACTTCCCACATTTGGTTATTATGGGGATCAATGAGAGAATAAACAATGGAGGTTCTGTAAGGGTTATTTTCCTTCCTCTTCCCTTTTTCCCTACCTTGGCCTCTTGTGTTTACCTGTTTGCTATTAATTTTATAGGTATTTCACAAAAGTCACTGACTGGGGAGAAAAATCTTCCCCTTTAAAAAAAAATGATGTCCATCCAGGGGCTAGGGTTTTGTGCTTTCAAAGGAGGGGGCACAGGTTCAATCCCAGCATAGGTTTGATCCTGCATGCCACATGGCACAGCCAAAAAAAAAGTCATAGATTTTTTTGGAAAGACTATGGGTCTTAGTTCAGACAAGGGGGAAAGAAAAACATGTTAATGAGTCTGGCACATAGTAGGTGCTCAGTGAATATTTGAGAAAGTAACTGTGCAGAAAGAATAAGTCCCTCTCCACTGGGCTCCTGTGTCTTAACTACAGTGCTCACTCAGAGATGTGGGGGTCCCATCCATGCTTGCCTCTCTCTCTCAAGTTTTGATCTTCACTAGGCAGGATTGCAGCCATGAAATTAAAAGATCCTTACTCCTTGGAAGGAAAGTTATGACCAACCTAGATAGCATATTCAAAAGCAGAGACATTACTTTGCCAACAAAGGTCTGTCTAGTCAAGGCTGTGGTTTTTCCAGTGGTCATGTATGGATGTGAGAGTTGGACTGTGAAGAAGGCTGAGCGCCGAAGAATTGATGTTTCTGAACTGTGGTGTTGGAGAAGACTCTTGAGTGTCCCTTGGACTGCAAGGAGATCCAACCAGTCGATCCTAAAGGAGGTTAGTCCTGGGTGTTGATTGGAAGGACTGATGCTAAAGCTGAAACTCCAGTACTTTGGCCACCTCATGTGAAGAGTTGACTCATTGGAAAAGACCCTGATGCTGGAAAGGGCTGGGGGCAGAAGGAGAAGGGGACAACAGAGGATGAGATGGCTGGATGGCATCACTGACTCGATGGACATGAGTTTGAGTGAACTCTGGGAGTTGGTGATGGACAGGGAGGCCTGGTGTGCTGCGATTCATGGGGTCGCAAAGAGTCAGACACAACTGAGCGACTGAATTGAACTGAGGGCAGGCACTGCCCAATACTGACCTTTGGAAAGCTCAGCAAACTTGGGGTGAACAGAAAGAGAGCTGTGTTTATACACTATATACATGCAGATTGCCAGACTCAATGGCATGGTTTTCAGGCTAGCAGGAAGCTCTTGGCACCTGACCCCTGGAGTACGGATGGCATGTGGGTAAAACAGAGTGTGATCCTTCTTTAAGAAAATGCTAGCTTCAAAGACATGAAAACAATCAACTGGATCCAATAAAAATCAGAAAAATACATTTTCCATGAATTATTATTGACAGTGCCAAATTTGTGTGGTCACAGAAATATTTATCTTTCTGCCTCTCAACAATCTCTTTAGCCCTTGTTTGCATAAGTGTTGTTTGATTTTTGGTAGTTTGACTCAGATGTGTCTAGATGTGATTTTTTTTTTTTTGAATTTACATTGCTTAGGGCTCTAAAGGCTTCCCTGGTAGCTCAGCTGGTGAAGAATCCATCTGCAATGCAGGAGACTCTGGTTTGATTCCTGGGTCGGGAAGATCTGCTGGAGAAGTTAGGGTACCCACTCCAGTATTCTTGGGCTTCCCTTGTGGCTCAGCTGGTAAAGAATCTGCCTGCAATGTGGGAAACCTAGGTTTGATCCCTGGGTTGGGAAGATCCCCTGCAGAAGGGAATAGCTACCCCCTCCAGTATTCTGGTCTGGAGAATTCCATGGACAACAGTCCATGGGGTCGTAAAGAGCTGGATGTGACTAAGTGACTTTCACTCACTCACAGGGCTCTAAAGGGATTCTTGAATCTGTGGATTTATGTATTTCATCAATTTTAGAAAATTTCTGGCCATTATCTATTCAAAAATTGCTCCATTCAATTCTCTCTTTCCCTGTCATTTTCTGGGACTTCAGTTACAATTTTGCTAAAATCTTTTACTATGTCCAAAGTATGATACACTCTTTCTGTATTTTCCATTCTTTTATCTCTTAGTGATTCATTTCAGATTATTTTCTTTCTTCCAGTTCACCTCTCTTCATCTGTCTAATCTACTGTGAACTCATCTAATATGTTCTTCTAGTCAAGGCTATGGTTTTTCCAGTGGTCATGTATGGATGTGAGAGTTGGACTGTGAAGAAAGCTGAGTGCTGAAGAATTGATGCTTTTGAACTGTGGTGTTGGAGAAGACTCTTGAGAGTCCCTTGGACTGCAAGGAGATCCAACTAGTCCATTCTAAGGAAAACAGCCCTGGGTGTTCTTTGGAAGGAATGATGCTAAAGCTGAAGCTCCAATACTTTGGCCACCTCATGAAAAGAGTTGACTCATTGGAAAGACTGATGCTGGGAGGGATTGGGGGCAGGAGGAAAAGGGGATGACAGAGGATGAGATGGCTGGATGGCATCACCGATCAACAGATGTGAGTTTGAGTGAACTCCAGGAGTTGGTGATGGACAGGGAGGCCTGGCATGCTGCGATTCATGGGGTTACAAAGCGTCAGGTATGACTGAGGGACTGAACTGAACTGAAACAGCCTAAATGAAAAGGAAAATAAAGAAGTATGCATATATAAGCTTTTAAAGTGTATATATATATATGTATATGCACTTTGCTGTACATCAGAAACTAACACATTGTAAATCAACTAAGATTCATGGGGTTACAAAGCGTCAGGTATGACTGAGGGACTGAACTGAACTGAAACAGCCTAAATGAAAAGGAAAATAAAGAAGTATGCATATATAAGCTTTTAAAGTGTATATATATATATGTATATGCACTTTGCTGTACATCAGAAACTAACACATTGTAAATCAACTATACTTCAATTAAAATTAAATATAAAATTAAAAAATAGTTAATATAACAAGTTCCTAGACCAATCAAAATATGTAAATATATGTCCAGGCTCTTTTCACATGTCCAAAGGTAGGTTCCATGGATGCCAATAATAATAATTACTAGTATTATAACAATAATCATAATACTCCCTTGTATTCACATAGTTCCTCATTGTTTAAAAACTATTCTGGGGACTTACCTAGTGGTCCAGTGATTAAGAATCTGTCTTGCAGTGCAGGGGACACAGGTTTAATCTCTGGTCGGGAAACTAAGATCCCACATGCCATGGAGCAACTAAACCCGAGCACCACTACTACTGAGCCTTTTGTGTCACAATTAAGCCCCAGCCAAATAAATTTTTTTAAATCTATTCTATATTAATTTTCTTATTTGAGGTACTCTATATTCATATAAAGAATTACTCTCCAAGTAATACTGCCCCATTTTACAGATGAAGCAATTCCGACAATCGAATGACTTACACATACAGATATACTTACCTGCAAGGCAAACATTGTCTCCTCATGACACTGTCTGATGAGAAGTTCAGAGAAGTTGCAGACAACTGCAATATGGTGAGTGTTGAGCTAAAAGTGTACAAGTCACAACCACCAAGTAAGGGGCAGAAAAAACAGACTGGAGGTTCGGGAAGAAGTCAAGTCAAGGAAGTCTTCCAGAAGTAAACAAAAGTCTCATTTCAGTTTCCACTCTCCTGGCTCTGAGAATGTTACTTTCTACTAAATTAACTTATTTCGTTCTCAGAATATACCAAGTTGATTTGGGGCTTGATAGCATTTAGGCTGCAGTCCATGGGGTTGCCAAGAGTCGGACATGACTGAGCGACTTCACTTTTACTTTTCACTTTCCTGCATTGGAGAAGGCAATGGCAACCCACTCGTGTTCTTGCCTGGAGAATCCCAGGGACAGAGGAGCCTGGTGGGCTTCTGTCTATAGGGTCGCACAGAGTCGGACACGACTGAAGCGACTTAGCAGCAGCAGCATAAAAGCTGTAAAATAGTATCATGTAATTTTTAACCTTTAAATTCAAAGTTTCTCACTCTGATTCTTGTACCAACTGTGTCCCTTACCTGGGTGCTTGCTAAAAGCATAGACTTAGGTAGAGGGGGATGAAGGCTACCTTGGATTTATTTTTTCTAAATTTCATGGGGGTGAGGTCCAGGAAAATGGCTGCTTTAAGTATGAACTACCTGGAAATTTTGAAGTCAAATATTTAATAGCAAAATAGAAAGGATAATTTTGTTACTGGTTTCAATAAGGACTTTTTTTTTTAGTAGGGATGGGAGAGAATGTGTATTTAGGGAAATGTATAAATGGTAAATGGGCTTCCCAGATGGCTCCATGCCAATGTAGGAGACCAGAGTTCCAACCCTGGATCAGGAAGATTCCCCTTGAAGAGGAAATGGCAACCTGCTCCTGTCTTCTTGCCCAGAAAATCTCATAGACAGAGAAGCTTCGGGGGTCCACATTCCACGGGATCGCAGAGTCAGACAGGGCTGAGGGACTGAGTGCACCTATAAACAATAAATGGTATATGGAATAAAGAGTTTTACCTATGCACTGTCAGCATCCCCCACCCCCACCCCAATCACCTACAAGGTGGGTGGCTTAAACGGCTCCACGTTTGATGACTTATTGAACACAGGAGCAAAGATATATATAATGTCCCAAAGTTCTGAAAGTCCTTCCTCTGAACTTTATGCTGCGATCTTCCAGTGCCCGGCCAGAAGCAGTCATAACGGAGTACCTAGAATGTGTGGACTTTAGAGAAAGACTGAAATCAAACCCCAGCCCATCAACCTTGGAGAGGACCAAGTGCGTTATAAAGTCCATTTATAAAGAACTAGAAACAATACTTAACGTCCCAGCTTACTCCCAGTTGTTGGGAGTCTCAATCGAGTTCACATAACTATTATAGATATAAATGAAATACATCATAAATTACTTAGAACCCTAACACATACATGCATGCCGTATCTGCCTATTTAAAGTCAGGCAGTACTCTCTGCTCTTTAATGTCTGCAATAGGTCCCCTTAATAGGGGGCACCTCCTCCGAGGTCAAAACCTCCTCTGAGCGATTATCAGCAGAAAATGAAAAAAATAAATGAAATGCACGACGACCCAGTACAAGGATCGTGGGTTGCAGCTCGGCGGGTTCGAGAAGGTCGAAGGGGTGGGATAGTGGTCTCTCTGCGCCCGGCTCGGAGCACGTGGTCCGCCCCGGCGGGAGCTTCGCGACAGAGGGGGAGGGGAGCAGCGTGGGACTTCGCGGAGGGGGTCCAGGCGGCCGGGGCTACGGTTGGGAGGCGCCGACTGCGCAGGCTCAGGATAGGCGCAACCACTGCGCAAAGATCCGAAGGGGGGGAGCGTTCACCCGGCTCCACGCTCCCTTTACCTACCTAATCTAAAAGCAAAAGCCTGCTCTTTTTTAAAAAAAAATCATTTTACGACTGTATTGGGTAGCCGTCCTGTGCAAGTTGCTTATCATAAGAAAGCCTCTTTTCCCAAATTGAAGAAGCCTCCTGCCCCCTCCGCCCCCGTGGAGTCGCAGTGGACGCGCCCCACCTCCCCTCGGCCTCCGGAGGTGGTTTGGCGCCCCCTCCCCCTCCCCAGTGTCGCGAGTTGGCGCCGCTGCCACCCCCTGGTCCGCGCTCTCGGCCCTGCGGCCGGGCGGTACCCAGCCCTCCCGGCGCCCCCCTCCTCTCCTCCCTCCGGCCTGCCCTTCCCCGCGGGACTGCCACCCTCCACCTTCGCCCCAGCCTTCTCTCCCCGCCGGAGCCGCGGAGGCAGCAGTAGCAGCAGCAGCAAGAGGAGGAGCCAGAGGCGGCGGTGGCCGGGGAGCCCATGGCGTACAGTCAAGGAGGCGGCAAGAAGAAAGTCTGCTACTACTATGATGGTGAGACGCCGGGCAGGCGGGAGGGGGGCGGCCCGGGGCTGTGGCGCCGGGCCCGGAGCCGCATCGGCTCTGCGGCCGCCGTCGCGAGTTGTCGCGCCGGGTGCTGAGGGGTCAGGAGGAGGGACCGACTTTTGGCCGCATCTTAACCCATTCCCGACCCGACGCCGTCCGGCAGCCTCCTCGGGGAGCCAGACGGACGCCCCACTCTCCCTCCGGCCCCCCTCGCCCCGGCAGTGCGGTCCGCCGCCGGCCTGCCTTGGCTTGGTGCTGGTGCGAAGGGGGCGGCCCTTCCGCGCGCCTGTCCCGCCCGCCGCTCGTGGGAGGGAGGTGTTGGGGGTCCCCTGCTCCGGCCGCCTGCACCCGATTTCTCCTCGCGGGCCCAAACAGCTACCCCGGCCCTGACTGCACACAAAGCCCCACGGCCCCGAGAGCTCCGCCCCTCCAGCCCCCATCCCTCCCCTCCCCGCCTCTTCGTGTCCCCGGCTGGCCCGAGCGTCTCCTCCTTTTTCTGCCGCCGGCCTCACCCCGGACCCCCCGACCGGGTTGGGTGCTGAAGAGTAGCCCCTGAGGGTGGGGGCCCACGTCCACCTTGAGGCTCGTTCGCACCCCTGTTTTGCGTGGACTCCATCCCTTTCCTTTGTTTGCCGGGTTCTCTGAGCGCCACTTTCTCAGCACTCAAATGAAAGGGCTTCACTTCCTCAATAAAAAATGAGGGTTTTCGAGTTTGAGGTAGTCAGTCTTCACGGGAAATGCGACGGTGGTGGGGCAGCGTATTGTCGCTGTTGCTGCTTGTGTCGTAGATCAGCCTCAATGGGTCCTGGCTTGCCTCTCTGAGAGGCGGTTACCACCCACTTCTTTGTTACTCTTTGTTCGATCAGGAAATACACCCTGCTTTGGAGGTGTAGGACCGATAGGTTTGGCATCTGGCTTGCGAAAGCTGTTTCTAGGTGGTGGGAGTCCTGGTGTTGAAAAACTTTGAGGAGTACGGCAGAAAGTACTAAATAATCAGATAAGCTTGAGCTCATGGAACAGTAAATTACAAAAATCAAATGATTTCGTTTTAGAGGTTCTGACCTTATTTGCAGTTTGAGCAGTAAGTCTTTTCGAATCCCTTTTCCTGTGCTAGTCTAAATTAAACTAAAAGAAGTGGTTAGCTTTTTTATAGTTTGCACGAAGACATTAACTTGGTAAATAGTTCCTAGTTTGGTTACTCTCCAGAGAAGAAATTCTAAAATTGAACAAAGAAGCTAGGTTCAGGGACCTGAAAGTCCATCTGATTTGTGTGAAGCTGTAAAAATTTTGGAAGCTGTTTCCTACATTCAATGTATCATAAATCGTAAAATCGTAGACTGATGGAAAGATCTTAGAGGACTAGGTCAGAATAAATCTAGACTTTAATTTTAAAATGGCCATATATCATGTCTGTTCAGTTAGCAAGCATGAATCATTTTCATGCCTGTTTATATAAAATAACCACCTGTGTCATTTGTGGAAAAATCTAAAATCTTACAGAAGAAATCTAACTGTTAAATATTAACAGCCATCTTTTTAAAATATTTTTTGAGAAGACTGCATGTACATGTGATACAAATTGATTTGAAATTATGCCATCATGAAGGGGTGGAGATGGGAGTAGATTTTAATTTTAATATAAATTACTGAAGTTTCTTAGAGTTAATTTTTTAAGAGTTCATGCATATTTTGGGTCACTGGCCTTGACTTGGGTTCCATGACCAAACAGAAAAGTAAATAACCATGCATGTAAGTTAATTTTTGAAATGATATTGTTTCTAAGGTTTAGAGATGTGTTAGCAGGGCTTGGGGTAGAGAAGAAAGGTTTTTAAAAGGTTAGGGTAACTGGTACTAAGGCTCTGCCTGCAGCTGTTAGTTGTTGTTGACAGTGATAGACTGATAAAGTGAGCTGCTTGAAACTTCTTGTCACCAGGCTTGAACTGCAGAACCAGAAGGTACACTTAAGTAGCAGTTTTATCAACAGCTGTTCTTTTCCTGGGCCCATTTACAATGAGCCTTCATTGAGGGGATGGGAGCAAGTATTGATCCCAAGGGCAGGATGCAGACTTGATAGAAAGAGTAATCTTTGTGATTTAGTCAGTACGTTACAGTGGACCATTCAACTGCTTCATCCGATGACCAACAGCAGGTGTATAATTGAATGTTTAGATGTCTCTGGTTAGGTTATCTGTCTTTTGTCTATGGCTCTTCCTTGACTAATTTTTAGAATGGAATATGTAATTGCTTACATTGGGAATATGCTTTGGGTTCTTTTTGTGGGGGTGGGCTAGTAAAATATTTTGCACAGGTTATTAAAATGAGTAGGTATCATTATGCTAATTCTTTGTAGGTGATAGTATGTTAAGCTGTGCATAGTTAATTCCAAAAGCTTAGATTTTCATCACCAGAAAAACCCTATTTTGTCAGCTTATAAAGATAGTGATAGTAGTATTTTTTTCTTTTTTTAATTGTGAGGAAAGAGCTTGTGCGTCAGAGAACTGACTCTAAGATAGACAAACATCCAGTATTCCTTGCCAGGGGAGGTCCTGTGGACAGAGGAGCCTGGCAGGCTACAGTCCACGGGGTCCCTCAGACACTACATGGCAACTAAGCAACAACATCAGTGTCAAAAATAATAGTGTCAGTGTCAATAATCTATGAAGCTAGAATAGCTGTTTTTAACTTGTTGTAAAGGAAGTAGAAGGAAGAAAGATCAAGAGGGAAGTAGTGAGGTATACCAAATTCTGTAACCATAGGGACCCTACCTTTAGGCTTACTGGGACCAGTAGGCCTACTCTTGGTGACACAGAGTGTCTAGAAAATGAAAGGGACTTCTAAAGATGTATGTTCTTTTCTCTATTCACATTACAGTCTCAGTATCATACCGTTTAGGTCACTGGAATGAGAGTTTCAAGGCATCGATGGATGAAATATCCTTAGACAGACCTTTGAGGAAAAGTAAGAGAAGTTTTGGGGCTTCCCCACTGGCTCATGGGTAAAAAATCCACCTGCAATGCAGGAGCTGCAGGAGCTGCAGGTTTGATCCCTGGGTGGGGAAGATCCCCTGGAGAATGGAAAAGCAACCCACTCTAGTATTCTTGCCTAGAGAACCCCATGGACAGGGGAGGCTGGCAAGCTACAGTCCATAGGGTCGCCAAGAGTCGGACATGACTGAAGAAACTGCACGTACAAGAGAAATTTTCACTTTTGCAGCTTTTGACTCATGACTCATTTCCTAAGTCTTGATCATCTAGTATATACTGCAAGATTGTTGATAATCTATTAAACGATATAGTTATATCCCTTCTGGCTTTAAAATAATGTGATTTCTAGGAATTTCCTGATAGTCAAGTGGTCACGGTTTTGAGCTTCCCCTGCAAGGGGCGTGGTTTCAGACCCTGGTCAGGGAACTAAGATCCCACATGCCACATGGCAAAAGAGAAAAAAATAAAATGATGTGATTTCTGTACTTAAATATAATTGGCAAACCAAGCTGTGTTAGGCTCTGATACATGTACATGTATCTGTATGTACTGATACATACATCAGTAATACTTTATCAAGAAATACTAACTGTAGTTTGTTTTAAATTAGCTTGAGGCCAGTTACCTTTAGTGTCTGTTTTATTATGTACAATGTATTAATAATAAGGTTATATATCACAATTTATATGATTATATGCATTGTTCTGTGTTGTATTTTTCCCTTCTCTGATAGGGTTCGTCATACAATTTGGAGAAAAGTGATTCAGAGAAAATCACTCAACACTGTACAAAGATAGACTATAAAAGTTACCAATATCATGTCTCCCAGTATACACTGACTGAGTCTACTGTAGCACATTATAAGAATTCTACTTGGCAGTCAACTATTGGCAGATTTCCTTAGATTTTATTTATAACGGTGATGCCAGAGCCTTTTGCTGCTGCTGCTTAGTTGCTCAGCCGTGTCCGACACTGTGCAACCCTATGGACTGCAGCCTGCCAGACTCCTCTGTCCATGGGGTTCTCTAGGCAGGAGTATTGGAGTGGGTTGCCATGCCCTCCTCCAAGGGATCTTCCCCACCCAGGGATCAAACCTGGGTCTCCTGCATTGCAAGCAGGTTCTTTACTGCTGAGCCACCAGGGAAGTCCAAGCCTTTTGCTAGGTAGTCTTATAATATATCTGCATGGGTTCTTAGATATAGTATAAACATTATTATCCATGAAATAGGAAATCTTTTCTTTGGAGGCAAATCTGGATACTGAATTATAGCAGCAGTTCATAAATACCAGTGGTTTTATTCCACATCATTTATTTAAACATGGCAAAACATAAGACTGAGATTTTCATATACTTGAATTCTCTTCCCCAAGATTTTTTTTTTTTACCATTTACTTCCTTCACATTTCACCTTAACAGAGAAGCTTTTCCCTTTTCCCTTAATCCCTGTTACTGTTTTTCTCCCTATCAATTACACCTAGTTTTTGTCTTTCTTCCTACTGTAGTATAAACTTCATGAGGATAAAATTGTTTTGCTGATGTCTACACTTCTACCTTTTCATACTGTTCATGGGGTTCTCAAGGCAAGAATACTGAAGTGGTTTGCCATTCCCTTCTCCAGTGGACCACATTCTGTCAGACCTCTCCACCATGACCCGCCCATCTTGGGTGGCCCCACACGGCATGGCTTAGTTTCATTGAGTTAGACAAGGCTGTGGTCCTAGTGTGATTAGATTGGCTAGTTTTCTGTGATTATGGTTTCAGTGTGTCTGCCCTGTGATGCCCTCTTGCAACACCTACCTTTTTACTTGGGTTTCTCTTACCTTGAANGACAGGGAGGCCTGGCGTGCTGCGATTCATGGGGTCACAAAGAGTCGGACATGACTGAGTGACTGAATTGAACTGAACTGAGGGAGAAAATGTTTATATTTACCTTCTTATTTAGTCTCCTTGGAGAGAAGCTAAATGTAAACATTCTCCCCCTATCAGTATGCAGTTCACACATGGAAATGTAATGGAATCAACTTGGAAAAAAACCTTTCATTTTATTGGCTTAATACATAGGCTGTTGGGACCTGTTAGCCACAGGTTGGGATTCTTCTCTGGTGGATCAAATGGTAAAGAACCTGCCTGGAATGCAGGAGACCTGGGTTCAATCCCTTGGTTGGGATGATGCCCTGGAGAATGGAATGGCAAGCCAACTCCAGTATTATGGCATGGAGAATTCCATGGACAGAGGATTCTGGTGGGCTACAGTCTAGGGTCCCAAAGAGGCAGACACAACTAAGTGAATAAATCATAATCAGTCCAGTTCAGTTCAGTTGCTCAGTAGTGTCCGACTCTTTGTGACCCCATGAATTGCAGCACACCAGGCCTCCCTGTCCATCACCAACTCCCAGATTTCACTCAGACTCACGCCCATCCAGTCAGTGATGCTATCCAGCCATCTCATCCTCTGTCGGCCCCTTCTCCTCCTGCCTCCAATCCCTCCCAGCATCAGAGTCTTTTCCTTTGAGTCAGCTCTTCACATGAGGTGGCCAAAGTACTGGAGTTTCTGCTTTAGCATCAGTCCTTCCAGTGAACACCCAGGACTGATCTCCTTTAGGATGGACTGGTTGAATCTCCCTTAGTCCCAGGGACTCTCAAGAGTCTTCTCCAACACCACAGTTCAAAAGCATCAATTCTTCAGTGCTCAGCTTTCTTCACAGTCCAACTCTCACATCCATACATGACCACTGGAAAAACCATAGTCTTGACTAGACAGACCTTTGTTGGCAAAGTAATATTTCTACTTTTTAATATGCTATCTAGGTTGGTCATAGCATTCCTCATGCTAACATATAAAGCAAACCCACACACACACACACACACACACAATAAATAAATAGAGGGACAGAGGGGGAGAGAGAGAGAGAGAGATTCCAATCTCACTGGGAATGAAAAGAGTAGCAGCCACAACATACAGTTGTCTTTGAGACAGTATTATTTAAATCACTACAGTAAAGCAGAAATCGAATCAGTTTAAGAGATTTAGCTAGAAAACCACAAGAATCATAGCAGGGCTTTCAGAAACATCATTTGGGAACATTCATTCTGTCTTTGTAGCTTGAAATTAGCATTAACAAACTATAAACAATTAGGTGTGGCTATGTTCCAATAAAATGTTTTTTGCAAACAGGTAAGTATATCATAAGCCATAGCTGACTCCTGCTGTGGAGATTGTAGTATTGGTATAATTGTAGAATGGTGGAACACAATAGAGGAGAAATAAACCCATGTGCTCTGACCCAAATGAATACCCACAAACATGCCAAGGCCTTTGAAAGGTAAAGAATGATCTCTTGATCAGATGATGCAAGATTGGATTTCTGTGTAGAATAGAATGAATAAAATGAATCTTGACTCTTACTCCAAAATATTGAATTAACGTACAGACTTTAAGTGTCAAGTGAAAGTGAAAGTTGCTCAGTTGTGTCTGATTCTTTGTGACCCCATGGAATGTAGCCTGCCAGGCTCCCCTGTCCACGGAATTCTCCAGGTAAGAATACTGGAGTCGGTATCCATTCCCTTCTCCAAGGGATCTTCCCAACCCAGGAATCGAACTCCGGTCTCTCACACTGGAGGTGGATTCTTTACCATCTGAGTCACCAAGGAAGCCCATTAAGTGTCAAAGCTAAACATAAATTTTCTAGTAGGGGACTTAGAAGAATCCAAATCAATGGACCATAAGCTTGTGAAAAGATATTCAGCAGAATTCATCAGTCATCAACATCAATCTTAATCAGCATCAATCATCCAGGAACTGCAAATCAAAACCTCAGTGTGCTCTCAATACAGACTGACAAAAATTGATATGATGCAAAAGAAAGACAATCCAAACAGAGGCAAGTATGTGAAGCAATAGACATTAGTTCTTGGAAAACATGCAAAATGATCAAATTGTTAGAGTTACAAAATCCTCATTTAGATTTTTCCATATGACATAGCAGAAAGACCTGAATGAACCTTTTGGCCAACCCAACACTTTATAAAGAAATTGAGCTTTTGTACTACTTTATACATGTTGAAACATCATGCAAATCAGGTTTTCCAATTCTAAGCGTTTATCCTTAGATCCAACCAGTCCATCCTAGAGGAGATCAGTCCTGGGTGTTCATTGGAAGGACTGATGTTGAAGCTGAAACTCCAATACTCTGGCCACCTGATGCGAAGAGCTGACTCATTTGAAAAGACCCTAATGCTGGGAAAGATGGGTGGAAGGAGAAGGGGACGACAGAGGATGAGATGCTTGGATGGTTTCACCGACTCAATGGACATGAGTTTGGGTAAACTTGGGGAGTTGGTGATGGACAGGGAGGCCTAGTGTGCTGCAGTTCATGGGGTCACAAAGAGTTGGACACGATGAGCGACTGAACTGAACTGAATAGAAGCATTTATCCAAAAATAAATAAATAAATAAAAATAAAAAAATACTATAACTTCCCAAAGACCTGTTCATGGATATTCATAGCTGTTTCATTTACAATAGTTAAGATGTTTAAATAATCCAAATGATCATCAATAGTATGAACAAATCATTTTATATTTATAAAATATCACACTTCATAGCAATAAAAACAAATGAGTTACCAATAATCACAACAACATGGTTGAGTGCTGATTGAAAGAAATCAGATATACAAAAAACATACCATATGATTCCAGTTATATGAAATTCTAGGATAAATTGCTGTAACCTATTGTAAGAGCTTCCTCAATGATGAGGGCTTCCCTGATGGCTCAGTGGGTAAACAGTCTACCTGCAACAAGGCAGATGCAGGAGATGTAAATTCAATCCCTAGGTTGGGAAGATCTCCTAGAGGAGGAAGTGCAACCCACTCCAGCTCCAGTACTTTTCCTGATAAGTCCAATGGACAGAATGGACAGTGGAGCCTGCCAGGTTACATATAGTCCAATGGGTTCCAAAGAGTCAGACATGGCTGAGCACAAGCCCGAGACAAGACAGTGGTGAGAGGAATCAGATCACTGGTTGCCTTGAGCCCTGTAAGGTATTAACCTGGAAGAGGGGGATGGACATATTTCACTGATGGTAATGATTGCACGGGTGTATACATTGCTACCTGTCTGTGTAACTGTGTTCTTGAAATAGAGGCATGTTATTGAAGGTAAGCCACGTAAATCATCTGCTTGCAATGCAGGAGACTTGGGTTCAGTCCCTGGGTCAGAAAGATCCCCTGGAGAAGGAAATGGCAACCCACTCCAGTATTAGTTAGTACAAATAATTACAAGTACAAAAATGATGATAAAATAGAGGCAACATTTTGGGGAAAGTTAATGGGAATTTGATTAAATTAGAAGAATGGATGGGGGACCTAGAAGGTTTTGAGAGCAAGGAAACAAGAATTCTCCCTCAATTCAGTAAGTTTTTTGAAGATTCTAATTATCAAGAATATAAGGGAAACATTTCTTATTTGTTCCTAAAATTTTTTATACAGAATCTCACCAGCTTATTTACTCTGTTAAGCATACATAGATCCTCTCATTTTCCTATTTATATCTTTACATATTTGTGTCTGTAGCTATCATCTACCAATGTATCTATTACTATATCTATCTATTCCTCTGTATGTGTGTATATGTATGCAATGATATATAATGTACATAACTATAAACAATATAAAAATTTTTTAATGTTTTATGTAATCCATGTCCTCTGTTTTGCAGAAAAACTCAGATGTGCTGCTGAAAAGAGTTCTGAAAATATAAATTATTATGGATAAAGCCTTGGTATTCACTATTGATACATTTCCTTATATCATTTTTGCATTTAAATTGGAAGGAAATATGAAAAGCATCTTATTTGCAATGCAGATATATGGTACTCTGTTCAAAATGTGTATCTCAGTGTAACAGGATATGACATGTTGTTAGTTGCTATTCCACTGGCAAAGGGGGGTTAATACCACTATTTATTATAAATCATGTAAAACTTCATATGTAAGGGAAGATCCTACTTGTACTGTAATTTATGGGATTATAACTAGCTCCGTATACTTCTGAAACCACCCAAAATTGTTGTGAAACTGTTTTAAAATCAATTTCCATTTTATTAAATATTGTTATTAAATATTGTCTTTTACAAGATTATTTTGTGAATTGTAATTGCTTAGGTTCTCCAGGGAAACTTCCTTTTTAAAAATAGAGAGTAATTCATAAGAACACATTTGATTATGGAAGTTTTTATTTTTTCAATTTATTTTAGCAAACACAGGCAGCAAGTTAAAAAGAACCTACTTTGTCCATCATCACTAGTAATTTTGTATAAATTTCTCAGTATCATGATGTTCTAAATTTTCACATAAAAGGAAATATTTAGATCTTTAAATAATTTTTTTTAAAGTAATAGCAGGAAATGATATAACACTAGATCTGAGGTCCCTAGACCATGCAACTCGACTTGAGGACTCAACTCTACCTACCAGGAGACAGTTAAAAGTAAAAGACTTACAGACAGGAATACTCTATTCAGCAAGTATCTTCTTCAAATTTGATGTAGCGATAAAACAGAGCTTAAAAGAGTTCAGCAATATGAAAGCAGCATTACAAGAAATTATAAGAAATTGAAATTTCAAAATTACAAATTACAAAATTATAAGAAATGTTAAAGCAATTTTGCTAAAGAAAAGTCCAAAATTGGAAACAAAAATTATGAAAGGAAAAGCTCATTAGTAAAAGCAAACATAGAGTAAAGGAAGGAACTCATCTCACATGAAAAGCTAGAAGGAAGGCTGAAAGAACTTTGTTTTTTAACAAAATCACTTATACCCACAATAAGGAGTTAAGAGATATATAAAGAAATTAGATGTAAAACAAGATATTAAAAGCAGTAATTTTTAGGGGAGGAGAGTACACATGCATGGTTGCTACAATGTATTTGAAATAAGAGATCAATAACTTAAAACAGTCATATAGGTAGGTAGGGAGATAGATCGAAAACTTCATGATAGCTGCAAAAGAAAAACCTATACTAGAATCACACAACAAAAGCAAAAATGTATCCAAATATAACAAATCTTATGAGAAAGGAATAAGACAGGAAGAAAGAAAAAAAGATACCTACAAAAACAAGTCTAAAGCAGTTAGAAAAATGAAAATGTGAACAAACATATCAATAATTACTTTACATGTAAATGAACTAAGTGCTCCAATAAAAAAGAAATCGAACAGTTGAGTGGATACATGAAAAAGACTCGTATATGCACTGCTGAGAAACAGTGCCCTCTCCAGAAAGGGAACATAACCTCAACATAATCTAGCTTATATATGAGAAACCCACAGCTAACATCCTTCTTAATGGTGAAAAGCTAAAAGTGCTTTCTCTGAGATCAGGAAATATACGAACATGTTCTTGCTTGAAACTTTTATTCCACATAGTGCTCAAAGTATTTGCCATAGCAGTCAGTAAAGAAAAATAAAATCCAAACTGGAAAGGAAGAAGGAAAATAGTCAGATGATAAGATACTATTTTCAGATGATATGATACTAAGAAAATCTAAAGACACCACCAAAAACTATTAGAGCTCATCCATGTATTTGGTAAAGTTGCTTGATGCAAAATTAATATACAGAAATTTGCTATATTTCTATAGATTAACAATGGAGTATCAGAAGCAGAAATTAAGAAAACTATCTTACATACAATTGCATCAAAAAGAATAATACCTAGGAAAAAAAATTTAACTAAACAGTCAAAAAACCTGTATACATACACACAGGTGGAAAGATATACTGCTTTCTAAGATCAGAAAAACCACTAATTTTGAAATGCCCATACCCTCCCAAGCAGTCTACAAATTTGGTCTAATTCCTATCAAAATGTCAATGGCAATTTTCACAAAACTAGAAAAAATAATTCTAAAATTTGGAAATGCAAAAAATCCCAAATAGCCAAAGCAATCTTGAAAAGAACAGAGGAAGGTGTCATGCTTTCTGATTTTAGACTATACTGCTTACCTGCAGTAATCAAAATAGCACGATATAGGAACAAAACAGACACATAGATCAATGGGACAGAATGAAGCGTGCATAAATAAATGCATGCATTTATAGTCAATCTACAGCGAAGGAGGCAAGAGTATACACTGAGAAACAAAGCAGTCTTTTCAGTAAGTGATGACGGCAAGACAGGACACCTACATGTGTAAGACTGAGATTACAACATTTTCTCAACACCATATACAAAAATAAACTCAAAATGGAATAAGACTGTATACCAGACATTGGATAAATATGTATATCGGGTTTTTTATTCTATTTTACTATTGATTATAATTTCATTCATTATCATTGCAGCTACTAAAAAACATATTTGGCATAATGCCTTCCAGGCCCATATCTGTTGTTGCAAATGATATCATGCTTGCTGAAATAAGTCAAACAGAAAAAGACAAATACTGTATATTATCACTTATATTTGGAGTCTAAAAAATAAAACAAACAAACAAGTATGAAGAAACAAACTCACAGGTATAGCAAGCAAACTATAAAATGGGGAGAAGAAAGGGGAGAAGAGAGTGAATGGGGTATGAGGATTAAGAGGTACAGACTCCTTTGTATAAAATAAATGAGCTACAGGGATATAATGCATAGCACAGAGAATACAGCCAATATTTTATAATAACTTTAAATTGAGTATAATCTATAAAAATTCTCGAATTACTTTGTTGTACACCTCAAACTAATATAATATTGTACATCAACTATACTTCAATTAAATAAAAATATTTTGGATCAGTGAAAATAACCAAAAACCAAAACCAAAACAACTGTTTGGCTCTTCTATTTCCTTCAGTTCAGTTCAGTTTAGTTGCTCAGTCGTGTCCGACTCTTTGCGACCCCATGAATTGCAGCACGCCAGGCCTCCCTGTCCATCACCAACTCCCAGAGTTCACTCAAACTCACGTCCATCGAGTTGGTGATGCCATCAGCCATCTCATCCTCTGTCGTCCCCTTTTCCTCCTGCCCCCGATCCCTCCTAGCATCAGAGTCTTTTTCAATGAGTCAGCTCTTCACATGAGGTGGCCAAAGTACTGGAGTTTCAGCTTTAGCATCATTCCTTCCAAAGAACACCCAGGGCTGATCTCCTTTAGAATGGACTGGTTGGATCTCCTTGCA
The DNA here is from genome assembly GCA_006408695.1 of Aepyceros melampus. Classification (NCBI taxonomy): domain Eukaryota; kingdom Metazoa; phylum Chordata; class Mammalia; order Artiodactyla; family Bovidae; genus Aepyceros; species Aepyceros melampus. Next base: position 249,988 of record SJXQ01003161.1, read on the forward strand.
GTCCAAGGGACTCTCAAGAGTCTTCTCCAACATCACAGTTCAAAAGCATCAATTCTTTGGTGCTCAGCTTTCTTCACAGTCCAACTATCACATCCATACAAGACCACTGGGAAAACCATTTCCTTAATGTCTGTCAATTTTTGATTCTTATATTTTGAAAACGTATGATTTTTTAATACACCCATTTATGGATATTTTGTCTTCTTGATAAATTGAGCTTTATCATTGTAAATACCACTTTTTAGGTATATGCCATTTTGTGATTTACACTGTGTGTATTTCTAGAGTAAAGTTGCTGGATCACAGTGTATATGTTAGTAAGTACATTCAAAAAGTTTTCTAGGATTACTGTACTAATTGTATTTCTACAGAAATGTACAAGAATTACATGCCATATGAATCCTTACATTCGTTTGTTTTTTAACGCCTATTTCACTTTAGTCATTTTGGTGGACCTGTAGATATTGTACATTTTTGTTTTAATTTTTATTTTCATGGTTGTTAGTGAGTTTTAGCACAAGTTTATATGTTTATTTGCTATTTATATAGTTTTGGTAAATGCCTGTTTGAAAACTTGGTCCATTTTCCAATTAAGTGGCCATGTGTCTCTTTTATTATATGTAGATCTTATTAATAGATACTAGATATGATGCCTTCATTGGATATAATAGTCACAAATATCTTCTTCACTGGAGTTTGTATCATTGGACTTTTGTAGATACCTATTTGAGATCAGAAATTTACTTTTTCCCAATTTTCTGGTATTAGCAAGATAAATATCTTATCAGGGAAGCTGGATTTTATCTAAAGCTTCATTTTGTATAAACTGATCTAAAGTTTTTTCCATTTTCTATTGATGTTGTGAATTAAACTTACTGATTTTCCAGTGTTGAACAAACTTGTATTGCTGGAATACATCCTATTTTGTCATGATGCATTATCCTTTTTATATTTTTCTAGATTGATTTGCCATCATTTTGTTTATAATTTTTGCATTCAAATTCATAAATATTTGCCTGTCATTTTCACTTTAATGAAGCTACTGTGTTTGGTATCAGAGATGTGCTGGAGTTATAAAATAAATTGGGCTATATTAGCCCTTTATTTTTTGAGTTAGTGTAATGTTATGATTTTTTTTCTTCTAATATTTTTTAAAACTTAGAAGTGGAGTGATTTGGATAATTAGTTCAAGATGGTAGAATAGAAGGATGTGATCTCACCCCCTTCTTAAAAAAACACCCAGATCACAACAAACTATTGAACAATCATTGTCAAAATATTCAGTGTGTGTTCAGTCACTCAGTCATGTCAGCCTCTTTGTGACCTTATGGAACATAGCCTGGCAGGCTTCTCTATGTATGGGATTTTCCCAACAAGAATATTGGAGTGGGTTGACATTTCCTCCCCCAGGGGATCTTCCCAACCTAGGGATCAAATCCCCAAGTCCTGTAGCTCCTGCATTGGCAGGCAGATTGAGCCACCTGGAAACTCCTCCCAAAACTCTGGAACCCACGAAAAAAGGATCCCCTGCACACAAAGAAAAAAAGAAACCACAGCAAGATGGCAGGAGTGGCACAATCATGGTGAAATTAAATCCTATACCAGCGAGGTGAGTGCCCCACAAACTGGAAAACAATAGCACCACATAAGTTATACCACAGCAGTGAAATTCCTGAGTCTCATATCAGGCTTCCCAGCTTGGGGGGTCTGGCAATGGGAGGGAAAGTCCCCAGAGAATATGGCTTTGAAGGCCAGTGGGGTTTGATCCCAGGACTTCCACAGGACTGAGGGAAACAGAAAGTCTACTATTGGAGAGTGCACATAAGTCTCATTTGCACCAGGACCCAGGGGAAAAGCAGTGACCCCATAAAACACCGAGCCAGACCTATCTGCTGGTATTGAAGGGTCTCCTGCAGAGCTGGGGGCCGCTGTGGCTCACTGCAGGGACAAAGACACTGGCAGCAGCAGTTGGGGAAAAAAATCTATTGGTGTGAGCCCTCCAATAAGTCTCATTTGCACCAGGACCCAGGGGAAAAAGCAGTGACCCCATAAAACACCAAGCGAGACCTATCTGCTGGTATTGGAGGGTCTCCTGCAGAGCTGGGGGCCGCTGTGGCTCACTGCAGGGACAAAGACACTGGCAGCAGCAGTTTGGGAAAAAATCTATTGGTGTGAGCCCTCCAAGAGGCTGCCATGAGCCCATCAAGCAGCCTGTGGTCTCCAGTGCTGAGTTGCTTTGGGTCAAACAACCAAAAGGGTGGGAACACAGCCCCACCTATCAGCAGACCAGTGGCTTAGACTCTCCCTGAGCACAGCCCTACCTACATGAGGGACAAGACCGAGCTATACCCATCACTGAGCAGGAATCAGTTCCTCTCATCAAGAACCTTGTTCTAGCATCTTAGCTTCATCCATGAGAGGGCAGATAGCCAAAGCAACAACTACAACCCTGAGCCTGCAGAATGGAAACTGCGATCACAGAAAGTTAAGTCAAAATTGGCAGAGGAATGGGTCCCAGATGAAGGAACAAGATGAAACTGCAGAAGAACAGCAAAGTGAAGTGGAGCTAGCCAACTCGCAGGAAAAGAATTCAGAATGATGATAGTGAAGATGATCAAGATCTCAGAAAAAGAATGAAGGCAAGGATCGAGAAGATGCAAAAAATATTTAACAAAGACTTAGAGGAACTAAAGAACAAGGAAACAGATATGAACAATATGATAACTGAAATAATTAAAAAACTAGAGGAATAAATAGCAGAACAAATGAGGCAGAAGAGTGGATAAGTAACCCGGAAGACAGAATGGTGGAAATTACTGCTACAGAACAAAATAAAGAAAAAATGAAAATAAATGAAGATTTTTTTAAAGAGATCTCTGGGACAGCATTAAAGTCACCAGTATTCATATTACACACATCCCTGATATTTGAAGAGATAACAGCTGAAAACTTCCCTCACATGAGAAAGGAAATAGGCACCCAAGTACAGGATGTGTAGAGTTTCAAGCAGGACAAACCCAAGGAGGAACATGTCAAGACACATAGTAATCAAACGGATGAAAACTAATGACAAAGAAAAAATATTAAAAGCAACAAGGTAAAGAATGATAATATACAAGGGAATTCCCATAAGGTCATCAGATGATTTCTGAGCAAAAACTGGGCAGGCCTGATGGAGTGGCATGATGTATTTAAAGCGAGGAAAGGGAAGAACCTGTGCTGTGCCATGCCAAGTTGCTTCCATCATGTCCAGTTCTTTATGATCCCATGGACTGTAGCCCACCAGGCTCCTCTGTCTGAAGGATTCTCTAGGCAAGAATATTGGAGTTAGTGGAGGGTTATTGGAGAACCTATGACCAAGAATATTCTTCCCAGCAGAGCTCTCATTCAGATTTGTTGGAGGAATCAAAAGCTGTGCAGACAAGCAAAATATAAATAAGAGAATTCAGCACCACCAGATTAGCTTTAGGAAAACGCAATGGCACCCCACTCCAGTACTCTTGCCTGGAAAATCCCATGGATGGAGGAGCCTGGTAGGCGCAGTCTGTGGGATCTCAAAGAGTCAGACACAACTGAGCGACTTCACTTTCACTTTTCACTTTCATGTATTGGAGAAGGAAATGGAAACCCACTCCAGTGTTCTTGCCTGGAGAATCCCAGGGACAGGGGAGAATGGTGGGCTGCCATCTCTGGGGTCCCATAGAGTCGGACAGAACTGAAGCAACTTAGCAGCAGCAGATTAGTTTTGCAATAAACACTGAAGAAACTTCTCTGGGCAGGAAAGACACGAGCAACTTAAAACAACCTTCTTATACATATAGGTTGCTTTCTAGAAGTAGAGTGATTTGGATTTAGGATTTTCTTTTTGAGACAGAATTTTATTGTTGCTTTCTTGCTATGTTTTGATTTTTACTTATACATCTCCTTTCTTTACAAATATTTGGATATTCTCTTTATATTTATTAAGAAAAATTCTGTTTCTAATGGAAATAGTCCACTTTTTCTATGTTGGTTTTATTGGCCAGAGTTGTTCAAAGACCCTTCTCCCATATCATCCTTTTAAGCTGTGTAGAAGTTGTAGAGCCTTCCTCTCAACATCCCAAACTTGGAAGGGGAGCATGTGAGAATCATGAGCTATTGGACAGAGTGGACCCAGGGGTCCTCTCTTGAGATGGGGGTGAGTCCCAGGGCTTTGGGAATCTGAGGGCAGTCAGTGGCAGGAGTGCATGATGGAATGTTTGTTTGGGATGGAACAACCTTCCAGGTTCGAAAGAGACCAACTTTCTTGTTTCTTACTGGAGGATTATAGAGGTAGAAGGACTGAAGCTGAGCAGGACCCTGTGGGGCCCTCCTGGACACAAAAGTCTTTCCGTGTGTCCCATTTCTTATTTGAAGGGAAAAGGCTTTCAGCTTCCTCGACCTTTCACGAGTTCCAAAGGGCATATTCAAACAGCTGGTAAGCGGGGAAGTGAGAGGAGGCAGGAGGGAACATTGCTGCAGCAAGGAGCTTGGTGCTGGTCCCTGCTCGGGTGATGTGCTAGCAGTCTGTGCATGTCTTTGATTCTTCAGCAGGAACTAGGGCCCCCTCAACCCAGACGAAGGAGGTCACTGCAGACTGAGCTCAAGCAAGTGGACCCACACTGATTCGAAAGGCTGATGACTGAGATGGCTGGAACACAGCCCTGTTGTCTCACCACCAGCCAGTCAGAGGGAAATTCCACATGCTGCAGTCCATGCCCCAGATTTTACCTATTAAATCTCTTCCCCTAAAAACATAAGTGAGCTTGGGGTTTTGAACATCAGCTGAAGGTTCTCCTTGGCCCTTACAATAAATCTTTCTCTGCTTCAAGCTCTAAAGTTTCTACTCTGAGTTGGGCACACGAATTTGGGTTCGAGAACAGAATCAATAGACACAAGCCTGCATACTTTCACTCACAGGATTTACTTTGCTTTGTGAAATTGAAAGCTTTGGGTCATCACAAAAGGAAGAAGAGAAGATTTTTTTTTCATTCTTGAATCATGCCAGTTTCATGCTAATATCTTTTCTCCAAGCTGCGTTTTGTTTTGCTTTTTGTTTAGTCACTACTGTAAAATAAATATAGAAAATAGAAATGCTACATTTTATAAGTTGTTAATAAAAGCTTTCTCATTTCACTTCACAGCTACATGCATATCCATTAAATAGTATACAAAATTTATACTGTCACAATTTATGTCTATGCTCCATACAATTTTCAAACCCAAGTCTTTTTTCATTTAATTTTTCCCCTAAATCATCTGTGATAGCCACATTGAAAGGCCATGGTATAAACTAGTGTTAATAATATATGTTTCATTTACGTAAGTTTTATATGGGTCAAAGAAAATCATGAGCAATACAACATGTGAAGAGGGAATAATAATCATTATTATTAATAATAAATATTTTCTCAATTTTTTATATACAGAGGAGAACTTCCAATAGTCCTCTGTGCCTCTCCAACAGGTGTCCCACATACATATCTTCAAAACAAACTCCTTTTTTACTCCCTTCTACTTCATCACTCAGTCACACGGACCACAGCCTGGTCTAACTCAATGAAATAAGCCATGCCCTGTGGGGCCACCCAAGATGGGAGAGTCACGGTGGAGAGGTCTGACAGAACGTGGTCCACTGGAGAGAAACCACTTCAGTATTCTTGCCTTGAGAACCCTATGTACAGTATGAAAAGGCAAAATGATAGGATACTGAAAGAGGGCATCACCGACTCGACGGACATGAGTCTGAGTGAACTCCAGGAACTGGTGATGGACAGGGAGGCCTGGCGATCTGCAAATCATGGAGTCGCAAAGAGTCAGACACGACTGAGCGACTGAAATGAACTGAAATGAACTTCATCACTCCATCACCAAACTGGTTCTCACCTTCTATACAGTATATCAACAGTAAAAGGTTTCGCTATCCATTGTGTCGGACTGTTTAAGTCTTTGCAGATCTCTTTTATTCTAAACCAAATACATCCAGCCAGTCAGCACTTCACCCAAGTCTACTCCTGTTAGGTCTCTGTTATTCTTTCCCTCTTATCCAGTCCTGCCCTCTTCACAATTTTACTGTTCATTTTGTTTCACTAGTCTCCTATTCTGACTAAATCTGAGTGCATTTTCTAATTTCTCCCAGTGAAACTTCTAAAAAGCAGACCATATCATGCTAAATCCTCCTTTACCACTTCAAAAATACTTCAACTACATTCCTATTCAGATAAATGAGGAAATGTAACCTCTGTATCATGGCATCAGACTTAGCTCATGATTACCTATGCAGACCTTCTCTTTCATCATCCATAAGCTGTAAAGTAAACTTTTAAATATTTTAAGAGCACACATTTAGGAACAGAGAGCTCTGGGTTAACTATGTAGCCTTGCTGTCTTCCAGCAAGGAACATCACTGAAGCATTGTTTCTTACACTCTACATCCAAACTGTCAACTCGCTCTATTGGTTCACATTCAAAATGTATTCCTAAGACCATCTTTCTATCCCTGATATGAGGTTACATCCTTTCTCTCCTGGATCGGTCCTAAGCTGTTTTTTTGTTTGTTTGTTTGTTTTGCTTTTTTGTTAGATCATCATGTGCTTGAAAAGCTCCTACCCAGGTTCATGCATTGATAGCCCTGCCAGCTTGATGCCTGAGTGAGCGAGAGGTGGCTGCATTGGAGCTGTGAATCTACCTGTGGGAAGCTCTCTCTTTACCTGTGGGAAAACGTGAATACCTGGCTTCTCTTTTTGCTGAGATAAGGGCAGTTGGATTTATGATAGACTGTTTACAATTTAAAATAAGGAACTTTGTGCCGGAGGTGTCTCTCTGGCCCCCAGTGTATGCCTGTATTCCTTTCTTGTTGCCCTGCATCCAAATAAAAGCCTTCTGTGAGTTGACTCAGGTGGCTCCTTTCAAACATCTAAACTGCGTAATTATTTGTACCTCCCTTCAATTCATCACTGACCCATCACTTGCTCAACAGGGCCTACGCAGTCGGACGTATTTAAAATTGCTCCCTAGTTCCTCCTTCTCTCATCTTTTCCATGTAATGAATTAACTTTCAGCACATGTTACAATCAACTTATAAAATATGTTTATGGAATGAATGTGTCAAATTCTGGAGGCAAGTCCTTAATATGACCATAAAGTAGTGCTGGCAGGAGAAGGCTATGAGAAACAGGAAAAAAAAAATGCAAAAGAAAGCATGAGATTGAAGCTATGACTTAAGAGTTGGAAAAAAAAAATCCGAGAGATGGAGTGCTCATTGTATTGCTCTAGGAGAAAATGAGTAAAGTTGTGTGGAGGTGAGGAGTGAGGGTGATGGCACTCAGCATGATGACAAAACTACGATTGTAGGAGATGAGAAGACGACAGGCACAGGCGAGAGTCTTCAACTAAGATGTGGGCTTTTAATAACTTGCTGAGAGAAGAGGTAGAGGCTACTCTAGGCAGAAATAAGACTACTTTACATTGAAGTTGTGGAAAATTCTGAAAGAGATGGGAATACCAGACCACCTGACCTGCCTCTTGAGAAATCTGTATGCAGGTCAGGAAGCAACAGTTAGAACTGGACATGGAACAACAGACTGGTTCCAAATAGGAAAAGGAGTACGTCAAAGCCTTCTTACATCCTCCTTCCAGATATATCCTCACTGGGGATGTGGTGAGAGCTGGAGCAGCAGGGTCTAACTGTCCCCGGAACAGGTCTTCTCCTAATGCTGGCTTTTTGCTCCTGCCCTGAGAAGCATTCTCACTCTGAAAGTTCCATTCCAGCCACAGGTGGATTGTGAAAATCCTACCCCTATTAAGGGTACACTTTCCAGTATGGAGGTTTCTCAAAAAACTAAAAATAGAACTACCATATGATCCAGCAATTCCACTCCTAGATATATATACAAAACAAAAATAAACCCTAATTTACACAAGCTGGAATCAAGATTGCTGGGAGAAATATCAATAACCTCAGATATGCAGATGACACCACCCTTATGGCAGAAAGTGAAGAGGAGCTAAAAAGCCTCTTGTTGAAAGTGAAAGAGGAGAGTGAAAACGTTGGCTTAAAGCTCAACATTCAGAAAATGAAGATCATGGCATCTGGCCCCATCACTTCATGGGAAATAGATGGGGAAACAATAGAAACAGTGCCAGACTTTATTTTTGGGGGCTCCAAAAGCACTGCAGATGGTGACTGCAGCCATGAAATTAAAAGATGCTTACTCCTTGGAAGAAAAGTTATGACCAACCTAGATAGTATATTCAAAAGCAGAGACATTACTTTGCCAACTAAGGTCCATCTAGTCAAGGCTATGGTTTTTCCAGTGGTCATGTATGGATATGAGAGTTGGACTGTGAAGAAGGCTGAGTGCTGAAGAATTGATGCTTTTGAACTGTGGTGTTGGAGAAGACTCTTGAGAGTCCCTTGGACTGCAAGGAGATCCAACCAGTCCATTCTGAAGGAGATCAACCCTGGGATTTCTTTGGAAGGAATGATGCTAAAACTGAAGCTCCAATACTTTGGCCACCTCATGCGAAGAGTTGACTCATTGGAAAAGACCCTGATGCTGGGAGGGATTGGGGGCAGGAGGAGAAGGGGACGACCGAGGATGAGCTGGCTGGATGGCATCACGGACTCGATGGACTGAGTCTGAGTGAATTCCGGGAGTTGGTGATGGACAGGGAGGCTTGGCGTGCTGCGATTCATGGGGTCACAGAGTCGGACACGACTGAGCGACTGAATGGAATGGAACGGAATTTGAAAGATACACACATTCCTATGTTCACAGCAGCAGCATTTACAACAGCCAAGATATGGAAGCAACCTGTGTCCATCAATAGATGAATGAATAAAGAAGACGTGGTTTGGACTTCCCTGGTGGTCCAGTGGCTGAGAATCCGCCTGCCCATGCAGCGGACATGGCTTCAATCCATGGTCTGGGAAGATTCCACGTGCCTTGAGGCAACTAAGTCCATCAGCCACAACTACTGAAGCCTGCGCACCTAAAGCAGGTGCTCCGCAGCAAGAGAAGCCACCGCAAAGAGAAGCCTGCGCTTCGCAATAAAAAGGAGCCCTCACTCACCACAATCAGAGAAGGTGCACGCGCAGCAACGAGGACTCAGCACAGCCAAAAATAACAAAAAATAAACGTTAAAAACTTCTTTAAAAGATATATATACGTATATGATACACACACACGGACACAATGGAATCCTGCTCAGCCACAAAAAGAATGAAATTTTGCCATTTTCAGAAACCTGGATGCACTTGGAGAGAATTATGCTCAGTGAAACAACTCAGAGAAAGACAAATACTGTATGATATCACTTCTGTGTGGAATCTAAAAGCTGTAACAAACTAGTGAATACAACAAAAAGTAAACAGACCCACAGATACAGAGAACAAACCAGTGGCTACCGGTGGGGAGAGGGAAGGGAGAGGGGCAACTTAGGGGCAGGAGAGTAAAAGGTACAAACTACCATGCAAAAATAGGCTACAATGACATATTGTACAACATGGGAATTATAGCCAACATTTTATAACAACTGTAAATGGAGTACAACATTTGAAAATTGTGAATCACTATAGTGTACACCCGTAATGATGCAATATTGTATAACAACTATACTATGATTATAAAAAAAATAAAGGCACACTTTTCATGACCAGTCACAACAGTTCATTAGCTGATGGAGTCCTTCTAAACAAGTCTGCTAACAACACACACCTCATAGAATACATTACCTGTGAACTGATGCTAGGCAATTATCAAGTTTCTCTCTATTTAAGACAACACATTACATCACTACGGTGCCACAGTCACAGTAGTGACTTAGAAAATGGTAAATTTTGTCCTTCTGTGTATTTCACCTTGATCCCAGCATACCCAGACAGGCCTGTTCCTGCAGTGCCCATCTTTGCCCAAACCTCTCCCACCATCACCCAGGCTTCCCAGGTGGCACTAGTGGTAAAGAACCCCCCTGCCAATGCAGGAGACATAAGAGCTGCAGGCTCGATCCCTGGGTCTAGAAGATCCCCTGGAGGAGGAAATGGCAACCCACTCCAGTATTCTTGCCTGGGAAAAGCCATGGACTGAGGAGCCTTGTGGGCTATAGGCCATGGGATCACAAACAGCCAGACATGACTGAGCATGAACTTGAACAAAAACAAAAACAAAAACCTCCCATCATCCCCAGCGTGGACAACCATGGGGCCTCTTCACCACCCTCCCTGCTTTCACTCTTGCCCTCTTTGAGTTCATTCTCCCCAAAGCCAGAGTGACCTTTTTAAAAATTGATATTCATGTATTTGTTTGTTTGGCTGTGCCGGGTCTTAGTTGTGGTACGGGGTTTTTCCATCTTCACTGGGGCATGCAGGTTCTTCAGCTGTGACATGTGGGACCTCGTTCCCTGACCAGGGATCAAACCCAGGCCCCCTGCATTGGCGGCATGGAGTCTTAGCCACTGCACCAGTGGGGAAGTCCCCAGAGTGACCTTTCAAATATGTAAATCACTCCATATGTAAATCATTCCCTGCTTCAGAGGCTCCAAAGGCTTCACACGACAACTAGCCTCACCCCAAGCCCCCATTACAGTGCCCTGCGTGGTGCCAGCCAGCAGCCTCCTGTCCTTGACCTGCTCCAGGCCCATTATTCCCCTTCTCCCTCAAACACCCACCCCAGGCTCTTTCACTGGCACACCCTCTGCCCAGCCGGGTTCTTCTCATTCCCCACAGCCACAGCAGTCATCCCCGCCTCAGAGAGACCTTCCCTACCTAGTCCTAACAGTTGAAGTAGCCCTGCAACTCACTTGCACATCACCCTGATTTATCTCTTTGTGCTTCTTATCAACATCTGAAATTATTTTATCTATTTCTCTTTATTTACTTTTTGGATCTTCGTTTACTTACAGGATCTTCGTTCCCTGACCAGGGATTGAACCTGGGCCATGGCAGTGACAGGGACAATGACCACTGGACTGCCAGGCAATTCCCTGCAGTTATTTTATTTTTGTTTTATGTTTACAGTATCTGAAATTGTTGTGCTTTCTATACTCGTTTACTCTCCAAGGAGAGAAGCTTAGTGTGTGTTGATAATGGTGGTATCCGCAGGGACTGTCGTAGATTAGGGGCTCAATAATGCTTGTTGACTGACTGACGGAATAGTCTTTTTCTCAACTTAAATCCTCCTTTTACTCTGACTCTCACTCTACCTTTGTCCTATGGTTCTCCTTGAAGGGACTGTCCTTGGCTGTGGGTTTCACGTCACCCCTGCCCTCTCACACACACCCCACTGCTATTAGACTCTGTCCCTCTGCTCTTCTGCGGCTGGTCTCACCAGGACCCCTCACCCACTCTAGGGTTCCAGAGCTTCAGCCACAGCCCAGCTCAAGCTGCCTGCAGGCCCTGGCATATGAAAACCCAGCATTGCTACTAGAATCGGTGCCCCCTCCCCAACCCTGGCTCCTCCTACTGGGCTTCCCACTCCCCTCCTTGTCCAAGCCAGAAGGTCAGGAACCTGAGGTGGATGTCTCCTGTGCCCTAGCTGCGCCCCCAGACACTCCTGATTTCAGCACAGCAGTCCCCGCTCCAAGGCACCCCTCAGTACTCACCCGATTTTTCAGTGGTCACAGGGAACACTCAGCAGGGGACGGAGGGACACCACCCTAGGGCCTGTGACAGTTCATTCCGTGTGTCAGCCCGACTGGGCCATAAGTACCCAGATACTTGGTCACACATTGCCCTGGGTGTATCTGTGGGGTGTTTCTGGGTGACGTTAACACTTGGATTGGTAGACCAAGTAAAGCAGATGGCCCTCCCCAATGTGGGCAGCCCCCGTCCCGTTTTCTGAAGGTCGGAATGGAACAAAAGGGCTGACACGCTTGAGAGTGAGAGAGAATTCCTCCTGCCTGTTTGAGCTGGGAACACGGGGTTTTTTGTTCCTGCCTTTGGATTTTATTTGAAACGTCGGCTTCTGGGGCTTGAGCCTGCTGGTTTTCAGTGGTCTTCTACCCCTACGAGCTGTCCTGGCTCCAGCTGGCTGACTGCAGATCTTGTGATAATCATATGAGCCTCCATAATCATATGAACCAGTTCATCACAAAATCTCTCTCTCTCGATACACACACACACACACACACACACACACAGTTGCTGTTGTTGTTTAGTCGCTAAGTCATATCCAACTCTTTGGTGACTGCATGGTCTGTAGCCTGCCAGGCTCCTCTTACCATGGGATCTCCCAGGCAAGAATACTGGAGTGGGTTGCCATTCCTGCTCCAGGGGGTCTTCCCAACCCAGGGTCTCCTGCATTGGCAGGTGGATTCTTTACCACTGAGCCACAAGGGAAGACCTATATACATACACACACACACACACACACACACACACACATATATATTCTTATTTTTGTTACATGTTACAAATATAGATATTTATCATATGTGAGAGATGTATATGATAGATTAATTATAATGAATATTTAACATATTTCCCACTCCAGTACTCTTGCCTGGAGAATCCCAGGGATGGGGGAGCCTGGTGGGCTGCCGTCTATGGGGTCGCACAGAGTCAGACATGACTGAAGCAACTTAGCAGCAGCAGCAGCATATTAAATATAATGAATATTTACATTCATTACAGTCCATTGGTTCTAGAAAACACTAATACAGGCAACCGTCAACCACTGGGACATAGGAGCTAGTGAATAAATGCCCCAGCTCCCTGTCCTCCTGAGGACGATTCAGGTGAGTATTCCACGTGGCTTCTCTGCCTGCTGCAGTCACCAGCTCAGTCACACACCTTCACAGGAGTCTCTTCCTTCTCTGGGTCCTTCCTCTGCTTCCCGGGCCTGCTCCTACACCTCTAACTGAGTCTCAGGCTTGCTTTTGGCAGGCGCAAGCTTGGGTACCTCCTAGATGTCTCCCATCCCTGCAACAAATACATCCACTCAGTCCCCAGGCTGGTGGATTCTACTCCTAAGTCCCTCTGACTCTGTATTAGTTTCCTGTGGCCGCTGTAACAAGTCACCACAAACCCTGGGCACAAAGGGTGGGAGGATGGGATGGGGTTAAAATGACACAAATGTGTTCTCTCACAGTCCTGGGGTAGAAGTTAGAAATCAGTGTCTCAGGGTTGAAGCTAACAGGGAACTGCTCAGTAGATAACTGTAGAACAACGAATATGCCCTCATCCTTAAGGAAATCAACCCTCAATATTCACTGGAAGGACTGATGCTGAAGCTGAAGCTCCAATACTTTGGCCACCTGATTCGAAAAGCTGACTCATTGGAAAAGACCCCAGTGCTGGGAAAGATTGAAGGCAGGAGGAGAAAGGGATGACAGAGGATGAGATGGTTGGATGGCATCACCGACTCAATGGACATGAGTTTGAAAAAACCCTGGGAGATGGTGAAGGACAGGGAAGCCTGGCGTGCTGCAGTTCATGAGGTCACTGAGTCAGACACGACTGACAGAACAACCACGTCAAGCTTAAGAAAGCATCACACATTTCGTTTTCTGAGCAGAGCCCCCAAATCACCAAGTTTTGAAATATAAATATGGGTTAAAGTTGTATCAAAACGAGTCCTTCGATTTAGAATTCAAGATTGTTTGGTCTATTCTAGCAAAGGACAGACAGGAAAAGAGATATGCTGTCTGCATCTTACAGGCAGATTCACTAGTCCCTGACTTATACACCGCTTGCTGCAAGCACTCAGCAGCCTTCTGTAGCTGGGATTCCTGCATCCATCTGCACACTCTGCATGCCCTGTGTCCCAGCTCATCAATGCTACTGTAGGTGGGACTTCTGTGGTGGTCCAGTGGTTAAGACTCCATGCTCCCAATGCAGGGGCACTGGTTCAACCCCTGGTTGGGGAACCAAGATCCCACATGCAGCCAAAATAAATGAATAACATAAAGAAATGTTATAAAAATATTTGATATTAAAAGTCCTCATGTGAGTGAGTAAGTGAAAGTTGCTCAGTTGTGTCTGACTCTTTGTGATCCCATGGACTATACAACTTTGCATTTTCCAAATTGTCTGCCATCATCACACACTAACACACATTACCTGATCAGTTAGCAGAGACTCCCCAAGAATCCATTGTGCTGCTCGACTCGGCACCACTGGGGCACTGGGCAGTGGGCAAGACTTTGCTCTCTGGGACATGTCACGACCTTAAGAAGCTAGAGCACCAACGTGTGGCACTCAGCCCAGAGGCCGGAGGACACTGGAGTGGTTGGTGGGTGGCCAGCAGAATGAGGTCCATGGTGTGAAGTCTCATGTCCTGGCAGAAGCCTTATGGGGATTTCAGTTGTTATTTTAATACTACTTTCACTTCACTCTGTGTGTGTGTGTGTGTGTGTGTGTGTGTGTGTGTGTGTGCCTCTTCAGGGTACTGAAGCAAATGACTTGCTAAAGGAACAACCTCTTGTCTTCTTCAAAGACAGAGACAGAGGTTTGTGCCTGAGCACCGATACACCTGTGAGAGGCAGGCCCCAACCCCATTGCCCTTCCTGAGAAGCTTCTCCCAGGTGCACTGGCTCTGGGAGGGGCCATTTCAGAGACCAGCTCAAAGCCTAGCATCCATCAGTGACACTGACTGAATCTTGAAGGATGACAGATGAAATTCAAGCATCGTCTCTAACCCTGAATGTAGCAAAGCCTAGTAGCAGTTATGAGCATTAAGGAGCAGAATTGTGCCTGAGGACTGTCCCAAGGGCGAGGGGACTATGCCGGTTGATGGTTACTTTCAATTAGTTCAGTCACTCAGTCGTATTGACTCTTTGTGACCCCATGGACTGCAGCACACCAGGCTTACCTGTCCATCACCAACCCCCGGAGCTTGCTCAAACTCATGTCCATCGATTTGGTGATGCCATTAATCCCACAGTATTTAGATAGCATTATGAGTCCCCCAAAGTGATCTGGAAAGCTCACTCCACACACAGGACTTGTTTGAGAAGGTGGTTTCATCCCCTTGGAGATGAGGTTGTGTCCAGGTATTCCTGAATTAAAAGAGGGTCCAGGTCTGGGCCACCTAGCTTTCCCTCCTGCCTGTTGCCAGGCTGACCACACCTTTCTAGGGAAAAGAGATTTTAAAAGTGGGGAGTACACCATATAAAGTGGGTACAGCTTTCAACTGTCATCTTACAACCAATTTAGAAGCAGCGGTGTGTCCTGGGGATGATGAATTCATCATCAAATCCAACACCACCTGGACAGTGGGTGTGAATATGGCTGGATTTTCCATTTCTGTGGCTGTAAACCAGTAAGCTGTGAAACGAGAAGTCTCAAGTAGCTGAAAGAGACAACCGCTAGACTCCACAAATAGAAGGCTATTAATTCACTCTGATGCGCTATCCCCAAAGCTGGAAGCCTCCTTCTGGAGGGTCCCTGCACTCTCTTCTCCCATAGTCTATTTTTTCCACCTCAGAATCTCCTCCAGTCTATGCTGGTTCAGACCCTTGCTGCCTGGATGGGCAGTGAGTCTCTGCCTTCACCTTGTACAACATCTTACAAAACATCAAGGAGAGGAAACATCAGGGAAAGCACCTCTGGTGTGGTACAACTGAGTGGGGGTGGGATTGGCCAAAGCCTCCTTTATAAATTTACATCTGATCCTGTTTTCACTTTGTCCTAAAACCTCCCAGTGGGAGGTGACTCATTTGGTAAAGAATTCACCTGCAATGCAGGAGACCTGGGTTCAATTGCTGGGTTGGGAAGATCCTCTGGAGAAGGGAATGGCTACCCTCTCCAGTAATCTTGCCTGGAGAATACCATGGACAGAGGAACCTGGTGGCTACAGACCATGGGGTTGCAGAGTCAGACATGACTGAGTGACTAACACTAAAACCTCTGATCCTCTCCCCGCTGGGAGACCCTACTACAAACTCTTTAGGTTCATTCCAAGTTAGAACCTGATGAATTCTTGCAGCCTCTGAACCCACCATGCACATTCACATCTCCTCACTCTGCACTTACTGCCCCTTGTTTAGAAAATCCTCCCCCACTACTTCATTCTAATAAATTTTCCTCATTCTGGAAAACTCAGGGCCATGTCACCTCCCCAGTGAGGCCTCTTTCTCCAGGCTGCTGCTTTGAAATTAACAGTACGTCCTCTATATTCTCTGCAAACACATACCACTTCTGCCATCTCTTATGAGCTTCTTAAAGAGAAGAGACGGGGCTTTTATATCTTTGCATCCCTGGCTATTTGCACTCCCCTGAAGAAGGAAATGGCAGCCCACTCCAGTATTCTTGCCTGGAATATCCCTTGGACAGAAGAGTCTGGTGGGCTACAGTCCATGGGGTCACAAAGAGTCGGACACAACTGAGTGACTCACACTTATTGGCACTCAACCCAGCAAAAGCCAGGTACTCAAATCCCACTTGAGGAACTGAAAAAGGTGTTTGGGAAAGTACTGTGTGAGGACCCATGCTGTACCCTGTGACCCTCAGGAAAATTTTCAAGGTCAAGCAGGCGGATGCTCTTGCAGAGGCAGCTTCCTTTGCCTCTGAGATTCCTGGCAGGTCAGTATCCATTCTATCACCCTCTACTCCCTACATTTCATGGGCTCTGCACCCAGGGCTGGAGCTGTGCAGAGGGTAGATAGGTCAAAGGGGCTGAGCACACTTCTGCATCCTGCCATGGAGTTCTACAGACCTGCATGGGCTCCTCCTAAGCCAAAGCCCAGGCCTGCAGTAGCCACACACCGTCCCCTCTGCCCCTGACTCCCCACCTGGCCTGGAGGCTATAGCAGAGCCAAGAGCAATGCTGTGCACTCAAGCTAGCATCCAGGGTAGAGTGTGGGCCTTAGGGACTGAGTAGTGTGCCCCTCTCCCCTGCAGCCCTCTCTCTTCCAACTGACTCATCCTCCAGCCTTTCCTCCACTCACACCCCTGCAACAGGCAGTATTTCCACACCTTTGCACACATCATGCTCCCCGCCTGCAAGTCCTCCTCCACTTGGCCAGTTGTGTCTGGTCCCTAGTGGCCCCCACAGAGTCCCTCCCTCTGTGGCCTAAGTCCCAAGTCCCCTCCCCTGGCAGGCTCCCCACTACCCACCACTCAGGGGTAATGACTTGTTTCTTTTCTGATTCTTTATTCCACTCATATGTGGGGTCCTGAGGATGATTAAAAGACTCTTACTCCTTGGAAGGAAAGTTATGACCAACCTAGATAGCATATTGAAAAGCAGAGACATTACTTTGCCAACAAAGGTCTGATTAGTCAAGGCTATGGTTTTTCCAGTGGTCATGTATGGATGTGAGAGTTGGACTGTGAAGAAAGCTGAGCACCGAAGAATTGATGCTTTTGAACTGTGGTATTGGAGAAGACTCTTAAGAGTCCCTTGGACTGCAAGGAGATCCAACCAGTCCATTCTAAAGGAGATCAGCCCTGGGTATTCTTTGGAAGGAATGATGCTAAGGTGGAAACTCCAGTACTTTGGCCACCTCATGCGAAGAGTTGACTCATTGGAAAAGACCCTGATGCTGGGAGGGATCGGGGGCAGGAAGAAAAGGGGATGACAGAGGATGAGATGGCTGGATGGCATCACTGACTCGATGGACATGAATTTGAGTGAACTCCGGGAGTTGGTGATGGACAGGGAGGCCTGGCGTGCTGGGATTCACGGGGTCAAAAAGAGTCGGATACGACTGAGCGACTGAACTGAACTGAACTGAGGACAAGAATGACCTCTGTGTCTCAGGTTTCCCTCAGGACTGGGGCAATATTCTGCAAGCAACAAGTGCTCAGTGCATGCTCATGGGCACAAGATCGGATGTTGAGAATGGTGGGGAAAGCACCTACAAAAAGAGTTAAGCAGGTAAAAACTGAAAAGAGGTATAAAATGTTTCCTTTTTCTAAAGAAACATTTGCAAATCTTTTGCCAAAATTCTCTGTAAGTGAGCGTGTACAATGATTGCAAATGCTCTGGGTGAGCAGAAAGTTGGACCTGTTTAAGATACTCAATAACCACCCAGACTGATAATAGGGTTATTGAACAGCCTTCTCAGCAGAGACACCCAGACTTGGTGGGGCTGAGCTGCGCCTCTCTCTCTCATTTTTTAAAGCTACACCTTTCACCCAATGAGAGGTCACTCTCTTTTCCATTCTTGTTTAACCACAATACTTCTTTTTAACCAAGCAGCAGGAGAGAAGGCCACTGAAACTCATTTCCAAAGTGTTTTGCAGGTTGGAATAGGAGGCAATGTGGTGCTTAAAGGTACTACTGCTTCTGGCATGGCATCTAAGCCAAACTACTATTTAAATTTTTGGTCTTTTAAAAGACACACGATAGGGACTCCCATGAGGTCCAGTGGTTTAGATTTCATGCTTCCAAGGCAGGGGGTGGCACGGGTTCGATACCTGGCTGGGGAGCTAAGAACCTACACGCTGTGTGGCACAGCCAAGAAAATATTTTTAAGAAATAAACTTTAAACAAACACTTTAAAAAAAAGTACATTTAAAGTCTCGGTTCTGGGCTTCCCTGGTGGTCCAGAGGTTAAGAATCCATCTGCCAACACAGGGCACATAAGTTTGATCCCTGGTCTAGAAAGATCCCATATGCCTCGGGGCAACTAAGCCCGTGTGCCACAACTACTGAGCCTGCGTTCTGGAGCTCATGCTCTGCAACAAGAGAAGCTACCCCAGTGAGAAGCCCACACACCGCGAGGAGTAGGCCCCACTCACCATAATTCGAGAAAGTTCATGCATGGCAATGCAGACCCAGCACAGCAAGAAAACCCATTTTTTAATAAAAAAAATTTTTTTAAATAAAATTTCAGTTCCAAGAAGTGTAGGTTTCTGTTACAAAAGACCGTGTCCAACAAAATGACCTGTTGCATCTTGCCTCTTCCCGAGAGAGGCGGGGCAGGGGTGGGCTAGGGGAAGGAGCTGCTCAAACTCCCTCCTTGGATGACTGTGTTTCAGAGGCTTCCCTCCTTCTGTGCAAGAGAACAACAAACCACCAGACCAGACTCCGACAGCTCAAACGAAGCAGCTGTTTCTCACTCAACACCCTCCTTTCCCAGATGAAGGACACTGATTCATGGAGGGGAGACACATATTTCAGGCCATTTTTCATACACCGACAAGAAGTAAATTAGGAAATCATGTAAGTACAATACCCGAGTCATCCCTTCCTATTGATCACATGTAATTTACATCTTACAGAGATGTGAATTCTTGCATTCTCACTCCACAAGGAAAATCTCAATGATTTATTCATTTCAAATGAAAAATAGAAGGTAGATGAGAAGAATGACTTCACAGACGCATCGTTCTCGGGGCACTGGTGCGAGGCTGTCTCGCACACTGCCCGAAGGGCTCCGTGTGCAAGTCCCTCTAATTAACAAGGTGAATCAGGCAGCAGCTCTCTAATTAGTGAGCATGACAAGCCAGCGGAAACGGGCGGGCGGACTGGTACACATAGCTGGCCAACAAAGGCTCGGCACGTTTCAAGTGAAAAAATGCAGATTTCTTCTAAATAACTATTAAAAGTAAGACTGTTGGGGGGAAGAGAACACCTCATTTTAATTCGCACGTTTCATATGTATTCTTCCTTCATTCTCAGGGATAACCAGCTCCTTTGGTAAGATAGGGTTTGTGTCAGCCCTTTGTACAACCTTTCCAGGCAGAGCATTGCTGAAAACACAGGCATTTTTGCTTGAAATAAGAATCAACATCTTAGTTTGGGATTTATGATCAATTTGTGTGTGTTTTAGTCTAGTAAGCAGTATCTGCCATTTATCTTTATTTTTTCTTCTTCCAGAACTCAGAGATGTCTGATGGGAAACTCTCCGGAGATTTTGCTCAGTGCTGTTCAGTCCCTCTGGAAACACTGCAAGGAGCCCTCACAGGACAGAGACTACTGGCACCTCCACCTCCAAAGAGGGGCAGAGCCCCTGCAGGGTTACATCTGGTTACCAGCTCGATCTCAAGGTGAGCCCAGACTGCCGCTGGACACAGGCTTGTCCCCTGGTAATCGCCCTGGTTTTACCGTCTTTGCTCATCTGCCATCTTGATCTGTCTTTGCTATCTTGAGGGCAGCATTCAGGCCAGCTCCCCTCTGCATGAGCCAAGCTCCGGGGGTGCAGCCTGCAGTCACCCACAGCACAGCAGCATGTTGCTGGGGACACCATCATGCACGTTCACCTCCTAAGCAATGGCTCCCAAGGCCTGGGCTTGCTGCCCGACAGGTTGGGCTTCACCAAGGATGGTGAACAACCTCTGTGTCTTTTCCATTCTAGCTGCTTGCAGCGTCTCCTGTCTTTCAGCATCAGGGACTTGTTATCAGGTAGCTGCTAAAAGAGTCTTGTGAATGGAGAACATACTGACTCAGATTCAGCTACAACAGTGGTTCCCAAACTTTTTGCCACCAGGGACCAGTTTTATGGAAGATAATTTTTCCACAGACCTGTGTGTCGGGGGGTGGTTTTGGAATGATTCAAGTGCAGTACATTTATTGGGCACTTTATTTCTATTATTATTATAGCAGCTTCACCTTAGATCATCAGGCTTTATATCCCCGAGGCTGGGGACCCCCGACATGGAACACACGTCTACTGAATCTAGACACCGAGCTGGACACTTCTTCTGGAGCAGGCACTGATGCTACTGTTTACAATTTATGGTCAGGAGGGGTAGAGAGGGCGTCCTGGGTCCCTCAGCTGAAAGATGCTGCTGGAAGCAGATGATGAACTCTGGGTTTATACCCCAACCTGAAGTCTCCCCTCCTCGCCTTACTAAGACTCACAAGTTCTGATCCACAGACCAAAAGATGTCACTTCATAAAACTCACTGCTCTTCCCACATAAGCAAACTCTAAGACCTGTGAGCAGTTCGACAGTTGTTTGCAAAGAATAGTCTTCCTGTCTGTCTGGAGAGAAATAAGAGGGACAGCTTAAAATATGGGGATCCTTGTAAGGGTACCTCGTCCCTGCATTTCACTGTCCCTGAAAGACTGAACCTCGTGAAAGATTATTTCCAGGCAATATAAGTGAAAAAGATCTGAAAAGCAATCTTGGGGGTGGGGGGCAGTCAAAAGAAGTCAAAGGAAGCTGGGCCAATGGGGAGGCTGCAGGAGCCCTGTTCCACTGTGCCCTGGGCTCCCCTGCCACATGTGCCAGGCAGCGCCCATATTAAACTTCTACAGGGTTTTCTCTGCATCCAAGCAAACACCCTCCACATGCCCTCTCTTCCCTCTTCAACTCTTCACTCATGATCAGGTTTATCTATACAGTCTCCATCTCATGTAGAAACTCAGCATTTAAGAGTTTCAAGGACATGGCAACCCCCTCTGGTACTCTTGCCTGGAAAATCCCATGGACAGAGGAGCCTGGTGGGGTGCAGTCCATGGGGTCGCTAAGAGTCGGACACGACTAAGCAACTTCACTTTCACTTTTCACTTTCACCCACTGGAGAAGGAAATGGCAACCCACTCCAGTATTCTTGCCTGGAGAATCTCAGGGATGAGGAAGCCTGGTGGGCTGCCGTCTGTGGGGTCGCACAGAGTCGGACACGACTGAAGCGACTTAGCAGCAGCAGCAGGACTTTTCTGGCAGCCCAGTGGTTAAGACTCCGTGCTTCCCATAAAGGGGGTGCAGTTGCCTAGCAAGGCCAAAATAAAAGTTGCCAGCACACACTGGCCCCCAGGACAGCAGTGGCAAAGGAGCAGAGAGAGCAAATGTGTCACTCCTTCCTTCTCTCTGCCCTCCCGTTCATTCCTCACCAGCTCTGCCTGCAGAAGCCTTTGGAGTCCCTCTCCTGCACCACTGTTCCCTGAACTTACCCTCATCACTACAGCCCCTTCCTCTGAATCCCATAGGAACCTGATGCACTTTCTGAGCCATCACCTTCTATTTCACACCGTACTGTCTCTCAGGCAGCAGGACAAAACTGTGCTTTCAGTCAGTCAGACCTGGGCTCAATTCTGCCTCTGCTAATTTCAGGCCATGATACTCTATTTCCATCCTTAAGTGTCTGTTTCCTTACCTGAAAAAAAGCAGAAATAACCCTCCAACCTTGACGAGGTGTTCAGAGGATTAAATGAGATAAAGCTGAACTAGCATATGTGTTATCTAGCACAAAGTGGGTGTTAAGGTCTAATTTGGGCTTCCCTGGTAGCTTAGTGGTAAAGAATCTGCCTGTAACGCAGGAGACCCAGGTTCGATCCCTGGGTCAGGAAGATCCCCTGGAGGGGGGCATGGCAACCCACTGCAGTATTCTTGCCTGGAGAATCCCCATGGACAGAAGAACCTGGCAGGCTCTAATCCACAGGGTCATAAAAAGTTGGACATGAATACTGCTAAGCAACTTAGCAGCAGCAGAAAGGACTAATTTAAGAAAAATTCTTTTAATTTTGGAAATTTAAAAAATGGTATTATTTTTAAAATGGTGTATTTGAACTTCATTTATGAATGGTACCAATCCCAGGCAAGTCAGTCACGAACAAACTATGTGACCTTGTGCAGGACACTAAACCCCTCTGAGCCTTGGTTTCCTCATCCATAATGCAAGGTTGACCATACCTGACTCCCAGATGTGGTTTAATGACACAGTGGATGCCAGAGCCCTCAGCACAGGGGTCATTCAGTAAGTGTCGTTCAGAAGCAAGAAACTTGTGTGTGCCCGGACCTGACAAAGAATTTGAACAAGAGGAATACTCTCAATGAATGAACATTTGTGGAAGGAATGAGAAGGGAAGAGGCGTGCTAGATACATGTTCCTGTTGCAGTTTTTATTCTGTATGGCTTTAGACAAGCCACTTGCCCTTCTGAGCCTCAGCATTTTCAATCTACAAAATGGGAGAAAATCTGTCAACCTCATTGACTTGCTTCCAAAACTAATGTTTAGAAAACATAAGTCTGACTCAGCCATTAAAAAGAACACATCTGAATCAGTTCTAATGAGGTGGATGAAACTGGAGCCTATTATACAGAGTGAAGTAACCAGAAAGAAAAACACCAATACAGTATACTAATGCATACATATGGAATTTAGAAAGATGGTAACGAAAACCCTGTATGAGAGACAGCAAAAGAGACACAGATGTATAGAACAGTCTTTTGGATTTTGTGGGAGAGGGAGAGGGTGGGATGATTTGGGAGAATGGCATTGAAACATGTATAATATCATATATAAAATGAATCGCCAGTCTAGGTTTGATGCAGGATACAGGATGCTTGGGGCTGGTGCACTGGGATGACCCAGATGGATGGTACGGGGAGGGAGGTGGGAGGAGGGTTCAGGATGGGGAACACGTGTACACCCATGGTGGATTCATGTTGATGTATGGCAAAACCAATACAATATTGTAAAGTAATTAGCCTCCAATTAAAATAAATAAATTTATATTTAAAAAAAATAAAACATAAGTCTGGGGGGAAAGTACATCAAATTATGGAACAAAGACTATTTCAGAAATTTAGTTAACTAGTTCAACAGGAGTGAATATTATAGATGAAAGCACCTATGACATTCATTATAATACTGCGTTGTTACTGGTGAAAATTTGATGGTCGATTTTTGCTCAGTTGAAAGTTTCTGCCTTTTAACCTGTGCAGGTACACCACCTGAGCTAATTCATGACAGCTGCTTTTAATTAGTCATGGAAATTTTAAAATTTCATTTTAAAAATATAACAAATTTTATGTGAGAATAGTTTGAAATGTCTGAACTCTTCTATTGAAAAGTTAGTATGTGGTTTAAAATTCCAAAGTAGATTTTTAGGGGTTTGCAAAGCATTGAAGTAACATTTACTTATGTTTGGGGCAGGATGGGAAACACTTATTTAGTAAATTATAATTTGTCTTTAGGAATATCTTTTGGTGCTAATGCCTTCTAATACACAGCCAAAATGCTTATCTTATCTGAAATGAACTTTTGAAAAATTAAAAAGCACTAGACAAGGGAGGAGGGAGGGGGGTTCAGGATGGGGAACACGTGTATACCTGGGGCGGATTCATGTTGAGTATGGCAAAACCAATACAATATTGTAAAGTAATTAAAATAAATAAATTTATATTTAAAAATAAAATAAAATAAAAAGCACTAGACAATACTTAGCCCTGCAGAACACCTGTGCCAGCTAGGAAAAAATTTCCCCACAGCCAGCGATTCTCCAGGGCCACACCAAGTTAGCATGAGTGTACTTTATATTCTAAGGCATTGCTTTTCCAGCACCAGGTAATGTCAGGGACCAGGGCTCTGACATCAATGGTGAATCATAATGAACAGCTTTCCATGGGAGCTCGGTGGTAAAGAATCTGCCTGCTAAGCAGGAGACTTGGGTTTGATCCCTGGGTTGGGAAGATCCCCTGGAGGAGGAAATGGCAACCCACCCTGGTATTCTTGCTTGGGAAATCCCATTGACAGAGGAGCCTGGCAAGCTATAGTTCATGGGGTTGCAAAGAGTCAGACACAGTCAGACTAAACAACAACAATGAACAGCTTTAATTCAGAATTCCCTGGTAAAGAGTCTGGTACTAGGTGTATTAGTTACCTAAGACTATCATTAAAAAGTTCCACAAATTGGGTGACTTAAAATAATGAAAATTTATTCTCTCCCAATTCCAAGGCTAGAAATTCAAATCAAGGTGTCATCAGTATTGGTTCCCTATAAGGGCTGGGAGCCTCTTCCATGTTTCTCGTATCTTCGCATCATCTTCTCTTTGTTTTTACCCCCCCTTAAAAAAAAAGCAAATTTATTTATTGATTCTGGCTATGCTGGTTCTTAGTTGTGGTGTGCAAGATTTTTTAGTTGTAGTATATGGGATCTTTAGTTACGGCATGTGAACTCTTAATTGCAGCATATGGAATCTGATTCCCTGACCAGGGATCAAACCCAGGCCTCCTGTATTGGGACCACGGAGTCTTATTCACTGGACCGCCAGGGAAGTCCCTCATCTTCTTTATATGCCTCCAAATTTCCCTTTTTTTACAAAGACACCAGTCGAACTGGATTATAATCTGCCCTAATCACCTCATCTTAACTGATCATCTGCAAAGACCTATTTCCAAATAGAGTCACATTCACAGATATTGGGGGTTAGGACTCCAGCATCTTTATGGGGCACCGTTTGGGCCTATAACAGGAGCCTGGTGGGCTGCCGTCAATGGGGTCGCACAGAGTTGGACACGACTGAAGCGACTTAGCGGCAGCAGCAGCAAGGCTGTCACTGGGCAGGGAGCAGAGGTGTGTGGCTGGCCTGCGCTTGCCAGGCCTCCCAGAAGGCAGCTGGCAGGAGTGCCCCAGTGCAAGGTCTTACCCATGGGCCCCGCAGGGAGGGAAGCTGAGTGTTGCCAACAAGTGGAGAGTGGCTCCATCTCTCAGGAGCTGTGTTCCACGAGGCAAGTGCTCAGGACTGTTGTACAAAATCAGCATGCCCATTTACTGATAGAGAGGGACCATGCACAGGGAGGGTGCCGCCTGGGTCTGCATGATCTGCACACTCTCCTCCTCCAGGCAAACGTGCAGCTGTGCAGAGAGCGAGTTTGTCTGTCTCAGGTAACATAGCTTAGTCCCATCTCCATCTCCATCTCAAGGGGAGTCTTGCTCACAGGGGGAGTGCTGCCAGGATTCCTGGGGAGAGGCTGGAGGGGCCGCTCATAATCTCTCCCTGCTAATCTCGAGTGGACCAGACATGCTTCTAAGAGACACTCTTTTTTTTCCTTTTTTTAGAGATATTCCTGGAAACGTTCCTTTTGACAAACTGACTCTGAAGATTTCAGCTTTGATTCAATTCCTGTAGATTTCATCATTTAGCGCTGAGGTCATTCATTCTCTCCTCCTTCATTTCCTGGTTCTTGGAGTACCTCACTATAGTCCCCAACTACACACTCACAGCCTTCCTGAGAACATGTTTGCCTTAATTAATTCTCTCTTTAAGAATAAATAGAACCCGACTTTCTGACTGTGGTATTTTATTCAGTGCCCGTCTTGGACAAGGCTTCTTCTCTTTCACAAATAGGGGCCAATCAGACAAGCTAATCAAGATCCATGCAAGCAGGCTCTAGCCGAGCTGGCACATGTGTGAATGGCCAAGAGGGGCTGGTCTTTGCTGAGATGTGAAGCCAAGTTGGAGGGGACTCAGTTGTGGGCAAAGAATTAAGGAAGTGCTGTAAAAATTCTCTTCTTTAGGACCAGGGGCATTTGTAGCTCCTGAAAAAAAAAAAAAAAATAACAGCCTGCAGTTTCTCTTGTGCCATGTAAAATGTTCAAATAGATAACTGATGTTAATTATACCTCAAGAAAACTAGAAAAAAAGAAACGAGATACAGTAAGTTTCCTACACATGAATGAGTTCCATTCCAAGAGCATGTTTGTAAGTCCAGTTTGTTCCTAAGTCCAACAAAGTCAGCCTAGGGACCCACCTGATACAATCGGTTATACAGTACTGTACTGTAACAGGTTTATAAAACTTTAAACACAAATAATACATAAAAAACAAACAAACACAAAAAATAAATAAAACATTTTTAATCTTACAGTACAGTGCCTTGAAAAGTACAGTTCAGTTCAGTTCAGTCGCGCAGTCGTGTCTGACTCTCTGCGACCCCATGAATCGCAGCACGCCAGGTCTCCCTGTCCATCACCAACTCCCGGAGTTCACTCAGACTCACGTCCATTGAGTCCGTGATGCCATCCAGCCATCCCATCCTCGGTCGTCCCCTTCTCCTCCTGCCCCCAATCCCTCCCAGCATCAGGGTCTTTTCCAATGAGTCAACTCTTCGCATAAGGTGGCCAAAGTACTGGAGCTTCAGTTTTAGCATCATTCTTTCCAAAGAAATCCCAGGGTTGATCTCCCTCAGAATGGACTGGTTGGATCTCCTTGCAGTCCAAGGGACTCTCAAGACTCTTCTCCAACACCACAGTTCAAAAGCATCAATTCTTCTGCGCTCAGCCTTCTTCACAGTCCAACTCTCACATCCATACATGACCACAGGAAAAACCATAGCCTTGACTAGACGGACCTTAGTCGGCAAAGTAATGTCTCTGCTTTTGAATATGCTATCTAGGTTGGTCATAACTTTTCTTCAAGGAGTAAGCGCCTTTTAATTTCATGGCTGCAGTAGTACAGTACAACTGTTGGCATACAGGGGCTGGCATTGAGTGAACAAGCAAGAAAAGTTACTTCCTGGAGGAGGAAGAGGAGGTGTGATATGATCGAGTTGAAGGATCATTAGCAATAGGAGATGGAGGGCAAACTGCAATTTCACTCACATCTGATGTTGATGGAACACATGCTCACATCTTTGAAAGTTCTCAAGATTTGTATGTAGGGCACTTACTGTATTAAAAAAAAATAGATTGCTCATTTTTCTAAGTGACAAGATAACTATAAATAAATAATAAAAAGAAGTCTTATTCCAAAATCAGTAATATACAGCTCTATTAATTATTAAAATATAATAATTTGGGGGTAAGCAAGTATTCATAGAAACAATCATGCTCTAACTTAGAAAATCACTTTAAAGTCAGCAGTCAAAATGACTAGTTGAGATCGTGGAAATAAATAACTAAATGATTTCTTACTAAATATGATGTGATCCCTTTCATCTAGCTTCTATTTCATCCAGGTCTTAATAAGAGTGAACATTTCGATCTTTACTATCTTGCTGAATATAATTAGCACCTGATTCCTGCTCTGTAGTCAGACTAATTTCCCATTTATATCTCTGACACCTCCCAACAGCCTACTTGACTTGCCTGACACATTTTCAAGGTATTATGAGGACTCTATACAAAAGAGAGATTTCTTGTCCTTACTATTTGGGGATATGAATAGGTTTTTGGGAGGCTCAACATTTGGATAGAATCTCTGGCAAAAAAAAAGGGTGAAAAAGGGGGGAAAAGACATTAAAATAGAATTATCACTGATTTTTAAAATAGGACTACCTTAAAGAAGGTCCCTCAGATACTGATATACTTAAAGATTTGTTTTAAAGTGTGTCTATGATGTTTCTGTTTAACAGCAGAATCTGTATAGCAGAGAAAGATTCCCTTCACCCTGCCCCAGAGAAATGGCAAATTCTATGACCAAGACAAAGGATGCGGAACAAGAAGCCACGGCAATCGGAAATAAGAATCTGCATGGTCTCACCGGTGAAGAGACTGACAAAGCCCTGTGAAATAACAAGCAAAAAGGCATGGACGTGAAGAACGTGGGGCTTTTGAGTCATGCAGTGCTGCGCTTGAGGCCATACCAGTTGTGGAACTTGCTCGGTTGTCCTGTCTGGGTAGGAAAGCAGATTTGAAGCCCCATCTACTATTGAATATAACCCCCATCTAGCCCAGCGAGGGGCCTGGCTGGAGTACCCAAGGGTTGCATGGCCTATCCTACAGTCCTGCTTACAGTGGTACCTGAGCAGAGAACCAAGTCAGGAGCTCTGTCC
Organism: Aepyceros melampus; assembly: GCA_006408695.1. Classification (NCBI taxonomy): domain Eukaryota; kingdom Metazoa; phylum Chordata; class Mammalia; order Artiodactyla; family Bovidae; genus Aepyceros; species Aepyceros melampus. The sequence goes on from SJXQ01003161.1 coordinate 278,396, forward strand.
ACTTGCAAAACCAAGCCAGGGGCCTTCTCTGGTCAGAGAACTCAGTGCACAGCTCTGCCTGATTCAAGTCCCTAGCCAATAAGCTATGCCATCATTGGAACCTGTTCTGCCACTCCACCCTGAAAGGGAAGCAGGTTCATTGTATATTCCTGCCATGAGAATAGCCCACAGTCACACCTAACCAGAAGGGTTAACCAGAGCATCTCGGAGACTGTATGGCTCACCATTCAACCCAGCTTGCAGTGGTATCCAAGGTGATAGCCCAGCCAGTGAGTGGCTGGGTTGTAGGATAGACATGCTGCTGCTGCTGCTGCTGCTGCTAAGTCACTTCAGTCGTGTCCGACTCTGTGCGACCCCATAGACAGCAGCCCACCAGGCTCCCCCATCCCTAGGATTCTCCAGGCAAGAGTACTGGAGTGGGTTGTCATTGCCTTCTCCATAGGATAGACAGAAAGCTACAAAATATCATCAAATCACAAAAAAGACAGAAATAAAAGTGAGGAACAAAGAATCTACAAAACAGCCAGAAAACAATTAACAGATAAGCAACAGTAAGTCCTTTCCTACCAATAATTACTTTAAATATAGATGGAGTAAATTCTCCAATGAAAGACACAGAATGGCTGATAGATTAAAAGCTAGATCTAAAGGACATAAACCAATCAAGAAGATAAAACAATTGTACAATTTATGCATCCAACATCAGAGCATCTGTATAAATCAAAAGCTAACAGAACTAAAAGGAGAAATAAACAGTAACATAATTATGGGTAGAAACTTTAATACCTCACTCTCAGCAATAAATAATCATCCAGATAGGTAATCAATAAGAAAACAGGATTTTAACAGCACTATATTGGAGAAGGCAATGGCAACTCACTCCAGTACTCTTGCCTGGAAAATCACATGGATGGAGGAGCATGGTAGGCTGCAGTCCATGGGGTCGCTAAGAATCAGACACGACTGAGCAACTTCACTTTCACTTTTCACTTTCATGCATTGGAGAAGGAAATGGCAACCCACTCCAGCGTTCTTGCCTGGAGAATCCCAGGGATGGGGGAGCCTGGTGGACTGCCGTCTTTGGGGTCGCACAGAGTCGGACACGACTGAAGTGACTTAGCAGCATAGACCCAACAGACAACATTCCCAACAATAGCAGCAGAATACCCATTTTTCTTAAGTACACACAGAACATTTTGTAGAGTATGTTAGGTCACAAAGAAAATCTTAGCAAATTTAAGAAAACTGAAATCATACCAACTGTCTTTTCCAATCACAAAAGTATAAAACTAGAAATAATAGCTGAAGGAAAGCTGGGAAACTTACAAATACATGGAAATTAAACTACAGAGTCCTGAACAACCAATAAATCAAAGAAGAAATCAAAAGAGAAATTTTAAAATATCTTGAGAAAAATGAAAATGGAAACACATGTAACAAAATTATAGGATATAGCAAAAGTTCTAAGAGGGAAGTTTACAATGATAAATGCATACATTAAAGGGGGAAATCAATTTAACAACCTAAATTTATTGGGAGATCATGTACACTCGTGGCTGATCCATGTCGATGTGTAGCAAAACAAATACAGTATTGTAAAGCAAAACAAACTAAAAAAATAAAAATTAATTTAATTTTTGTTAAAAAAAAAAAAAGTGGAAATGGTCCTCTAGATTTTTAGAAAAATTTAGCTCATTAGTGAAGACTTACCTTCTTGAATTATTATTGACTTGCAATAGACACACGAGAGAAGACGATCATCAAAGACTGATGACCTGTGAAAGGAACTGGAAGGAATCAGAAAGCGCGAGTGACTCATGATAGGATTTGATGACTATGTGCCATCTTGCACTTTGTTTTATTCCTCATTTGTTCATCTATAAAATAGAATAAATTCCATTTCTCTGATGAAAAAAAAAACCTAAATTTATACCTCAAGGATGAAGAAAAAGAACAAACTAAGCCCACCTGATGCAAAGAACTGACTCATTGAGAGAGACCCTGATACTGGGAAAGACTGAAGGCAGGAGGAGAAGGGATTGACAGAGGATGAGATGGTTGGATAGCATCACTGACTCGATGGACATGAGTTTAAGCAAGCTCCGGGAGCTGGTGATGGACAAGGAAGCCTGGCGTGCTGCAGTGCATGGGATCACAAAGAATCAGACATGACTGAGTGACTGAACTGTTGCTGCTGCTGCACTGACTGAAGCCCAAAATTAGCAGAGGGAAGGAAGTAATAAAAATGAGAGCAGAAACAAAAGAAACAGAGGACAGGAAAATAATAGAAAAGATAGGCAAAAAAAGAATTGTTTTTTTGAAAAAATAACCCAAATTATTAAACTTTTAGCAAGACTAATCAAGAAAAGAAGAGAGAAGAGCCAAACAAATACAATTATAAATGAAAAAGGAGACATTACAACTGACACCACAGAAATACAATGAATCATGAGACTACTATGAAGAACTATACCCCCAACAAATTGGACAACCTAGAAGAAATGGATAAATTCCTAGAAACATACAACCTGCCAAAATTAAATCATGAAGACTAGAAAATCTGAACAGGTCAACAGCAAGCAAGGATTGAATCAGTAATCAAAATTCCCAACAAAGAAAAGTCCAGGACCAGATGGTTACACAGGTGAATTTCATCAAAAGTCAAAGAAGAATTAACACCAATCTTTCTCAAACTTTTCCTCAAAAACAATCAAGGAAGAGAGAATACTCCAAACTCATTTTAAGAGACCAGAATTAACCTGATACAAAGCCATACAAGGACACTACAACAAATAAAAACTACAGGCTAATATTTCTGATGAATATAGATGCAAAAAATCTCAACAAAATACTGGCAAACTGTAATTTAACACCACATTAAAAGACTCATACACCATGATCAAGTGAGATTTATCTCCACCCTGCAAGGCTGGTTCAACATACATGAATCAGTAAAAGTGATATACCACATTAACATAGAATGAAAGATAAAAAATTGTGTGATCATCTCAGTTGACACAGCAAAAGCATCTGACAAAATACAAAATCTTCTCAAAGAAAAACTCTGAACAGAGTACAGAGGAATACATGCCAACATAATAAAGGTCATATATGACAAGTCCAGAGCTAACATCAAATTCAATGGTAAAAGGTTGACAGCTTTTCCTCTATGAATCAGGAACAGGCCAAGAATGCCCACTCTCACCCTTGTACTCGACATAGTACTAGAAGTCCTAGCCAGAGCAATCAGTCAAGGGAAAGAAATGAAAAGTATCTGAATCATAAAGGAAGAAGTAAAATTGTTTCTATAGTTTTATATATATAAAATCTTGAACACCACTAAAAAGTGTTGTAACACATCAGTGAATTCAGTAAAGTTGCAGAACACAAAATCAACATACAATATTCAGTATCATTTCTATACACTAATAATGAATTTTCTGAAAAAGAAATAAGGAAAACAAACCCACTAACAGTAGCAGCAAAAACAATAAAATACTTATGGATAAATTTAACTAAGTAGGTAAAAGATTTCTACCCTAAAAACTGTAACATATTGATGAAATAAATTGAATACATTAATAAATTGAAAGATATTCTGTGTCCATGGAGTAAAAGAATTAATACTGCTAAAATATCCATATAAACCAAAGCCATCTACAATGCCAACCCTATAAAGATTCCAATGACACTTTTTACAGAAATAGAAAACACAATTCTAAAATTTCTTTGAAAGCACAAAAGATGCTGAAAGTCAAAGCAATGCTGAGAAATAAGAATAATGCTAGAGGCATCACATTTTATGATTTCAAACTATACTACAAAGCTACAATAATCAAACCACATGATACTGACATGAAAACAGATCCACAGACCAATGAAACAGAATTGAAAGCCCAGAAATAAGTCCATGCATGTATGGTTGACTAATACTGGACAAGGGTTCCAATACTTAATAAGGAAAAGAAGGCAATGGCATCCCACTCCAGTACTCTTGCCTGGAAAATCCCATGGACAGAGGAGCCTGGTAGGCTGCAGTCCATGGGGTCGCTAAGAGTTGGGCACAACTGAGAGACTTTGCTTTCACTTTTCATTTTCATGCATTGGAGAAGGAAATGGCTACCCACTCCAGTATTCTTGGCCTGGAGAATCCCAGGGACGGGGAGCCTGATGGGCTGCCGTCTATGGGGTCGCACACAGTCGGACATGACTGAAGCGACTTAGCAGCAGCAGCAGCAGCAGTCTCTTCAATAAATGGTGCTAGAAAAACTAGATATTCACATGGAAAGGAATGAAACCAGACCCCTATCTTACAGCATTCACAAAAATTATGCTGAAATATATTCTGCTTAAATGTAAGACTTGAAACTGTAAAACTAGAAGAAAGAATAGGGGAAAAGTTCTTGTATTAGTCTTGACAATGATTTTTTGGTTATGAAACTGAAAGCACAAGCAACAAAATCAAAAATAAGTAAGTGGGACTACATCAAACTAAAATGTTCCTGCATAGCTGAAGAAATAATCAAGAAAATGAAAGAGCAATCTATGGAATGGGGGGAAATATTTGCAAAGTATATATCTGATAAGGAGTTAATATCCAAATATATAAGGAGCTCACTCAACTCAATAGCATAAGACCAATAATCCAATTTAAAGATGGGCAGAGAATTTGAAGGGCTTTCCTGGTGGCTCAGCAGTAAAGAAACTGCCTGCCAGGGTGGGAGACACAAGAGATGTGGGTTTGATCCTAGAGTTGGGAAGATCCCTTGGAGAAGAAATGGCAGCCCACTCCAGTATTCTTGCCTGGAAAATCCCATAGACAGAGAAGCTTGGGGTTGCAAGAGTTGGACACAGTTTAGCAACTAAACAACAGCAACAGAGAATCTGAACAGGCATTTTTCCAAAGAAAGCATGTAGATGGCAAATGGGTATATGAAAATGTGCTCGACCTCACTAATCACCAGAGACATGCAAATCAAAACCATAATGAGAATGGTTTCACACCTGCCAGAATGACTATTAACAAAAAGACAAAAGATGACAAGTCTTGGCAAGGATGTGGAGAAAAGAGAACCCATTTTTACTGCTGTTGGAAATATAAATTGGTGGAAACCAGTATGGAAAACATTATGGAGGTTCCTCAAAAAATTAAAAGTAGAGCTACAGAATGATCTAGCGGTTTTCACTTCTGAGTATATATCCAGAGGAAATTAAACTATTACCTCAAAGAGATATCTACACTCCAATGTTCATTGCAGCATTATTTATTAATACAATAGCCAAGACATAGAAACAACCTGTGCCCATCGATTAATGAACAGATAAAGAAAATGTGGTATGTATAACAAAATATTATTCAACCAAAAAAGGAAGGAAATCCTGCCATTTATGAGACATGGATGGGCCTTTAGGGCATTATGCTAAGTAAAATAAGGGAGATAGATACAGACAAATACTCTATGAGCTCACTTATATGTGGAACATTAAAAAAAAAAAAATCAAACCCATAGAAACAGAAAACATATTTGTGGTTGCCAGAGGCAGCAGGTGGAGGTAGAGGAATTGGGTGAAGGTGGTCAAAAGGTACAAATTTCTAGTTATAAGATAAGTAGGTTCTGGGGATGTAATGTACAGCCTGGTGTCTATAGTTAGAACTATCGCATTATATATTTGAAAGTTTGAGAGAGGAGATCTTAAAAATTCTCATCATAAAAATTATAACTATGAAGTGATTAATGCTAATTAAACTTATTACAGTAATCATTTTGCAATATATACATATATCAGTGCAGGAGACTGGGTTTGATGCCTGGGTCAGGAAGATCCCCTGGAGAAGGAAAGGGCAGCGTACTCCAGTATTCTTGCCTGGAAAATCCCATGGACAGAGGAGCCTGGTGGGCTACAGTCTATGGAGTCATAAGAGTCAGACACAACTTAGTGATTAAACCACCACCATCACCATGTTGTATACCTTAAACTTATGCGTAAATTGTATTTCAATAAAACGTTCAGATTCTTTAGCCACCACCAACTGTACCATAAAGGATATGTTCCATTGGTCTGTAATGGTCAAGGTCAACTACAGTGTCTGAAATTCAGGAAGACTGGCATGATCCTCGGAGAAGGCGATGGCACACCACTCCAGTATTCTTGCCTGGAAAATCCCATGGACAGAGGAGCCTGGTAGGTTGCAGTCCATGGGGGCGCGATCCTATGTTTGTGGGACTCAAGGCAACAAGATCTTGCTTTATGTGAACATTTTAAACCCTCAATGTCTTTACAGCTTCTCTGACTCTTCACATATTCCTTCTTTCTGTTATATAAACACTATATGCCTAGCCTTCATCTCCACCTGCATGTCTAAATAGCCAAGTCAAATTTAACATGTCTGAAGCCGAGTTCCTGAAATTCTACCCCTACTCTGCCCTAGCCACAATTTTCCCCATCCCAGGTAAAGGCAGTTCAATTCCTTCTGGTACTTGTGTGAAAAAGCCTGGAATTACTCAACTCTTTTTTTTATCTCAAACTCCATACTCAGTCCATGAATATATTGTGTAAGCTCTGATTCCCAAATATATCTAGTATCCAACATTTCTCTCTCTACTTTTACCACAGCCACACTGGTGCAGGTACCCACCTTATCTCTGGGGACTACTGCAATGGCCCCAGTCAGACTCCTGCTTCCACCTACACTCATTGTAGTTATTCTCAACATAGCCTGACTGGCAATTATGGACATTACTCTGTCCATGGGATTCTCCAGGCAAGAACACTGGAGTGGGTAGCCATTCCCTTCTCCAGAGGATCTTCCCAACTCAGGATTGAACCTGGGTTTCTTGCACTGCAGACGGATTCTTTATCATCTGAGCCACCGGGGAAGCCCTACCTGACTGTACCTGTGATCAAATAAGTCAGACCATAATCCTTCCATTGATCAAAATTCTCTAGCAGTACCCCATTTCACCCAGAGTAAAAGCTGCATATATTGGAGTCTTAGATGCATTTGTCTGTTACATTGTTGTTGTTTTTAGTTCCCTGCTGTGTTTTTGTGGGAGGTGACAGTGGCCTGCAGTAAATGGCAGGGATGGAGATGAAGAGGGGCAGAAAGACAAGAGAGATGAAACAGGGTAAAGGAAAAAAGTATGCAGCCAAATCTAACAAATAACTTCTAATACTGCTTAGCTTAGAAAGTCCTCGCTTCTGAGATTTGGTGAATATTCAGTGGAGATTTTCATGTGCTTTTTAAAAAAAATTAATTCATTCATTAGGCTTTGTTGGGCCTTAGTTGCAGCATGATAGTCCATCTTCATTGTGGTACGTGGGTTCTTTAGCTGCAGCACGTGGGATCTAGTTTCTTGAACAGGGGCTGAACCCAGGCCCTCTGCACGGGGAGCATGGAGTTTAACCACTGCACCAGCAGGGTGGACACATGTGCTTCTTTGTTACAAGCTAAGGTTTGTTTTGTTTTTTTTTGTCTGCTGTTACCGTCTCTAAGATGCAAAGATCCCATGAACCCTTTGCTTCCAATGAGTCAAAAGACTTAAGAGAAGAGAAGTGGGGGCAGGGGTAGGGAGGGTCATTTCTCCTTTTGATGCCAGCCCATCTTTGTTTGCTAAATAAATCTGTATTTCACTGACTACCAACTTACTTATTCTTTAGATCTATACAGAATCAAGAAAATTTAAGCAATGAATATTTATTAATCAATAATTGTCTTCTTTTAGCCAGAGTCAAGATAAACAATCTATAACTTACCCCTGACTTTTAGAAGAATAGTCAACAAAAATACTAAAATTTATCAGTTCATTTTGAACACCACCAGTATCTGATCAATAGAAAGTTTATCACATTTCACTACTTTCAGAAGTCCCACATTGAAATCCTAATTAATTTTAGTGAGTGACTGAGTAAGTGAGTGAGTGCTCAATCATGTCTAACTCTTTGTGATCCCGTGGGACTGTAGCCCACAAGGCTTCTCTGTCCATGAGTTTTTCCTGGGAAGAATACTGTTAGTGGGTTGCCATTTCCTCCTCCAGGGGATCATCCTGACCCAGGGATGGAACCCACTTCTCCTGCATTCTCCTGCATTGCAGGCAGATTCTTTACTGCTGAGCCACTGGGAAAGCTCCAGTTAATCTTAGTAGACCCTCCAAAATACATAAAGAATTCCTTCCAACTCGCAAATTACAAATTCACTCACTATAAGAGAGATTTAGGAGAAAAGTGACCATACTATTGACACTTATTTACTTTAAATGGCACTTATTTACTTTAAAAAACGTAACTGGAGGGAGAAAACATTTTTAACAACATGCTAAGCAGCATATCATTATTCAATTAAGATGATATCCTTATAAATCAGAAAGCTCTTTAACAGGCTGAAAGGTAAGATATTTCCCACGCAAGTGAGAAATTAAAAATAGATATTCAAACAAGGATTCTTTGGTCATCTCAACACCAATTAGTGACACACTGCTTAATTTACATATAAGCTGAGTTTGGGGGCATATAACTATATATTGCTTGGCATTAGGTTTTTGATACTTTGGGAAAATGGGAATTTTTGCATATCTTTGGGCAATTGGCTGCACAGATGGAAAACAGTATCACAGATGCAACCATGCTATGTGCCCTACCTGAAAGGAAAGGAGCAATCAAAGTCAGTCTTAACCCCACCGAAGGCTCACCTGAGGTCCTTAGTCACACTTGGTTTTATCTAGAATGGTTGTCCAAACAAGTTCATAGGTCAAGGCTGGATCCAAAATTCTTCTCAATTTAGACAAAATCTTTTTATCAATTTTCACCTTTCATTGGGCACCACCAACTTAGGGAACAGAAGCTAGAAAGATCTGTACAAATTAGGTTTCTTTTACTTTATTTTAGGTTTCTCTGTCTTAAGTATTCTACCTTCTAGGGTTCAGGGAACAAAAGCATTAATTCAATATCAGGAAGACGGATCAGATGCTCTCCCTACCTTGCCTTGCCTCTTCTGGACCTGTCATATTTACTCTCCTTCCTGTGAGTATGCATGTGTGTGGCTAAGTCACTTCAGTCATGTCCAACTCTGTGCAACCCTATGGACTATAGCCTGCCAGAGTCCTCTGTCCATGGGATTTTCCAGGCAAGAATACTGGAGTGGACTTGCCATTTCCTCCTCCAGGGGATCTTCCCAACCCAGGGATCAAACCTGTGTCTCTTATATCTCCTGCACTGGCAGGCAGGTTCTTTATCACTAGCGTCACCTGGGAAGCCCTCTCCCCTTCCTGAATATCTGCCCAAGGTAAGTCACAGCTCAGCTGGGGCTCTCAGTGGTCCTTCATGGACCACCTGATGACAGCTAGGCCGGCACCATTCTTCAAGTCAGCATCACTGAGTGCCCACATAGGAGAGCTCACATGACCCCATCTTATCTACCCCTTCTTGGTCTACTCCATGTCTCAGTGAGACCAGCCTCAAATCTCACACCTGGGAAGGGCTTCCTTCCAAACCCAGAGGTCCCTGTGCTCTGTGATCTCCAGATTATGCATAAAGCTTTTTTTTTTTTTTTTAAGGTAACTGACACCAGTAAGGCTCCTGGTGGCTCATCTCTATCCTCATGTGTCTTTTAGCCAGCTTCCTACATGCCAAGACATCAATCCCCACTCTCATTGGGATGAATCTTTTAAAAACCTTCTCCATATGAAATGTCAGTGGCACCACCTTGAGCCCTGCAGCTGCTTATGATACCCAGGGACATCCCGAGTCTGATTCCTTCCCTCCCGCCTGCCTCAATCCTCTTTCCCTTTTTTACTTCAGTGACTTTTTATGTGCTGGGAACTGTTAGAGCTCTTATTTAATTAATTTTTAATGAAAAAATTTAACATGATGCCATATTATTTGCTTCAGTTTTTTCTTTTGTTTTTTGTTGTGTAAGAAATAAAACGTTACTACTAGAGATAAAGTCCCTGTTTTATTCCTCCATCCCAGCCTCCACTTCTTGGTGACTGGAAGTTGGTGTACATCCTTCCTGTTCATGTTGTTGCATCTTTACAACTTCTGTGTACATATACATACTTTAAAGAGCTTATAGTATTATTTCCCTTATGTATTTAACAAAAGATTCTTCTTACATAATTTCTTTTCGCTGTGCTGGGTCTTTGTTGCTGAGTGGGCTTTTCTCTAGTTGTGGGCTACTCTGTAGTTGCGATGCGTGGGCTTTTCATTGCAATGGCTTCTCTTTCTGCAGAGCACGGCTCTAGGGTTCACCGACTTCAGTAGTTATGGCTCATCGGCTCAGTCATTGCGGTTCCCGGGCTCTAGAGCACAGACTCAGTAATTGTGGCACATGATTAGTTGCTCCAAGGCATGTGGGATCTTCCCAGACCAGGAATCAAACCCGTGTCCCCTGCATTGGCAGGCGGATTCTTTACCACTGAGCCCCTAGGAAAGCCCTGTTTCTCTTACTTTCAAATTTTGCATTATGTCATACTGTACATCACCTTTCAACATGGTCTTCCTCTTATCAAATACATTCTCGAGATTTATCCATGTTGATGCACATAGATCTAGTGAATAATTTTAACTGCTTTGTACTAATCTATTATACAAAATACCTCAGTTTTAACCTCATTTTCCTACTGAGGGACACATAGTTTGCTTTCCTTTTTAATTACCATAATAATAGTGCTGCAGTACAGACCCTGATATGTCTCCCTATGCATACATTCAATACCTCAAGAGTTTATAACTAGATTTGGGATGGCTGGTTCAAAACCAGTACATGTATTGGACTTTCAATACACGTTACCTGTTATAATTAGCTGTTCTCATTTGTACTCTGACTTACAGAATGACTTCTTGTCTCTCCAATATGTTTTAAAGAATTGTATGATTTTCTTTAAATTTTGATAATATGATGGGCATGAAAACTTCATTGCTTTAATTTTGAGTTCCCTGATTCCTGGAGAGTTGAGTATCTTTCACACATGTACTGGTCACTACATCTTCTTCAGACAACTGTCTATATCTTTTGCCATTTTCCCCTATGGGGTTTCTTTCTTTTTTTTTAAATATCTATTCCAGATAAAAATCTTTGGTCAGTTATGGAGGCTTAAAAATTATTTCTGAAATGGACTTGCATTTTAACTTTAGTTTTGATGACTTTTGCTCTTATGAACTTTACATTTTATTTGGTTTAATTTATTTTTTAAAAGATGTTTTCTGGATACTTCTGCTGTAAGAATATCAAGATAGGGTCCTCTATTTTCTACTAAAAGTCTTAAGGTTTTACTTTTATTTTGGCCTTTGATTCATGTTGAGCATATTATTGCATATGAAGTGAAGCAGAGGTTGACTTTTATTTTTTCGAGACAAGCCAGTTTTCAAGGGAAAAAACTAAGCAGAGCACTCCCGCTTCAGGTAATGGTGGGTTAGGTCCCACTAACCCACAGAAGTTAATTAGAAAATCTGGAAAATGAAAATAAAACCTGCTTGAACACACTAAAGAGCTCTACCATGATAGTAAAGAATTGCCAGGATAAGGGGGAAAAAAAAGAATTAGGATCTGGGAAAAAAGGGAAACTCTGTGAGTAGAGCATACATTTGGGGCCACTTTCCCCAAGAGGCATTTGCCTGTTCTGAGATGGAAAAACTGAGAAGCCAAGAATTAAGCTATAATTTTGCCAGCCTTGAGCATGAGAGGCATTGGTGTTCAGGCCTGCCAAGTAGGGAGACTAGTGATGGAAGTGACTAGTGATGGGAGACTCCCATCACTTTGGCATGGGACCACAATAAGTCTGTGTCCTGGATGAACCATATGTAGGCTCTTTCAAGAATTTCAACTCCACTATAATTTCTATCAAACACTAGAATTTTCTTCCCTCTCATTATGTACTTTGACTATGTGTGTGGGTATTAATGGGCTTCCCAGGTAGCACTAGTGGTAAAGAACTGCCTGCCAATGCAGGAGATGTAAAATATGTGGGTTCAATTGCTGGATCAGGAAGACCACCTGGAGGAGTACATGGCAAGTGACTCCAAAATTTGCCTGGAGAATCCCATGGACAGAGTAGCCATAGGGTCACAAAGAATTGGACATGACTGAAGCAACTTAGCACACATGCACACACATACATTTAATATAAACTTACATAACTGTAACCTTGCTTACCTGACTTGGCTGTGTATTATTTCTGCTGGCTCTTTCTTATGTTGCCTCCATTTGTGTATATTTTGAGTATGTTTTTGTTTGTTCAATTTTACTGTATGCTCATATTTATCTAGAACATCATCTAGGTAAATTCTTTGAACTCATAAGGAAGTTGAGTTCCTACAGAAAGAGATTTTCACTTGTTTCTGTCTATTGTTCTGGAGTACTTCAAGAATGGGAACATTCGACACTAAAACTTTAGTAAATCTCAGGTTGAGATTTTCTTCGACCATCTAGGTAGTGTGAATTTGTGGTGAAAATTTGTATAAAGACCTGACTTGTCTGTGGTTACAAACACTGAGGAAGGATTGTTTCCCATGTGATTTTATCATTACAAGATCAGTCATTTTCTTTGAAATTCCTTGGGGTAGAAGGGTAGGTTTATTTCTAGTTTATCCTTATTTTAAGGGTGTAATCTCTGAGGTCTCAGTTTTATGGTAGAGGACTCCTATTAGACTTCTTACATTTGAATGGGCTGCAAGTTGTGTCCTATACTCCACAGCCAAGAAGGAAATAAAAATAAAAATTCAAGTTCATCTTATTTAGCAAATATGCTCAACATAAAGGAGAAGCATCTATGTCTCCCTTTCTGAGTTTCTCTCTTTACTTGGTTTTTTGTTTGAGGTCTTCTTACTTTCTTGCCACTTCACTGATTCATTTAAAATTTTGTATTAAAATTGTTTTCAATTGAGAACAAGATGGTGGAGGAGTAGGTGGGCGTGGAATACATCTCTCTCCACGGATATATCAGGAATACACCTTCGACACAGAAATGCATGCAGAATACCAGCTGAGAGCAGACAGGAGTACTTGACCAGTGGAAAAGAATATATAGAACCACGCAAAACTCTGTAGGCAGAACAAAGGAACTAGGGGAAAAAAACAGGAGTGGTACTAGGACTGGACCTGCCCTCAGTGGGTGGGGGAACTGAAGCAGGGGTACGATCCCCATATCAGGGCAACTGTCTGAGTCAGAGGAGAAACATTTAAGGTTGAGAGTGAAACAGCTGATCTGTGGCAGCCTACATGGAATGATAATCAGACAGTCTTTGCTGCAGCCATACATACCCCAGACAGCAATGCAGGTCCCCTGGAAGGCACAGCTGCTGAGAGCTGGAGTTTAGGGATTGTGGAGCAATCCCAGGGCGAGGGCTGCTGTTGACTGTGGAGAGATGGATTGAGGGGATGTGAAGGACGAGATTGTGGTGGGAAATGCTTGTGGAGGAAAGCCAGGCAGCCACAGAAGCAAGGTAATATTGCTGAGTCACGCAAAAAGGGTGGAGCCATCAGTATAGCTTCTCTCCCCAACATGCCAGCATTGGCAGCTGAACAATAGAGTCTGGCCCATCAAATGCCTGAGGCACTGAACTACAGAGTAGGGCCCCACCCAGGGTGCCCGTTTAAGTGCCTGACCAGCCGAATAACAGAGAAGGACCTCAGGCAAGGGAGCCCTCTAAGTGCCTAAATGGGCGGAGCTATGGAGAAACACTGGCCAAAGAGGCCTTCTGATTGTCAGCTACCAGAGGCTCGAAAAAAGACTGATAGGGCCATAACTCCTGCAGTGGAGGCAGTCCATGTCCCTGCACATTTGGCGCCACCAGGGTCCCCGCAAGCCAAGCAGCTGCACCACCTTCACGCTCAGCTCTCACTGGGGCAGAGCTGCCACAGGCAAGAAAAGACTTGTGTCTGCACATGCAGGGTTGCTTTGGTAGTGTCCAGACTCTTTGCAACCCTATAGACTATGGCCTGCCAGGCTTCCCTGTCAGGGAGTGGGGTTCTCCAAGCAGAATACTGGAGCATATTGGCCAATACTGATTGCCATTCCCTTCTAGAACACTATATTTTTTGCTCCCTTAGCTACCAACTCCCCTGAGTACCTGGTGCTGCCAGAACCCCTGTGACCTAAGCAGTTGTACCACCTCCACACCTGGCCCTCACAGAGGCAGACCCAAGTCCTCCAGGGAAGCCTCAGAAGCAAACCCCAGTGGATGACCCACATGCAGAGGTGGAAATAAAATCACAATAGAAACCCAGGGGCAGTGTGGCTAAGGAAGAAGACCCAAAACCTTCCCACCAGCTGTACAAGCTGCAGATTAAATCCACACAATCAACTAGGCAGACTCTGTGTCTATTAAATATATAAAAAGTCATTGAGAGCTCCCACAGAAGAAAATGCACTAGTTCTGATAGCTGCGGACATTGGAGGCAAGAACACATAGGAGTAGGACCAGATTAGAATCTGAGCTGCCCCCACAGCAGGTCCAGAGATCAGCACAGTGTTTGAGGGCATTCTAGGGGTGAGGTGGATTGTGACTCCCAGTGAGGGAAAGGACTCTGACAGCAGTGACTCAAGAAAAACATGTATTATTCTTAGGTTTTGACTTGTTCTGTAGATTCTTTTGGATTTTTTTCTCCCCCTCCCCCGTTGTAGTTGTCAGTTTTATTGGCACTGTGAAATCTAATTAAGCTTTTGAGTTTTTTTTTTTCTCAGTCACATCTTTTTATTGTTATTATAAACCTCTGCCTCTATGTTTGGCTTTTGCAGTTCTGTGGAGTCTTCCTTTTTTAAAATTTTCTTTTCTCTTTTTTAATTTTAATTTTTAAACCTATTATTATTTTTCTACATTTATTCCTATGTTTGTTATCCTATTTTCTTTTCCCATTGCAGTTAATCTTTAATGTATACAAATCTTCTTTATCTACCTCTACTTAACTTTGCATATCTGTTCTTTCTTTCCTTTCTTCTCAACATATTTGTTAGTTTTGTTTTCATTGCTTTATTCCCCACTTGGCACCTTACTTTAATTTGTTTTCCAGTTTGTGCTTTAGTTAGTTTTGTTCTTAACTGGTAGATATAATTTTTGGTTTCCTTTGTACACCAGGTCAATCTATTGTACTTTATTTTGTTGGAGTGATTTGATTTTGCATATGGATGTACATGTATATGGGTATATTCCATTATTTTAATTATTATTTGCCTGATTTTGTAACTGCCATTTGTCCGGGGTTCATCTTTGGTTTCTTGTTTTTGGATATTTGTTTTAATCTCTCTTAATACACTCACAAACCACTTGTGGAATTTTCATTCCTGACCAGAAATCAAGCCTTGAGCTTTTGGAGTGGGAGCACTGACTCCAGGGCCCTAGACTACCAGAGAAATAACCCTAGAGAGTATCAACTAGTGAGAAGTCACACAAAGGAAACCACTTGAATACAAGACCTGGCATCACCCATCCACCAGTAGCACTCTGTGCAGGATGCCTCATCTAAACAACAAACAAAACAAAAATACAAACCCAATCATCAGTAGACAGGATTACCACCTTCCTCAGCCTTGCCCATCAGAGGAAAAACAAACAAACAAACAAAAACTCAGCACACATTTCACCCTATACAAAGCTTACACAAACCACAGGACCAACCTTAGGAGGGCAGAAACCAAAAGGAAGAAAGAATCCAACCTTGAAGCCTGGGAAAAAGAGACCTCAAACACAGTAAGTTAAAATAAAATAATGAAAAGGCAGAGAAATACTATACAAATGAACGAACAAACTAGAAACACAGAAGTCCAAATAAATGAAGAGGAAATAGGCAAACTACTTGAAAAAGAATTCAGAATAATTATGGCAAAGATGATCAAAAACCTTGAAAACAAAATGGAGAAAATGGAAGAATCAATTAACAAAGACCTGGAAGAATTAAAGAATAAACATACAGAGACAAACAACACAATTACTGAAATTAAAAATACTTTAGAAGGAATCAATAGCAAAATATCTGAAGCAGAAGAACAAATCAGTGAGCTGGAAGATAAAATGGTGGAAATAACTCTGAAGAGCAGAATAAAGTTAAAAGATTGAAAAGAAATGAGGATAGTCTCAGAGACCTTTAGCACAATATCAAATGCATCAACATTCAAATTATAGGGGTCCCAGAAGAAGAGAAAAAGAAAGGGTATGAGAAAATTTTTGAAGAGATTATAGTTGAAAATTTCCCCAACATAGAAAAGGAAATAGTCAATCAAGTCCAAGAGGCACAAAGAGTCCCCTATAGGATAAACCAAAGGAGAAACATGCCAAGACATATACTAATCAAACTAACAAAGACTAAACACAAAGAATATTAAAAGGAGCAAGGGAGAAGCAACAAGCAACATACAAGGGAAACCCCACACACTTAACAGCTGATCTTTCTGCAGCAACTCTGCAGGCCAGAAGGGAATGGCAGGATATATTTAAGGTACTGAAAGGGAAAGATCTACAGCCAAGATTACTGTACCCAGCAAGGATCTCATTCAAAATTGATGGAGAAATAAAAAGCTATTAAGACAAGCAAAAGTTAAGAGAATTCAGTACCACTGAACCAGCTTTACAACAAATGTTAAAGGGACTTATAGTCAAGAAATACAAGAGAAGAAAAAGATCTACAAAATCAACTCCAAACAATTAAGAAAATTGCAATAAGAACATATATATCAATAATTAATTTAAATGTAAATGGATTAAATGCTCTAACCAAAAGACACAGACTGATTGAATGGATACAAAAACAAGACCCATATATATGCTGTCTATAAGAACACACTTCAGACCTAAAGACACATATAGACTGAAAGTGAGAGGATGGAAAAATATATTCAATGCAAATGGGAAGCAAAAGAAAGCTGGACTAGCAATCCTCTTACACAAAATAGATCATAAAATTGAAAATATTACAAGAAATAAGGAAGGACAGTATATAATGATCAAGGGATCAATCCAAGAGGAAGACATAATAATTGTAAACATCTATTGTCACCCTGCTTATTTAACTTACATGCAGAATACATCATGAGAAACGCTGGGATGGAAGAGCACAAGCTGGAATCAAGATTACCAATAACCTATTGATACTGAGAAATATCAATAACCTCAGATATGTAGATGACACCATCCTTATGGCAGAAAGTGAAGAGGAACTGAAGAGCCTCTTGATGAAAATTAAAGAGGAGAGTGAAAAAGATGGCTTAAAGCTCAACATTCAGAAACGAAGATCACGGCATCTGGTCCCATCACTTCATGGGAAATAGATGGGGAAACAGTGGAAACAGTGTCAGACTTTATTTTGGGGGGCTCCAAAATCACTGCAGATGGTGATTGCAGCCATGAAATTAAAAGACGCTTACTCCTTGGAAGGAAAGTTATGACCAACCTAGATAGCATATTCAAAAGCAGAGACATTACTTTGCCAACAAAGGTCTGTCTAGTCAAGGCTATAGTTTTTCCAGTGGTCATGTATGGATGTGAAAGTTGGACTGTGAAGAAAGCTGAGCACCAAAGAATTGATGTTTTTGAAGTGTGGTGTTGGAGAAGACTCTTGAGAGTCCCTTGGACTGCAAGGAGATCCAACCAGTCCATTCTAAAGGAGATTAGACCTGGGTGTTCATTGGAAGGAATGATGCTAAAGCTGAAACTCCAGTACTTTGGCCCCCTCATGCGAAGAGTTGACTCATTGGAAAAGACTCTGATGCTGGGAGGGATTAGGGGCAGGAGGAGAAGGGGACAAAAGAGGATGAGATGGCTGGATGGCATCACTGACTCGATGGACGTGAGTCTGAGTGAACTCCTGGAGTTGGTGATGGACAGGAAGGCCTGGCGTGCTGTGATTCATGGGGTCACAAAGAGTTGGACGTGGCTGAGTGACTGAACTGAACTGAACTGATGCACCCAACACATGAGCACCTCAATACATAAGACAAACACTAACAGACATAAAAGGGGAAATTGACAGTAACACAATAATAGTAGGAGATTTTAACACCCCACTTACACCAATAGACAGATTATTAAAACAGAAAATTAATAAGGAAACACACATCTTAAATGATACATTTGTGAGGTGGATTTAATTGATATCTTCAGGACATTCCATCCAAATGCAGAAGAATACACCTTCTTCTCAAGTGCACATGGAACATTCTCCAGGATAGAACACATCTTGGGTCACAAATCAAACTTCAGTAAGTTTAAGAGAATTGAAATTATGTCAAGCATCTTCTCCTACCACAATGCTATGAGACTAGATATCAATTACAAGAAAAAAAACTGTAAGAAACACAAACACATGGAGATTAAACACCATGTTTCTGTTGTTAATAACCAACAGGTTACTTAATAAATCAAAAGGGAAATAAAAAAATTTCTAGAAACAAATGAAAATGAAAACACAATAATGCAAAACTTATGGGATGCAGCAAAAGCAGTTCTAAGAGAGAAGTTTAATAGCAATAAAATCCTACCTCAGGAAACAAGAAAAACATTGAATAGACAACTTAACTTTACACCTAAAACAACTGGAAAAAGAAGAACAAAAAAACCCCAAAATTAGTAGAAGGAAAGAAATCATAAAGATCCGAGTAGAAATAAGTGAAAAAGAAATGAAAGAAACAATAGTTTAGTTTAATAAAACTAAAAGTTCATTCTTTGAGAAGATAAACAAAGTTGACCAACATTTAACCAGACTCATCAAGAAAAAAAAAAAAAGAAGAATCAAATCAACAAAATTAGAAACGAAAAGGGAGAGGTTACAACAGACAATGCAGAAATACAAGGATTATAAGAGAGTATTATGAACAACTATATGGCAATAAAATGGATAACCTGGAAGAAACGGACAGATTCTTAGAAAAGTTCCATCTTTCAAGACTGAACCAGGAAGAAATAGAAATTATGAACAACCCAAATACAAACACTGAAATTGAAGCTGTGATCAAAAATCTCCCAAAAAACAAAAACCCAGGACCAGATGGCTTCACAGAATTCTATCAAACATTTAGAGAAGATCTAATGCCTATCTTTCTAATACTCTTTCAAAAAATTGCAGAGGAAAGAACACTTCCAAACTCATTCTACGAGGCACCATCACCCTGATACCAAAACCAGAAGAAGACAACGTAAAAATGAAAACTATAGGCCAATCTCATTGATGAACATAGATGCAAAACTCCTCAACAAAATTTTAGCAAACAGAATTCAGCAACACATCAAAAAGCTCATAGACCATGATCAAGTTGGAATGCAAGGATTCTTCAATATATGCAAATAAATCAATGTGATACATCATATTAACAAGTTGAAAGATAAAAACTTTATGATAATCTCAATAGATGCAGAAAAAGCCTTTGACAAAATTCAACACATATTTATGATTAAAACTCTTCAAAAAATGGGTATAGAAGGAACATATCTCAGCATAGTAAAGGCCATAGATGATAAGCCTACAGCAAACATTATTCTCAACAGTGAAAAACTGAAAGCATTTCCCCCAAGAACAGGAACAAGACAAGGGCGTTCACTTTTACCACTATTATTCAACATAGTTCTGGAAGTCCTAGCTACATATAGAAGGAACATATCTCAGCATAGTAAAGGCCATAGATGATAAGCCTACAGCAAACATTATTCTCAACAGTGAAAAACTGAAAGCATTTCCCCCAAGAACAGGAACAAGACAAGGGCGTTCACTTTTACCACTATTATTCAACATAGTTCTGGAAGTCCTAGCTACGGCAATCAGAGAAGAAAAAGAAACAAAAGGAATCCAGATCGGAAAAGAAAAAGTAAAGCTCTCACTGTTTGCAGATGACATGATACTGTACATAGAAAACCCTAAAGATATCAGAAAATTACTAGAGCTAATCAGTGAATTTAGCAAAGTTGCAGGATATAAAATCAATAACAGAAATCACTTGCACTTCTATATACTAACAGTGAAAAATCAGAAAGAGAAATTAAGGAATCGACCCCATTCACCATTGCAACAAAAAGAGTTAAATATCTAGGAATAAATGTACCTAAGGAGACAAAAGAACTGTACACAGGAAATTATAAGACACTAATGAAAGAAATCAAAGCTAACATAAACAGATGGAGAGATATTCCATGTTCCTGGGCAGGAAGAATAAATATTGTGAAAATGATGATACTACCAAATGCAATCTACAGATTCAATGTGATCTCTATCAAATTACCAATGGCATTTTTCACAGAATTAGAACAAAAAATCTCACAATTAATATGGAAACAAAAAAGACCCCAAGTAGCCAAAGCGGTCTTGAGAATGAAGAATGGAGCTGGAGGAATCAACCTTCCTAAAACTTCAGATTATACTACAAAGCTACAGTCATCAAGACAGTATGGTACTGGCACAGAAACAGAAATATGGACAAATGGAACAAGATGGAAAGCCCAGAAATAAACCAATGCACCTATGGGTACCTTATTTTTGACAAAGGAGGCAAGAATATACAATAGGGCAAAGACAGCCTTTTCAATAAATGGTGCTGGGAAAACTGGGCAGATACATGTAAAAGAATGAAATTAGAACACTTCCTAACACCATACACAATGATAAACTCAAAAGGATTAAATATCTACATGTAAGACCAGAAACTATAAAACTTTTAGAGGAAAACATAGGCAGGACACTCAATGACATAAATCAAAGCAAGATCCTCTATGGCCCTAGAGTAATGGAAATAAAAACAAAAGTAAATCAGTGGGATCTGATTAAACTTAAAAGCTTTTGCACAGCAAAGGAAACTATCAGTTCAGTTCAGTTCAGTCACTCAGTGGTGTCCAACTCTTTGCGACCCCATGAATCACAGCACGCCAGGCCTCCATGTCCATCACCAACTCCCGGAATTCACTCAGACTCACGTCCATCGAGTCAGTGATGCCATCCAGCCATCTCATCCTCTGTTGTCCCCTTCTCCTCCTGTCCCCAACCCCTCCGAGAATCAGAGTCTTTTCCAATGAGTCAACTCTTCGCATGAGGTGGCCAAAATACTGGAGTTTCAGCTTTAGCATCATTCCTTCCAAAGAACACCCAGGGCTGATCTCCTTTAGAATGGACCGGTTGGATCTCCTTGCAGTCCAAGGGATTCTCAAGAGTCTTCTCCAAAACCATAGTTCAAAAGCATCAATTCTTCAGCACTCAGCCTTCTTCACAGTCCAACTCTCACATCCATACATGACCACAGGAAAAACCATAGCCTTGACTAGATGGACCTTAGTCGACAAAGTAATGTCTATGCTTTTGAATATGCTATCTAGGTTGGTCATAACTTTCCTTCCAAGGAGTAAGCGTCTTTTAATTTCATGGCTGCAATCACCATCTGCAGTGATTTTGGAGCTCCCCAAAATAAAGTCTGACACTGTTTCCACTGTTTCCCCATCTATTTCCCGTGAAGTGATGGGACCAGATGCCATGATCTTGGTTTTCTGAATGTTGAGCTTTAAGCCAACTTTTTCACTCTCCTTTTTCACTTTCATCAAGAGGCTTTTTAGTTCCTCTTCACTTTCTGCCATAAGGGTGGTGTCATCTGCATATCTGAGGTTATTGATATTTCTCTCGGCAATCTTGATTCCAGCTTGTGTTTCTTCCAGTCCAGCATTTCTCATGATGTACTCTGCATAGAAGTTAAATAAGCAGGGTGACAATATACAGCCTTGACGTACTCCTTTTCCTATTTGGAACCAGTCTGTTGTTCCATGTCCAGTTCTAACTGTTGCTTCCTGACCTGCATACAGATTTCTCAAGAGGCAGTCAGGTGGTCTGGTATTCCCATCTCGTGAAGAATTTTCCACAGTTTATTGTGATCCACACAGTCAAAGGCTTTGGCATGGTCAATAAAGCAGAAATAGATGTTTTTCTGGAACTCTCTTG
>SJXQ01003161.1:300297-328809 GCA_006408695.1 Aepyceros melampus
AAGAAGGCTTTCTTATCTCTTCTTTCTATTCTTTGGAACTCTGCATTCAGATGCTTATATCTTTCCTTTTCTCCTTTGCTTTTTGCTTCTCTTCTTTTCACAGCTATTTGTAAGTCCTCCCCAGACAGCCATTTTGCTTTTTTGCATTTCTTTTCCATGGGGATGGTCTTGATCCCTGTCTCCTATACAATGTCAGGAACCTCATTCCATAGTTCATCAGACACTCTATCTATCAGATCTAGGCCCTTAAATCTATTTCTCACTTCCACTGTATAATCATAAGGAATTTGATGTAGGTCATACCTGAATCGTCTAGCGGTTTTATCTACTTTCTTCAATTTAAGTCGGAATTTGGTAATAAGGAGTTCATGATCTGAGCCACAGTCAGCTCCCAGTCTTGTTTTTGTTGACGGTATAGAGTATCTCCATCTTTGGCTGCAAAGAATATAATCAATCTGATTTCGGTGTTGATCATCTGGTGATGTCCATGTGTAGAGTCTTCTCTTGTGTTGTTGGAAGAGGGTGTTTGCTATGACCAGTGCATTTTCTTGGCAAAACTCTATTAGTCTTTGCCCTGCTTCATTCCTCATTCCAAGGCCAAATTTGCCTGTTACTCCAGGTGTCTCTTGACTTCCTACTTTTGCATTCCAGTCCCCTGTAATGAAAAGGACATCTTTTTTGGGTGTTAGTTCTAAAAGGTCTTGTAGGTCTTCATAGAACTGTTCAACTCTTCAGCGTTTACTGGTTGGGGCATAGACTTGGATTACCGTGATATTGAATGATTTGCCTTGGAAATGAACAGAGATCATTCTGTCATTTTTGAGATATAGGAAACTATAAGCAAGGTGAAAAGAAACCCTCAGAATGGGAACAAATAATAGCAAATGAAACAACTGACAAAAGATTAATTTTCAAAATATACAAGCATCTCATGCAACTCAATGCCAGAAAAACAAACAACCCAATCAAAAAGTGGGGAAAAGACCTAAATAGACATTTCTCCAAAGACATACAGATGGCTACCAAACACATGAAAAGATGCTCAACATCATTCATTATCAGAGAAATGCAAATCAAAACTAAAAGGAGATATCACCTCACATTGGCCAGAATGGCCATCATCAAAAAGTCTAAAAACAATAAGTGCTAGAGAGGGTGTGGAGAAAAGGGAACGCTCTTGCACTGTTGTTGGGAATGTAAATTGATACCACCACTAAAGAAAATGTTATGAAGATCCTTAAAAAACTAGGAATAAAACCACCACTCCTAGGCATATACCTTGAGGAAACCAAAATTGAAAAAGACACATGTATCCCATTGTTCATTGCAGCACTATTTACAATAGCTAGAACATGGAAGCACCCTAGATGTCCATCAACAGATGAATGGATAAAGAAGTTGTGGTACATATACATTATGGAATATTATTCAGCCATAAAAAGGAACAAATTTGAGTCAGTTCTGATGTGGTGAATGAATCTAGAACTTATTATACAGAATGAAGTTGAGTCAGAAAGAGAAAGATAAATATCATATTCTAATGCATATATATAGAATCTAGAAAAATGGTATTGAAGAATTTATTTACAGGGCAGCAGTGGAGAAACAGACATAGAGAATAGACTTATGGACATGGGGAGAGGGGAGCAGAGGGTGAGAAGTATTGAAAGAATAACATGGAAACTTACATTATCATACATAAAATAGATAGCCAATGGGAATTTTCTGTATGGCTCAGGAAACTCAAACAGGGGCTCTGTATCAATCTAGAGGGATGGTATGGGGCGGGAGACAGGAGCAAAGTTTAAAAGGGAGGGGATATATGTATACCTATGGCTGATTCATGTTGAGGTTTGACAGAAAACAACAAAATTCTGTAAAGCAATTATCCTTCAATAAAAAAATAAATTAAAAAGAAAAAAATTGTTTTCATCTAGCATTTCTAGTTGTTTTCAGGAGGAAGGTTAGCCAGGGTCTCTCATCCATTGCACTGCTAATTGTAGATATCCTCTAGATTGATGTTTCTGAAACACCAACCAGATCATTTCACTTTACTCCTTAAACATCCTTAGTGCCTTCCTACTGCTTTCACAATCGCATGGAAGCTCCTTAGCTTGATACTCAAAGACCTGGCCCCTGCTCACCTCTCTATCTGCCATAGCATTCTCACATCTCCTTGTTTTTGTATGTAATCTCTTCTCTCAGCTTAGGCACCAGCTTTCCAGTCTGGGTACATGCTCTCAGTCTGTTCACAAAACACTACAATGCTTATCCTCATTGTACTATAAATCATTTGTTTGCTAGATCAGTACCAATAGAAACCCCAGAACATATTTTTCTAGCATTATAGACTCTAGCCTATAACAGGTATTCAACAAGTGTTTCTTAAATGAATGAACAAATAAACCATTATTGTTGTGGTTCAGAGTTTACAGAGTGTTAGAATGGACAAAGAAGATTTCATTAGGGTAGGAGATTTTAGCCAGAATACTTCATAAGACTTGAGTTTAGAAAAGACTGGGATAACCTTAATCTGATACTTCCCTACTGGGGCTTCCCAGGTGGTGCTAGTGGTAAAGAACCTACCTACCAATGCAGGAAACGTAAGAGACAAGAGTTCGATCCCTAAGTCAGGAAGATCCCCTGGAGGAGGGCATGTTAACCCACTCCAGTATGCAATACAGTAGCCCGCCAGGCTCCTCTGTCCATAGGGTTGCAAAGACTCAGACATGATTAAAGCGACTTCACACACAATCTAATACTAGGGACTTCCCAGGTGGTGTTAGTGATAAAACCCATCTGCCAATGCAGGAAATGTAAGAGACATGGGTTTGGTCCCTGAGTTCGGAGGATCCCCTGGAGGAGAGCATGGCAGCCCATTGCAGTGTTCTTGCCTGGACAATCCCACGGACAGAGGAGGCTGGCAGGTTAGAGTCTATAGGGTTGCAAAGAGTTGGACATGACAAGCAACTTAGCATGCACACACAATCTGAAACTAATTTTCAAAAAAGTTCAAAGTCTTAAATTTTCTCACAAATCATATATTCTAAAATATTTCTGTAGAAAAACCTAAGGCAGTTAAAGTGAAGAAGCATTGTCTTCATAGGCTTGCATCTTTCTAACAAAGTTCTGAGTAGCACAGACTTACCCATTTCTGATTTGCTTAGAAAAACAAATACAGCAGGTCAGGTCTCATGGAGCAGAGCAAAATGAAGGAAGAATTGCTGCTGAGGGATGGGATAGAACTGGGGAAGTAGGAAGAGATATGGTTCTTTTTATTACATGATTGATTTGTACTAAGAGTTGACCTAAATTTAATTTAGTCAGAAGCATCAGTCTTTACCAATACTGGTTATTGTCCTTACTTTTCCCCCTCCCTTAGAGAACTGTCTACCAGCTGCATTTTCACTCTCCACAATAACCAAAACAGTCCAATTTGAAATCTAAAACCCCCCAAAAACAAAAATTCCAACTGAGACAAAAAATCATATGCAAAGACATTCATTTTCACTGTTATTGTTCCAGCTGTTATACTGTTAATTGATACAACCTATTTATTCATAAATAAATATATTCATAGCAAAAATATGAATAATCAAACCTGATATAACCATCTGTCTAAACATTTAAATTCCTCCAACCTTAGAAAATTCTTAAATGCAATCGTAATCCGTGGCTGGAAAGAATCTTTCTTAACTTACAGTATCTTCTGCATTTTGGTAAAGGTAAAAATTCTTAATTTGGTAATATGGGGATGGATTAGTGTGTTTTCATGCTATACAGTTGGGTCAAAATTAATTAAGGATACATGATACCATTCAGTTATTGTGCTAATACATTTATCTGGTGGCTACTATAACATCCCAACAAAGCTCCATACATTTCATGGTATTTAAGATTTTGTATACAGGGGACTTCCCTGCTGGTCCAGTGTTTGAGAATCTGCCTTCCAGTGCAAGGGACTTGAGTTTGATCCCTAGTCAGGGAACAAAGCTCTCACATGCCACAGAGCAACTAAGCCCACATGCCACAACTAAGGAGTCCATGGACTTTAGAGCCCATGCTTCACAATAAGAGAAGCCCACACACCACAACTAGAGAAAGCCTGAGCACCGCAATAAAGACCTAGCATTGCCAAAACAATTTTTTTTAATTTTAAATGAAATTTTGCATATGAAAATTTCTATACTGCTACTCACTAAAAACCAAGAACAAGTAAAGCAACTTCAACATCCAAGTGATGACCATTATAAAATGGTGTGATCAAGTCTAAATGATGCTGAATCATAGTTATTCACTCTTTTGCCAACCTCCTCGAGACATCTGGCAGTTCAACCCCTGCCAGTTGCCAAGGCTATCTTTAAATGGAAGCGGCTTTAAAATGGATTTCTGAATCATAAGTAGGTGCCCACTTCCCCGCCAACATTTCATACCACCCTAGGCTTTTCAGAAGACCCATGACCCATGAAGGCAGGGATAAGACAACTGTTCTCCAGAGGGCATCCCAAGATGCAGAGAGAGGCTCGGTTCCCTGCTTCTGGCAAGGCCCACATGCCAGTCTGTCACTCTGAAGCCTGTAGCAATGAAACTTTACTGCATTTAATGCAGATAAACTTTACTTTATCTGCATTCCCAATGGAATATTAGTATAAGCCTTGTTTTCTCTCTTTCATATCTAGAAATTAAAGAAACTCAAGACACAATGCAAGCAACCAAACTTAACTTTTCTTAGTTATTTCAGTATCACTGGTTAAAAATTGGGAAAGGAGCATGTCAAGGCTGTATATTGTCACCCTACTTATTTCACTTATATGTAGAGTACATCATGAGAAATGCCAGGCTGGATGAAGCACAAGCTGGAATCAAGATTTGCCAGGAGAAATATCAATAACCTCAGATATGCTGATGATACTACTCTAATGGCAGAAAGCAAAGAGGAACTAAAGAGCCTCTTTATGAGGGTGTAAGAGGAGAGTGAAAAAGCTGGCTTAAAATTCAACATTCATAAGCCTAAGATCATGGCATCCAGTCTCATCACTTCACTGCAAATAGATGAGGAAAAAGTGGAAACAGTGACAGATTTTATTTTCTTGGGTTCCAAAATCACTGTAGACTGTGACTGCAGCCACGAAATTAAAAGACACTTGCTCCTTGGAAGAAAAGCTATGACAAACCTAGTTCAGTTCAGTTCAGTCGCTCAGTCATGTCTGACACTTTGCGACCCCATGAATCGCAGCACGCCAGATCTCCCTGTCCATCACCAACTCCAGAAGTTCACTCAGACTCACATCCATCGAGTCAGTGATGCCATCCAGCCATCTCACCTCTTTTGTCCCCTTCTCCTCCTGCCCCCAATCCCTCCCAGCATCAGAGTCTTTTCCAATGAGTCAACTCTTCGCATGAGGTGGCCCAAGTACTGGAATTTCAGCTGTAGCATCATTCTTTCCAAAGAAATCCCGGGGCTGATCTCCTTCAGAATGGACTGGTTGGATCTCCTTGCAGTCCAAGGGACTCTCAAGAGTCTTCTCCAACACCACAGTTCAAAAGCATCAATTCTTCGGCACTCAGCCTTCTTTACAGTCCAATTCTCACATCCATACATGTCCACAGGAAAAACCATAGCCTTGACTAGATGGACCTTAGTCAGCAAAGTAATGTCTTTGCTTTTGAATATGCTATCTAGGTTGGTCATAACTTTTCTTCCAAGGAGTAAGCGTCTTTTAATTTCATGGCTGCAGTCACCATCTGCAGTGATTTGGAGCCCCAAAAAATAGTCTGACACTGTTTCCACTGTTTCCCCATCTATTTTCCATGAAGTGATGGGACCAGATGCCATGATCTTCGTTTTCTGAGTGCTGAGCTTTAAGCCTACTTCTTCACTCTCCTCTTTCACTTTCATCAAGAGGCTTTTGAGTTCCTCTTCACTTTCTGCCATAAGGGTGGTGTCATCTGCATATCTGAGGTTATTGATATTTCTCCGGCAATCTTGATTCCAGCTTGTGTTTCTTCCAGTCCAGCGTTTCTCATGATGTACTCTGCATAGAAGTTAAATAAGCAGGGTGACAATATACAGCCTTGACGTACTCCTTTTCCTATTTGGAACCAGTCTGTTGTTCCATGTCCAGTTCTAACTGTTGCTTCCTGACCTGCATACTGATTTCTCAAGAGGCAGGTCAGGTGGTCTGGTATTCCCATCTCATAAAGAATTTTCCACAGTTTATTGTGATCCACATAGTCAAAGGCTTTGGCATAGTCAATAAAGCATAAATAGATGTTCTTCTGGAACTCTCTTGCTTTTTCCATGATCCAGTGGATGTTGGCAATTTGATCTCCTAGACAGCATATAAAAAGGAGAGACATTACTTTGCCAGCAAAGGTCCATACAGTCAAAACTATGGTTTTTCCAGTAGCCATGTATGGATGTGAGAGTTGGACCATAAAGAAGGCTGAGTGCCAAAGAACTGATGCTTTCGAATTGTGGTGCTGGAAAAGACTCTTAGAGTCCCTTGAACAGCAAGGAGGTCAAACCAGTCAATCTTAAAGGAAATCAACCTTGAATATTCATTGGAAGGACTGATACTCAATACTTTGGCCACCTGATGCAAAGAGACATCATTGGAAAAGACCCTGATGAGGGGAAAGATTGAGGGCAGGAGGAGAAGGGAGCAACAGAGGATGAGATGGTTGGACAGCATCACCAACTCAGTGGACATGAGTTTGAGCAAACTCCGGGAGATAGTGAAGGACAGGGAAGCGTGGCATGCTGCAGTCCATGGGGTCTCAAATAGTCAGACATAACTTAGTGACTGAACAACAACAACTGATGAACCATGGTGTTTAATCTGTCTGAGTCATAGTTCCCTCACCTGTAAAATCAGAATCTGGTCATCAGCTTCACTCAGTTGTAAGAAAGTTCACAAAGAGCTGTCCACATCACAATTCCCCCACCTAAATGGCAAAGCAACAGAGGATGAGATGGTTGGACAGCATCACCAACTCAGTGGACATGAGTTTGAGCAAACTCCGGGAGATAGTGAAGGACAGGGAAGCGTGGCATGCTGCAGTCCATGGGGTCTCAAATAGTCAGACATAACTTAGTGACTGAACAACAACAACTGATGAACCATGGTGTTTAATCTGTCTGAGTCATAGTTCCCTCACCTGTAAAATCAGAATCTGGTCATCAGCTTCACTCAGTTGTAAGAAAGTTCACAAAGAGCTGTCCACATCACAATTCCCCCACCTAAATGGCAGATGCTGGGGACAGGGACTTCCATAGTGCTTGAAATATTATAAAAACTGATAAATACATGTGAACTCATAACATTATGCGGAGAAGGCAATGGCACCCCACTCCAGTACTCTTGCCTGGAAAATCACATGGATGGAGGAGCCTGGTGGGCTGCAGTCCATGGGGTCGCTAATAGTCAGACACGACTGAGCGACTTCCCTTTCACTTTTCACTTTTGTGCATTGGAGAAGGAAATGGCAACCCACTCCAGTATTCTTGCCTGGAGAATCCCAGGGACAGGGGAGCCTGGCGGGCTGCCTTCTATGGGGTCGCACAGAGTCGGACACGACTGAAGCGACTTAGCAGCAGCAGCAGCAGTAGCAGCATAACATTATGAAATAAATGTTAGTTAAATATTCTATTAATAGTCATCTTTTTCTGCTTAACAAATCACCCCAAGACTTGGGAGGTTAAAAACAACAAGCATGTATTATTTTATGTAAGTTCTGAGGATCAGAAATCTAAGAGCGGCTTAGCTGGGTGGTCCTAGCTCAAGGCCTCATGAAGTTGTAGTCAACCTGTTATCAGAGTTTCCATCTTCGTGAGCCTTGACTGGAACTGGAGGATCCACTCCCAGACTCACTCATATGCTTGTTATTGGGTTTCAGTTTCTCACTGGCTATTGACTGGGGGCTCCAGTTACTTTCTGCATAGTGCTCTCGTTAGTACTGCCCACAACATGGCAACTAGTTTCCCCCAGAGAAAGCAAGAGAGAGCCTTCTAATCTTAGAAGTAAGACATCTTCACTTCTGCCACAAGTTACTGGTCATACAGGCCAACTCTAGTACAATATAGCCATTGACTACATCTGGGTATGACTGTGGGGAGGTGGGGGATCATTGGAGATCATCTTTGGAGGCAGTTGCCACATCAAAGAAATGAATAGAGATGTCCTTTAGGAAACGTCTGTGCCCTGCTTATCACAAGGAGAGCCCCTTAAATACTCCTGGCTTCTTCTCCCAACTTTTACTACTTGCCTTAGCTAGAAATGGGGTACAATGATGGGTCACAACCAATGGCCCATATTTCTTGACTGGATGTAATTAATATATTTAGGTTTACAAGTAGGAATGTTCGCTTCTATTTGAACTAGTTCATGGCAGAAATCATGGTTAAGTGAGTCCACTCTGCAGACCCAAACTTGCCTTTAGATGGACAGTTCCAAGGCTTAGACTGTCTTCAGGGAGTCAGAGAATTCACCTGCCTGAATTTCAGGCCACTCTTTTCAATATATCATTGCCATAACAGAGGTAATATTCAGTCTCCATCTGAATTCTTACCTCTCTTCTTAGTGGGTTTGAACTCAGGCAGGGAACAAGGGTATCCTTTGTTTGCATTCAAACCTCAACAAGAAGGAATGCTATGCCAGAATGAGGAAATGTCATCTAATGATACTGGGATGTGTGTGTTGTGTGTTGTGTCCAGTCAGTAAGTCGTGTCTGACTGTTTGTGACCCCATAGACTGCAGCACGCCAGGCTTCCCTGGCCTTCGCTCTCTCCCGGAGTTTGCTCAAATTCATGTCCACTGAGTCGGTGATGCTATCTAACCATCTCATCCTTGGCCACCCTCTTCTCCTTTTGCCTTCAGTCTTTCTGAGCATTAGGGTCTTTTCCAATGAGCTGGCTCTTCACATCAGGTGGCCAAAGTACTGGAGCTTCACCTTTAGCATCAGTCCTTTCAGTGAATATTCAAGGTTGATTTCCTTTAGGATTGACTAGTTTGATCTCCTTGCAGTCCAAGGGACTCTCAAGAGTCTTCTCCAGCACCACAGTTCAAAAGCATCAGGTCTTCAGTGTTCAGCCTTCTTTATGGTCCAACTCTCACATCTGTACATGACGACTGGAAAAACCATAGCTTTGACTATATGGACTTTTGTCAGCAAATGAATATCTCTGCTTTTTTTTTTTTTTTTTTTTAATTAATTTTTATTTTTTAGTTTGTTTTGCTTTACAATACTGTATTCGTTTTGTTACACATTGACATGAATTAGCCATGAGTGTACATGAACTCCCAATCCCGACCCCCTCCTCCACCCTCCCGCCCCACACCCTCTCTCTGGATTATCCCCATGCATCAGTCCCTAGCATCCTGCATCCTGCATCAAACCTGGACTGGCAATTCATTTCGCTTATGATATCGCACATGTTACATTGCCACTCTGCCAACCCATCCCACCCTCTCCCTCTCCCACAGAGTCCAAAAGGCCATCAATGTTCATCGCGGCACTGTTTGTAATAGCCAGGACATGGAAGCAACCTAGATGTCCATCAGCAGATGAATGGATAAGAAAGCTGTGGTACATATACACAATGGAGTATTACTCAGCTATTAAAAAGAATACATTTGAATCAGTTTTAATGAGGTGGATGACGCTGGAGCCGATTATACAGAGTGAAGTAAGCCAGAAAGAAAAACATCAATACAGTATACTTACACATATATATGGAATTTAGAATGATGGTAATGATAAACCTGTACGCAAGACAGCAAAAGAGACACAGTTGTATCTCTGCTTTTTAATACACCGTCTAGGTCTGTCATAGCTTTCCTTCCAAGGAGCAGTCTTTTAATTTCATGGCTTCAGTCACCATCCACAGTGATTTTGGAGCCCAAGAAAATAAAATCTGTCACTGTTTCCATTTTTTCCCCATCTATTAGCCATAAAGAGGATGCCAAGATCTTAGTTTTTTGAATGTTCAATTTTAAGCCAGCTTTTTCACTCTCCTCTTTCACCCTTATCAAGAAGCTCTTTGATTCCTCTTCACTTTCTGCATTAGAGTGGTATCATCATTGCTTTTCACTTCTCTTCTTTCCTCAGCTATTTGCCTGAAAGCCTTCTCAGACAACCACTTTGCCTTCTTGCATATTTTTTTCCTTTGGGATGGTTTTGGTCACTGCCTCCTGTACAATGTTATGAACCTTTTTTCCATAGTTTTTCAGACAGTCTGTCTACCAGATCTAATCATTTGATTCTATTTGTCACTTCCACTGTATAATCATAAGGGGTTTGATTTGGGTCACACTTGAATGGCCTAGTGGTTTTCCCTACTTTCTTCAATTTAAATCTGAATTTTTCAATAAGGAGTTCATGATATGAGGCACAGTCAGCTCTAGGTCTTATTTTTGCTGACTGTATAGAGTCTCTCCCGGAGAAGGCAATGGCACCCCACTCCAGTACTCTTGCCTGGAAAATCCCGTGGATGGAGGAGCCTGGTAGGCTTCAGTCCATGGGGTCGCTGGGTCGGACCTGACTGAGCGACTTCACTTTCACCTTTCGCTTTCATGCACTGGAGAAGGAAATGGCAACCCACTCCAGTGTTCTTGCCTGGAGAACCCCAGGGACGGGGGAGCCTGGTGGGCTGCCGTCTATGGGGTCGCACAGAGTCGGACACGACTGAAGTGACTTAGCAATAGAGTCTCTCCATCTTCGGCTGCAAAGAATATAATCAGTTGATTTCAGTGTTGACCATCAGGTGATATTCATGTATAGAGTCATCTCTTGTGTTGTTGGAAAAGGGTGTTTGCTATGACCAGTGCATTCTCTTGACAAAACTCTATTAGCCTTTGCCCCCACTTCGTTTTGCATTCGAAGGCCAAAGTGAGAGTTGCTCAGTCGTGTCCAATTCTTTGCAACCCCACAGACTATACAGTCCCTGGAATTCTCTAGGCCAGAATACTGGAATGGGTAGCCTTTCCCTTCTCCAGGGGATCTTCCCAACCCAGGGATCAAACCCAGGTCTCCCACATTGTGGGCAAATTCTTTACCAGCTGAGCCACAAGGGAAGCCCTTTGAAAACCAAACTTGCCTGTTATTCCAGGTGTCTCTTGACTTCCTATTTTTGCATTCCAATCCCCTATGTTGAAAAACATATCTTTTTTTGGTGTTAGTTCTAGAAGATCTTGTAGGTTTTCATATAACGAGTCAACTTCAGCTTCTTCAGCATCTGTAGTTGGGGCACAGACTTGGATTACTGTGATGTTGAATGATTTCCATGGAAACAACTGAGATCATTCTGTCATTTTTGAGACTGCATCCAAGTACTGCATTTTGAGTTCTTTGGTTGACTATGAAGGCTACTCCATTTCTTCTAAGGTATTCTTGCCCATAGTAGTACATATAACGGTCATCAGAATTAAATTTGACCATTCTCATCCATTTTAGTTCACTGACTCCAGAAATGCTGATGTTCACTCTTGCTGTCTTCTGGTTGACCACCTCCAATTTACCTTGATTCATGGATCTAACATTCCAGTTTCCTATGCAATATGGTGCTTTACAGCATCAGACTTTACTTTCACCACCAGACATATCCACAACTGAGCATCATTTCTGCTTCAGCCCAGCCACTTCATTCTATCTGGAGCTATTAGTAATTGCCCTCTGTTCTTCCCCAGTAGCATACTGGACACCTTCTGACCTGGGGAGCTCATCTTCTGGTGTTTTATCTCTTTGCTTTTTCATATTCTTCATGTCATGGGGTTCTCACAGCAAGAATACTAGAGTGGTTTGCCATTCCTTCCTCCAGGGAACCACTTTTTGTCAGAACTCTCCACTAGGACCCATCCATCTTAGGTGGCCCTTCATGGCATGGCTCATAGCTTCACTGAGTTATGCAAGCCCCTTTGCCATGATAAGACTGTGATCCATGAAGGGGAAGGCACTGGGATATTTTATATAATTACAAGTGAATAGGATTGATCATCAGTTTAGGAATTTTATTTGTTGATTTTCCTCATTGAGACAGAAGGAAATTTTAATATAGTAATTAGGTTACTTTCCCCCACCTGGAAGTTTAAATCTTTAATGTTCTTTATCTTTGTAGTGGTGTTTACTCCGTACAGAATGCTAAATTAGAATCTTAGCTCTGGCCTTGTAATACATTCAGGGTTTTAGTTATTTGCACTCAAATTGCAATAGAATAACCACAAGACGCTAAAGGATTGCAATAAGGTTGAGTCAGTTCTGTTTTTACATACAATTGGACTTCAACTGAGCCAACTTTTGTAATCTGATTCTTGAGATAATATGATATTTTAATGTGATTTTTCAATTTTAAGATACATTTCCCCCACATTTTAATGTTTTAAGGATCAATATGTCAATAGGAAAAAGAGTACGTCAAGGCTGTATACTGTCACCCTGCCTATTTAACTTATATGCAGAGTACATCATGAGAAACACTGGACTGGAAGAAATACAAGCTGGAATTAAGATTGCTGGGAAAAATATCGATAACCTCAGATATGCAGACAACACCATCCTTATGGCAGAAAGTGAAGAGGAACTGAAAAGCCTCTTGATGAAAGTGAAAGAGGAGACTGAAAAGACTGGCTTAAAGCTCAACATTCGGAAAACAAAGATCATGGCATCTGGTCCCATCACTTCATGGGAAATAGATGAGGAAACACTGGAAACAGTGTCAGACTTTATTTTTGGGGGCTCCAAAATCACTGCAGATGGTGATTGCAGCCATGAAATTAAAAGATGCTTACTCTAGGAAGGAAAGTTATGACTAACCTAGATAGCATATTCAAAAGCAGAGACATTACTTTGCCAACAAAGGTCCGTCTAGTCAAGGCTATGGTTTTTCCAGTGGTTATGTATGGATGTGAGAGTTGGACTGTGATGAAGGCTGAGCGCCGAAGAATTGATGTTTTTGAAGTGTGGTGTTGGAGAAGACTCTTGAGTGTCCCTTGGACTGCAAGGAGATCCAACCAGTCCATTCTGAAGGAGATCAGCCCTGGGATTTCTTTGGAAGGAATGATGCTAAAGCTGAAACTCCAGTACTTTGGCCACCTCATGCAAATAGTTGACTTATTGGAAAAGACTGTGATGTTAGGAGGGATTGGGGGCAGGAGGAAAAGGGGACAACAGAAGATGAGATGGCTGGATGGCATCACCGACTCAATTTGAGTGAACTCCTGGAGTTGGTGATGGACAAGGAGGCCTGGCGTGCTGGGATTCATGGGGTCACAAAGAGTCGGACACGACGGAGTGACTGAACTGAACTGAACTGATATCAAATGAAACTTGCCAGGGCTTTCTTTTATTTTTATAGGCATAATGCCTCCTAAAATTAGTTTTGAAATCAAAGAAATAAAATTTTATGGCACCTGGGCTTATGGAAATCTTTCAGCTTGAACTATATAGGTGAAAGTTATTCAACAATAACTTTTGGTAACCTTTTCCTGACGGTATTTGATATGTAATTTTCCTGTGTCTCCTGACAATCATTTTTTTTTTAATGGGTAGTCTTTACTCAGTGGGGCTTCCCTGATAGCTCAGTTGGTAAAAATCCACCTGCAATGCAGGAGACCCTGGTTCATTTCCTGGGTAAGGAAGATCCGGTGGAGAAGGGATACCCACTCCAGTATTTTGGGCTTCCCTTGTGGTTCAACTGATAAAGAATCTGCCTGCAATGCGCGAGACCTGGATTTGATCCCTGGGTTGGGAAGATCCCCTAGAGAAGGGAATGGCTACCCACTCCAGTATTCTGGCCTGAAGAATTCCATGGACGTATAGTCCATGGGATCGCAAAGAGTCAGACACGACTGAGCAACTTTCAGTTTCACTGTCACTTACTCAATGTCTCATGTTCAGACATCACAAAAGTCCATGTTATCACTACCAATATTTTCATTATCTGAGTATTAACAACATGCACATTCTTTTCTATTTTATTTATTTTTATTTTTTATCTTTTTGCCACTCCACAGAGCATGCAGGATCTTAGTTCCCTGACCAGGGATCAAACCCATGTCCCCTGCACTGGGAACATGGTGTCTTAACCACTGAACCACCAGGGGGAAACGAGTGAAGTCCTTCTGGCAATCTTGACTGGCTTTGATTTCCTGTAAGATCTCTGGAATACTAAACCAATGACATGGCTGGCTAGATAGGGCATTCTCACTGACACAATTGGTGACTTCACCAGGGGACACATGATATCCTTTTTTCCCGGCTGTTTTGTATTCCTGCTGGTGCCATCTAAGGATTCAACCTTTCCGTTTGAGTCCTGCTGGTGCCATCTAAGGATTCAAACCCTTCCGTTTGAGTCCTGGAAATTGATGTCAATGTAATTCTGCCAGATGAGGTAGGAGCAGGTCTCCAGGGAGGCAGTAGAGGAAGGAATTTGCCTATCTAAAATGTCAGAAGCATAGTCTGGAGAAAGAGTCCAGGATTAAAATGATGGAATTTTAATACTTAATTAAACTTAATACTAGCCTTGGAAAAAGGGAAGCAGCAGTGAGGAAAAAAGAGAGAGAGAGGAAAACGACAACAAGCTGCCTCCCTCAGGAATTAAGCAGATGTTTGTACATGAAAACCAGAGTTGATGTGGAAGCAAGCAGTTAATATTGTCAACTATTAAATATTTCTTTACTACACTGATACAAGAAAAAGAGTAAAGATTTGGGAGATTAGATTCACCCAGTAATAATAGAATTCATGGCTTAATGTTGCTGGCTAGGACATTAATTTGAAAGCATTTGTGAATTTCTGTATTGGATTTATCTATAAGCCCAAGAAGAAGTGGAGGTAATATAAATTAGAGACACAGAGTCCACTATAAGCCATAATATGACCCATGCCAAGGAATAATCCATGAGTGATGAAACTGTACTATCCAAACCAGGAAAGGGCACAACCTCAGGCCATACATTCTCATGGCAATTTACAAAAGCCCTAATTTGGAGCTCAAAGTAAGGATAGCCATTCTGTGCAGTTATAACTATTACATGTATATAATGATTCTTTATTTAGTCCCTATAGCTTCATGGTATTACAACATAATAATAAAGCATGAAAAGAACTCCATCTTTTGGGGTGTCTCCCACCTCTGACATAAAGGTGAATTCTTAGCGGCTGTGTCTGTACCACATAACTAGGCTCTCTGGCCACAGCCAGATGATGAGTGGACAAGCATCCAGCTGAACCAATCTGATGCTGAGAATGAGGAGCTAGCTCTGCCTGGACTATTTCCTTGAATGACAGGACATGAACCTAGAACCTGGGGTGTGTCTATCACAGCCTCTGGGGAAGAGAAGGAAGAATGAAGGCAACTCTCTAGAAGTGGAGGTAAAAGACCTGGAGAGGGAATTCCCTAGCAGACAGAGGGAGAGGGAAAGAACATGAGAGAACAGGAGTCCAAAAGGTCCTGGGGGTTCCTGGTTCCAGTTCTTCCTGAGAACTGAGACTCAGCAAAATGTCCTACTTCCTGAGAACTGAGACTCTGGCCTTCTATTGTATAATGAATGCAGTACCCTCCATTTACTTCTGCTAGTTTGAACTTTATAACTTGACACTTAGAGTCCTAACCAAGATGTTGTTGTTCAGTTGCTAAGTCATGTCCGGCTCCTTGCAACCCCATGGACTACAGCATGGCAGGCTTCCCTATCCTTCACTGTCTCCCAGAGTTTGCTCAGATTCATGTCTATTGAGTTTATGAGGCTATCAACCATCTTATCCTCTGTTGCCCCCTTCTCCTCCTGCCTTCTATCTTTTCCAGGATCAGGGTCTTTTCCAGTGACTCAGCTCTTTGCAGGTGGCCAAAGTATTAGATTCCAGCTTCAGCACCAGTGCCTCCAATGAATATTCTGGGTTGATTTCCTTTGACTGGGTTGATCTCCCTGGTATCCAAGGGACTCTCAAGAGTTTTCTCCAGCACCACAATTTAAAAATATCAGTTCTCTGGCACTCAGCCTTCTTTATGGTCCAACTCTCACATTCATACCTGACTACTGGAAAAACCATAGTTTTGACTACACAGACTTTTGTTGGCAAAGTGATGTCTTTGCTTTTGAGTATGCTGTCTAGGTTTGCTGTAACTTTTCTTCGAAAGAGCAAGTGTCTTTTAACTTCATGGCTGTAGTCACCATCTGCAGTCCAAGATAGGCCCATAGATTTAATATAACTTAATATACCTTATATTCCTCTTATCTAATTATGAACCACATGGTTCCCTACCTCTATGGGAGACGCAGTGTTAATATAAAAGTGAGTCTTTTGTAGAGAAAAAGATATGAGAAGTATAACAGATATCGTAAAGATATAAGAGAAAAATAGATAAGATAAAACAATTAAGACCTCTTTATTCTCTGCTAGTTATATTCCCAGCCTTAGAGCAGTGACTACATACAGTAGGGACTACTAAATATTTGTTCAACTGAATTTAACATCTCAGACTAATGACTGGCACTGAGCATTATACTTCATGGGACAATGTCAGAGGCACTCCCCATAAATGAGGAATGAGAAAAGAATAGGTGCTATTCCTGTTATCATTTTATGTTATTGCAGAAACACTAGCCAGTACACTAAGTAAGAAAAAATTATGTAACAAAATGCTATATAAAGTTCTGGGAAGATGGAATTGATTTACATTTCCCTATTCCTCCAGCTAAATACAACTAAAACCCCTTGACACTATATATAATGTGTATATATATAATGAACATAAAACTCCAAAAAATGGAGAGGAAAAGGCAACCTAACCAGGGAGGTTGGGGATGACTATCAAGGAACATCACGTTAGTGAGTTCTCTGGATTTCCTTTTTGCCTGAAATATTCCAGACTTGTAGTTAAGAGGCTGTAACCCAGAAACAACAAACTGCACAGAAATCCCCACTCAAATAAGCCCCAGCAAAATTCTGCATTTTCAAGCCAAAGGACCAGGAAAGAGACTAGCAGGACAAAAACATTTAGACAATAACTGTTCTACTCCAGCCAAACAACACAGAAAAACTGTAGCCCCACCTGCTTGCAAACAGTGAGCAGGAAGCTTGGATTTCCACCCTCACCAGGCTGTACTGAGGTTGTTCCAAACCCCCTGAGAAGATAGTGTCAGAGAAGGCTGAGTAGGGAGCTGAGATTTCCACCCCCAACCAAAGTAACAAGGCACTTTCACTCTCCCCACAAGGGTGGTGGGTTAGAGAGACCTAAAGTAGGGTCAGAACCTTTACCACTGCCCTGGTAATGAGGCTACTCCACCCCTTCCTCTGTGGTATCAGCAAAGGGCTGGTGGGGAGCCAAAACTCCCACCCCCAGCCACTGGTAATGAGGAGCTTATTGCCTTCATAGGGAGGGGTCAACAGAGGCCAGGACTTCCCTGGCAGTCCAGTGGTTAAGAATTCGCCTGCCAATGCATGGGACACAGATTCCATCCCTGCTCCTGAAAGATTCCACATGCCTTGGGGCTATTAAGTCTGTGCGCCACAACTGCTGAGCCCATGCTCTAGAGTGTGCAGTCTGCAACAATTCAAGTCATTGTAGGGAGAAGCCCACACACTGCAACTAGAGAGTAGCTGCAACTAGAGAAAGCTCACAGGCAGCAATGAAGACCCAGGGCAGCCATAAATAAATAAACAAATAAATAAATAAATCTTTTAGAAAAACAGAGGCCAAGTAGGAATCTGGATTTCCACCACTGTCTTGCAGTAATGAGGTAGCACCTTTTCTCCCCTGCTGGAGCACCGTCAAAAGAAACCAACTAACATAGAAAGTTTAAATAAGATTCAGATTCTTATACCATATAATACCCAAGATGTTGAAGTTCCAAAATCAAAAATCATCTGTCATACCAAGAACCTGGGAAATCTCAATTTGATTTTAAAAGACAATCAAGGGACTGACAAATATTTCAAAGTAGCCATTACAAAATGTTTCAACAAGCCATCATGAACAAGTCTGAAACAAATGAAAAAATTAAAAATCTTACCAAATAATAAAAGATATAAAGAAACAAATGTAAAACTGAAAAAGCACAATAACTGAAAAAAATTTAATTCAGTGAAAAGGATAAACCTGAAGAGGACAGACGAGGATGGACAGAGGAAAGAATCAGTAAACTTGATGTTTGAACAATAGAAATTATCCAATCTGAACAGCGAGAGAAAACAATGAACAGAGCCTCAGGAGCCTATGGGACTATAACAAAAGATTTAGCACTTATGTCATCAGAACCCCAGGAAAGAGTGAGGCCAAAAAGTATTCAAGGATTTAACGATTAAATCCTTTCATGAGAAACGCTGGGCTGAATGAAACACAAGCTGGAATCAAGATTTCTGGGAGAAATATCAATAACCTCAAATATGCAGATGACACCACCCTTATGGCAAAAAGTGAAGAACTAAAGAGCCTCTTGATGAAAGTATAAGAGGAGAGGAAAAAGTTGGCTTAAAGCTCAACATTCAGAAAACGAAGATCATGACATCCAGTCCCACGACTTCATGACAAATAAATGGGGAAACAGTGGAAACAGTGTCAGACTTTATTTTTTTGAGCTCCAAAATCACTGCAGATGGTGACTGCAGCCATGAAATTAAAAGACGCTTACTCCTTGGAAGAAAAGTTATGACCAACCTAGACAGCATATTAAAAAGCAGAGACGTTACTTTGCCAACAAAGGTCCGTCTAGTCAAGGCTATGGTTTTTCCAGTAGTCATGTATGGATGTGAGAGTTGGACTATACAGAAAGCTGAGCACTGAAGACTTGATGTTTTTGAAGTGTGGTGTTGGAGAAGACTCTTGAGAGTCCCTTGGACTGCAAGGAGATCCAACCAGTCCTTCTTAAAGGAGATCAGTCCTGACTGTTCATTGGAAGGACTGATGTTGAAGCTGAAACTCCAAACTTTGGCCACCTGATAAGAAGAGCTGACTCATTTCAAAAGACCCTGATGCTGGGAAAGATTGAGGGCAGGAGAAGGGGACAACAGAGGATGAGATTGTTGAATGGCATCACCGACTCAATGGACATGAATTTGAGTAAACTCCAGGAGTTGGTCATGGACAGGAAAGCCTGGCATGCTGCAGTCCATGGGGTCACAAAGAGTCGGACACGACTGAGTGACTGAACTGAACTGAATGGTTAAAAATCCCCAAACTTGGGAAAGATATAAATCTTTTATAGATTGAAGAAGCTGGAAAAATATCCCAACTAGGATGAATCTAAAGAAATACACATCAAGATTCCTCATAGTTATACTTTTTAAAGCTAAAGACAAAGAATATGTCTTCAAAACAGTGAGAGAAAAACAATGCCTTACTTACAGGGGAAAAGCAATTTGAATGACTTCAGATTTCTCATCAGAAATCATGGAGGAGTTTCTGTCACACAATCAGTTGGCTCATTCAGCTGTTAACACAAAGCATTGTGTTTGAACCCACCCAGGGATGCCCCCTTCACAGAAACCATGGAGGTCAGAAGAAAGTAGCATAGTTTTCAAGTGCTGAAAGAAAAGGACTCTCAACCCAGAATCCTATATGCAGTGAAAATATTCATTAGGAATAAAGCGGAAATCAGAACACTTTCAGATGAAGGAAAACTAAGAGAATTTGTTGCTGGTATCACCTGAAAAGAATGGCTAAAGAAAGTTCTCAAAATGGAAATGACACTTGAAAAGGAGACATTTTGGAACATCAGGAAAGAAGGAAGAACGACAGAAAGAATGAAATATGGTTAAATACAATTTTCCTTCTCCTCTTAGGTCTTCTAAAGTCTGTTTGATAGTTAAAGGAGTTAGATAGGAATACTGTTTAATGTGATTCTAAATATATACTGCTTAAAATCTTAAGACAATTATAAATAAGGGAGGGTAAATGGACATAAAAGGAGATAAAGTTTCTATACTTCACTTAAACTGGTAAAACATATAAGTTCTACCTATATAATGTAATAATTAGAGCAACCATTAAGAAAGCTATACAGAGAAACACAGTGGAAAATATTATAGATAAATAAAATGGAATTCTTGAAAAATTCATAAGAAAGAAGAAAAAAATAAAACAAAAATGAAAAGCGGAAGAAAAAAAACAGAATAGCAGACTCAAGCCCCAATAGAGTTGACCCTTGAACAATATGAGTTTGAACGCATAGTTCCACTTATATGTGGATCTTTTTCAAGAGTAAATACGAGAGTACTACCTCACCTGTATTGGTTGAATCTGTGCATGTAGAACCTCATAAACACAGAACTACAAACATGAAGGGCCAGCTGCAAGTTACATGTGGATTTTCAACTGCGTGGAGGATCAGTGCTCCAACCCTCATGTTCTCCAAAGGGTCAACTTATATCAGTGATTACATTTAATGTAAATGGCCTAAATATATTAAAAGATTGGTAGAGACTGTTACAGTGGATTGAGGAAGATGACCCAACTAATCACTACACTGTATACCTATAATACACTTAAATAAAAAAAAGATGCCTTACCTATATATGCTATTAGAAACTCACTTCTAACATGACAATTGTCTTAGTTCATTTGGGCTGCTACAACAAAATACCATAGAAGGGGTGGCTTATAAATAAAAAATATTTACTTATTACAGTTCTGGAGGCTGGGCAGTCCAAGATGAAGGCATGATAGATTTGGTGTCTGGGGAGAGCCCACTTTCAAGTTCATAGACAGTCATCTTTTCACTGTATCTTCACATGGAAGAATGGGCAAGGGACCTCTCTAGGGTTTATTTCATAAAGGCACTAATCTCATTAATGAGGCAGAGCCCTGATGACCTAATCACCTCCCAAGGGCTCCACTTCCAAATACCAACACACTGTGGATTAGGCTGGGCTTCCCAGGCAGCTCAGTAAAGAATCTGCTTGTTAATGCAGGAGACACAGGAGATGTGAGTTCAACTCCTGGTCAGGAAGATCCCCTGGAGAAGGAAATGCAACCCACTTCAGTATTCTTTCTGAAAAATCCCATGGACAGAGGAGCCTGGAGGATTCCTC
Organism: Aepyceros melampus; assembly: GCA_006408695.1. Classification (NCBI taxonomy): domain Eukaryota; kingdom Metazoa; phylum Chordata; class Mammalia; order Artiodactyla; family Bovidae; genus Aepyceros; species Aepyceros melampus. The sequence goes on from SJXQ01003161.1 coordinate 321,322, forward strand.
TGAGCAAAGAGTTGGACACTACTGAGCAAATGAGTACATGGATTAGGTCATAATACGTGAATTTGGGAGAGACACAAATATAGCAACAAGGCAGGCACAATCAAAGTAAAAGGATAGAAAAAGCTACACCATGCAAACATTACTGAAAAGAAAACAGGAGTGATTGTGTTAATACCAGGTAAGGTAGACTTCAAAACAAAAAACTGCCAGAGACAGAGATTCATTACATAATGAAAGGGTCAATCCATCTAGAAGACACAGCAATCCTGTGCATGCAACAAATAAGAGAACTAGAAAATATGTAAGGCAAAACTTGATAGAAATGGAAGGGGAAAGAGACAAATTCACAATTATAGTTGGAGACCTCAACATCTCCCTCTCAACAATAGAGAAATTAGACAGAGAATCAGTAAGAATATAGCCAACAATACCGCCAACAATACCATCAACCAACAGAGTCTAATCAACATTTATAGAATATTCCACCCAACAACAGGAAAATTCACATTCTTTTCAAGTGTCTATGGAACATATACTAAGACAGACCATATCAACGGCCATGAAAAAAAATTTAACAAATTTAAAATAATTGAAACCATGGCGGGAAAAGAACTTTTACAGCTGATAAAAGATCTGTAAATTGGTCAGTTATAAAATAAATACATAAAAAGTGATAACAACATTCACATAAACTATGGTACCAAAATAATCCTATTCACAGAAACAATAAACAAAATAAAATATCTAGGAATGCACTCAGCAATACATGTGCTGGCGTTATGCGAGAAAAACCATAAAACTTCACTGAGGACTAAATCTTATAGATATATATAAGCTTATTTTAAAATTTATATGGAAAGGTAAAGAAACTAGAATAGCTAACACAATTCAAAAAACAAGTATATGGTGGGATGAATCAGTTTACTCAATTTCAAGACTTATTACATAGTTATAGTAATCAGGCTGTGTAGTATTTAATATGGGAAGAAATCCATGAATCCTCAGATAAATCTCCAAATACAAAACAATCTCTATAATTTCCTATACTTGGGAAAAGACACACCTGATTCAGCCAAGAACATTTTGCAAAAGAAGGGTAATGGGGTGAGATTTACTATACCAAATATTGATATGTATGATATAGTTTCAATAATTATTTTAGGAGTAGAGGATTACACAGAACCATGGAGAAAATAGAAAGTTCATAATCAGATCCATGCAAATGTACAAATTTAGTATGAATTTATGTACTTAAAATGGTTGTTTCATGAATTGTGATAGGTTTTCTAGTTGTGGCAAGGTGGTAAATCAAGTCCTGCATCTTCCTTATATCAGAAACAGACATTCTCTGGCTGCTCTCAGAGAATAAACTGTAGGGGGTTTATTCTCTGGGGCTCCATTGTGATCCAGACAAGAGTTTGGAACAGGGGAGTGTAGGAGGGGGGCAGTGTTTCTATGAAAAGCACCTGGATTTAAGCTGATTTGGAAGGAATAGCCAACAGAATTTGCTACTGAATTAGATGTGTGGGTGAGAAGGAGTGGATCCCAGGATGACTGGGCAACTGGATGAAGAGTCCTGAGCTGGGCAAGCCTGCAGAGGCACAGGACACAGGGTGGTTCAGGCTGATGCTTATCAGACATCCAGGTGAAGGTGATGAGTGGGCAGAAAATAAAGTACATGCATATAAACATATATAGCTGTATTTTCTAAGTTTTCCTTAATGAATTATACTATTTTTATATTATTTTATTTGAAAAGATATTCCAAAGTTACTGGTGGGGCTTTCCTGGTGGCTCAGTGGTAAAGAATCCGCCTGCCAATGCAGCAAACACGGGTTCAATCCCTGATCCAGGAAGATCCCAAATGCCATGGAGCAACTAAGCCCGTGCACAACAACTACTGAGCCAGCGCTCTAGAGCCCAGGAGCCGCAACCACTAAAGCCTGCGCTTGAGCCCGTGCTCCACAAGAGAAGCCACTGCAAGAGAAGCCCACACTGCAACTAGAGTGGCCCCCACTCTTGGCAACTAGAGAAAAGCCTATGCAGCAAGACCCGCACAGCCAAAAATAAATAAATAAAATTATTATTTTTTTTAAGTCACTGGCTAAGTTCTTCCCTGGAGTCTCAGTGGTTAGGATTTCACCTTCCAAGGCAGGGCGTGCAGGTCAGATCCCTGGGTCAGGAAGCTAAGATCCCACATGCCTCTTGGCCAAAAAACCAAAACATAAAATAGAAACAATATTGTAACAAATTCAGTAAAGACTTTAGACAAGGTCCACATCAAAAAAAAAAAAAAAGTCACTGGCTATATTTTACTGAATTCAGAACTTCTGAATCATATTCATTTCTAAGTTAGCAGATTTTCCCCCTTAACAGTTCATCAGAGGTTGAGAAATACATATGAGCTTCCTAGAGGGAGTAGTGAGTTAAGGACATGACTCCCTGGGAGCCTGGAGGAATCTTCTTAAGGAGGAAGAGCGGGCCCAGCCTCCATACCACCAGACAGAGTGACAGCCCAAACCACCACTGAGATGGGATCCAGAACCCCTACGGCATTGCAAATCCCTTCTTAGGACTCTATTTGTAGCTTCTGTCCCTGGCAAATAGCAAGTAATTTAAGTTTTTCTTTTTCTGTCTTTAAGCAGAGAACTCAAAGTGGAGGAAGCTCTTTCCTCACTCTGCCTAAGAGGTCAGAATGGCAGCTTCCAAAGTGGAGAAAAGGTACTAAAAGAATGACAGTAAAAAAGGTGAGGAAGCTAGAAAGTAGCTGGATAACAGCACAATATGCAATAGCCAATATTATTTTAAACTAAGTTCCATGTGATACCTAATGTATACAGATATATGAAAATGCTGTGGCATAAGCCCAGGAAGGATGGGTAATGTTCCCACGGATCTTTCTGTAAGTAAAAACAATCAGAGCACTGGCTACAAGTGGTCAACGTGTGATTGGGAGCCTTTTCAAGTAATAGTCAATATAAGTTAAGAATCAGTCTTAGTGACTTTTCCATGTCACTCCTTGCCATCATTTTGAAATTATTAAATTGGGCACAGTTCAGAAAGCAAACCCGATGCCTCTGTGAGAGATAGAGCCCATGTGCTCTGGGTGGGATCACCTCTGCAGGAGAATGTTACGTCTCCTCTTAAAGCAAAATTCTTGTAGGTTTTTGCCTCTTTATTTTTGCATTTAAAGTTCACCTACCATTGTTTAGGAAATTCTATATTTGGGGTGCTTCTTCTATAATAAAGTGTCATCATTTGTCAAAATAAAATAAAGTAAAATAAAGGGGTCGGGAGGTGGGTAGAGGCTTAGTTAGACCAAACATCCAGGTAAGAAAGCACGTCGGATTCCACAAACATTGATTACTTGCTATTTGCCAGGGACAGAAGCTACAAATAGAGTCCTAAGAAGGGATTTGCAATGCAGTAGGGAAAAATAAAATCATGACAAAGAAGGGAAAAGGTAAGGAATGACATTTATTAGTAATCACTCATTTGCCATTTATTTCATCACAATTAGGCTATGGTCAGGAGTCCAGGTTTGCAGAGGCGAAAGGCAAGCACTTCAACACGAATGCCCAGATGCAGGGGTGAACCAAAACATTTAACCACAGGCCGGTGAGAGCCTCCTGGCCAATTACCAATCCTGCCCAGACAGGTGGTGGGGAAATCCACAGAGAAATGAACTCACACTTTGTCTTAAAGCATAACCAGAAGTTTCTTACATGCAAGTTACCTCTCTGGCTTTGGCCTTCCAGAAGCCTGAGTTCCTTATGGAGATTATGAGTGGGGGAAAAAAACACAATGGGGCAAAGCTAAAACTGGAGGTATGGAGCAGGGCACAAACAGAGGACAAGCGACACATGGCGGGGGGGACTGAGTCAGCAGGTGCCATACCAGTGGGGAGAGCTAGGCCTCACTGAGAGGTCCCAGCTCAGTGTACCCCAGAGGCTAGAAATTGAAACCCAGGCTCCCAGCACCGGCCATTCTTCCAGGACCAAGTTCATGGGAGAAGCAGCAGAGCTACTCCTTTAAAGGAGCTTGGAAATGAGGTCACTGGGGGACTGACAGACTGAAGATGGGTCTCCTTCCTCATTGTCCAGGCACCAAGGAAGCTTCTCAGATCTTGGGAAGAAGGACGCTTTATTCACACTCCCCAGGATGAATGTGATCAAATTTCCCTCAACCCAGCCATGCGGGAATTCAGAATTCAATTTATTTTGATTTAAAGGGAATAGAGGGAAGCTTCATTTCTTTTACAAGGGGGTCTGTGGACTAAGATGAATACCCTTCATAGAGGTTTCACAGCCCCCTAGTCATTTATTTATGGAGCAAAACTAGACGGGGTGAGTAGAAGAGATGTTCAACTGGAGCTGTGGTTTTATAGCTCTCTGAGGACAGCTTCCTACATTCTACAAATAATGTTCTCACTCCTGCTATGGGCAGCCTCTGGACTAGCTATTGGCAACACAAACTTAACGAGGACATGGACCCTGCCATTAAGGACATCAGTCTGGAAGAAGAGGCAGATGTGCCCACAAAGGATTCCTGAGCTCCTTGTGGGTGAAAGAGACACAATTCAAAAGCTGGTTTGTCGCCATTCATCTGAGGAGACATTCCCTGCTTGGTCAGTGGTCAATAACAAGGCACTGCCACCCAGAAGCAGGTACCAAAATTGTAAGCTAAAAACCTTCAAGGCCAGAAACAGACTCAAGGGTATGCCCAGAAAATTCAGTCCAATTCAGTGCTAACTCACAGCATCCCATACTGAGAACACTGCTCTCTAAAGGCCTCTATGACCAATAAATATTGTGAAATTATAGGAAAATTCCAGGATTCCTAACAAACAATGAGCCAGAATGGTAATAGAGGATTAGGGCCTTAAAGTCTTAGCAGTTGTTGTTCTTTAGTTGTTAAGTTGTGTCCAGCTGTTTTACGACCCCATGTCCTGTAACCTGCCAGGCTCCTCTGTTCATGGGATTTCCCAGGCAAGAATACTGGACTAGGTTACCATTTCCTTCTCCAGGGGATCTTCCCGACCCAGGGATCAACCCACATCTCCTACATTGGCAAGCGATTCTTTACCACTGAGCCACCAGGGAAATCCAAAAGTCTTAGTTAGGTTGCAATAAATAAATAGAAACAGTCTACATGGAAGAGTTAAGTGCTTTTATTTATTTATTGGCTGTGCCACATGACATGTGGGATCCCCAACCAGTGGTAAAACCCATGCCCCATGCAGTGGAAGTGCAGAGTCCTAAACACTGGACCACCAGGAAAGTCCCGAGTTATATGCTTTCAAAACTACCTGAGACTCCCTGACCCAATATAGTGGGCCAGGCAGATCTGATTTTTGTTCTTTTCGTATTATAGAGAGTCCCATGGGGAAACAAAACAATATTTAAAAGGGATCGATCAAAAAGAGTTTAATAGAGAGATTATTTACAAAGTTGTGGGTGGGGTGTAGGGAAACCCATAAAGGATGGGTGGTGTCCTAGGGCCAGAAAGAAGGGTCCTTTGCCATATCTGCCTGAAGCAGCAAGGCTACTACAGAGGCCAGAGGAGCCAGAGGAACCACAGGCCTATGTGAAGAGGGCCACCTGGCAAAAGCTGTGGCTTTTAATAGGGGGCTCAGCCTGGGACAACTCCACAGAGAGAGGGCTGAAGCAATATATACCATGGCTGCATTCTTTCCTTCCTCTGATCCTCTGCTACGGTCCCCATTAGCTGGATCCAATCAGACACAGAAGGCAAGGATGGTAGTTAATGTATCTATATAGGTCAGCCACCTGGAACAAAGGTCAGGATAGGAGAGGGTGAGGAGTAGACGGTGAGGGGTGGTAAATGGAAGACATGTGACATACTCTTCTTCCCGAGCTCCCAAGGAAAGATACAGGGCAAATAGAAAAGATTCACTCATCCATCCTAAACTACTATAGCATTTATAAAGATCCATCCTTTATTTCTCATCCATACTATGCAGAGAACAGGGGGGGATCACCGGTGGGCCAAACAAAGGTTTGGTTGAAAGGGATGGACAATGTGAGTTAGCTGGGGAGGTAGGGCAGAGAAGTTGCAATTTGAACATAGGTAGGAGGCCTAGAGCTGTGGGTAGGAAATCGGCTGTAAGAGGTTCTAGACTCAGACAGGTCAAATTTCACACCCAGAGTCAGCAATGGGGCTGGAAATAAGGAAATTAATTAAAGGATCTGTATTCTGAATGATCTGCCATCTGCCTACTCAAATCCAAATGGAAAAAAGCCACCAATCAGGTGTTCATTCTGCCTTTGAGCATATGGACATAATGTGGGTCTTTAAGGTAAGAGGATCTCTCAAAGTTTCAGGAAGCTGAATGTAAAAGACAACATAAATATATCCCTGTTAAATTTCAGAATACCATGAAGAAAGATTTGAAAAGACTCCTGAAAGAAACAAAGAGTTAACTATTAAAAAAAAAATCAAACTCACATTTTATTTCTCATCTGCAACACTAGATACTTGAAGACAATAGAGCAGGACCTTCAGACTGCTGACAGATATTTAGATATAGGATTCTATACCTAGCCAAATTATCAATCAAATTTGAGGACAGAACAAAAGCACTTTTCAAACATGCGAACACTCGAGTATGGGTCTTTAAGGTAAGAGGATCTCTCAAAGTTTCAGGAAGCTGAATGTAAAAGACAACATAAATATATCCCTGTTAAATTTCAGAATACCATGAAGAAAGATTTGAAAAGACTCCTGAAAGAAACAAAGAGTTAACTATTAAAAAAAAAATCAAACTCACATTTTATTTCTCATCTGCAACACTAGATACTTGAAGACAATAGAGCAGGACCTTCAGACTGCTGACAGATATTTAGATATAGGATTCTATACCTAGCCAAATTATCAATCAAATTTGAGGACAGAACAAAAGCACTTTTCAAACATGCGAACACTCGAGTTTCCCTCCCATATACCTCTTCTGAAGGAGTCACTTAAGGAGTTAATTCTGTGTTTAGGGGTCTGATACAGAAGAAGACATGGAACTGGGAGGACAGGGAGGTACCAGAATGTCAACTACAACTGCTGAAGATGCCAGCAGCCCTATCTGGACTAGGAAGATATCAGGCTTTGGAAGGAAAGTGACCAGGAAAAGATGTGAGAGAATTCCATAGGTGTATATGATGGGACTTTATAATAACTGAGAATCTTAAAAATGCACAGAATGCAAGGTAAATAAAGGGAAAGATACCTAGAAAACTCTAGGAAAAATTAACAACTGCATCACAGAGTTATAACAAAATAATGTAAAATTAGAGCATATTTGAGCAGAATTCAATAGATATGAAAAAATAATTGAAGTTCTAAGTAATGGAGAAAATAACTTGGAAGGTACATATAATGAATAAAATAGATTTCTTCTTTATCAAGAATAAAGAAAGGTAACAGCAAAGGTGGTGGGGAAAACACACAAGAAAGTTCAGTTCAGTCACTCAGTCA
>SJXQ01003162.1:0-30543 GCA_006408695.1 Aepyceros melampus
ACAGTGTTGTATGGTGACTGCACATTTAGAATATGTGAGAAGCATAAAAGGAATCAAGAATATGGAAGCATCGGGAAATCAGACAGAGGTGACCAAGTAAAATGTAGATTAGAGATACAGGGAAAGACCCTGGGCATCCCACCACATATGGATGGGGATTTGAGTCTGTTTTATTTAAATGTCTTTCCAAGTGAACTCTCAAGTCATATATTATTTTTTCCAGCTTTATTTAAGTACAAATGACAAATAAAACTGTATTTATAAACAAAATTGTATTTATTAAATACATAAAATGCACAACATGATGGACTGGTATACACTTCTACACATTAGCAGTGATTACCACAACCAAGCTAATTAACACATTTAGCACCTCACATTGTTACTATTTTTTGGTGTGGTGAGAATACAAGCGCTACTCTTCTAGCAAATTTCAAATATACAATACAGCCCTACAGTATTATTAACTATAGATTATTATATATTAACTATATTATTAACAATCCCTGGATTGAGGATCTTCCCAACCCAGGGATTGAACTGGTATCTCCTGCATCTTCTGCACTGCAGGCAGATTCTTCACTTCTGAATGGCCAGGGACGCCCAACTATACAACATAGTATTAACTATAGTCTCCAAAGTTACACATTAGATCCTCAGAACTTGCTCCTCTTATACAGAAAGTTTGTACCCTTTGGCCAACGTCTCACTTCCCCCACCCACTCCGCTCCTCTGGTAACTACAATTCTAGTCTCTGGCTCTGAATTCAACTTTTTAAAACTTCAACATATAAGCAACAGTGATCTTCCCAACCCAGGGATTGAACTGGTATCTCCTGCATCTTCTGCACTGCAGGCAGATTCTTCACTTCTGAATGGCCAGGGACGCCCAACTATACAACATAGTATTAACTATAGTCTCCAAAGTTACACATTAGATCCTCAGAACTTGCTCCTCTTATACAGAAAGTTTGTACCCTTTGGCCAACGTCTCACTTCCCCCACCCACTCCGCTCCTCTGGTAACTACAATTCTAGTCTCTGGCTCTGAATTCAACTTTTTAAAACTTCAACATATAAGCAACAGTGTACAGTACTCGTCTTTCTCTGTCTAGTTTGTTTCACTTACATATCCTCCAGTTTCATCTATGCTGTCAAAAAGAAGAGGATTTCTTTCTTCTTGGAGTTGAATAACATTCCATTGTTTATAGAGAGCTACTTTCTCATCCATTCACCTACCGGTTGATATTTAGGTTGTTTTCATGTCTTGGCTTTTATGAATAATGTTGTGACGAACATGACAGCACAGATAAATCTTTGAGACACTGATTTCGTGTCCTTTGGATATATAGTCAGTAGTGAGATTTCTGGATCACAAGGTAGCTCTATCTATTTTGAGAAACCTCTAGACTGTTTTCCATAATGACTTTACCAGGGTTCTCCTTTCTCCACATTCTTACCAACATTTGTTATCTCTTGTCCTTAAATAATAGATGTGAGGTGATATTCCATTGTGGCTTTGATTCGCATTTTCCTGACTAGTGATGTGGATCACCTTTTTATATACCTGTTAGACATTGGCATGCTTTCTTTGGGAAAAGGACCTATTAGGTCATTTGTTCATTTTTAAATCAAGTTATTTGTGTTTTCTTTGCTATTAAGTTGCATGTATAAAGCAACCTACAGAATGGAAGAAATATTTGCAAGCCCTATATCTGATAAGGAGCTAATATCCAAAATACATAAGGAACTCAATTTTATTTAAATCTTAAAATACAGGTTGACTTTAGGTCATCAAAGGGCTCAGGCATAATCTAGATGGCTATATTATTTGCCAAATAATAAATGGTAGAACCAAAATTAGAACCTTAGACTCCTAATTTCAGTAGAGCATTTTATGTGTCATGTATTTTCAAGGAAGAAGGAAAAGAAATTCCACCTTTAGTGCATTTTGAAATTCAAAAGTCTAAAAAAGTAGAAATGTGTAAAAATTCACATGTAAGATTCTAAATTTTCAAAGCATTTTTCACAATAATTGTGAGAGAAAATTTTTCTGAAAAATCTAGTCAAGGCCCCTGTTTCTTACTAGTCATTTTTGTGAAATGCAGGAATTGTTTTGTCAAATAGCAGACAAAAAAAGGAGCACTCTTCCTCTTTGTTCTTATTCCCTGAGTGGAAAGCAGTAGCTAGACTACATGTTGATTCAGAAAGCTTTGCAGATTTGGTGATTTGGCAAGTTTTACTAGTGCGCTTACTTTGTGTCATCATACTATTAATATTTTTAAACATAAAACTCCAAAAGTACTTTTGACTTGAATTCTCTAGCTATCTATACTTCTAGCCATCTATAGGAACTAACTATTAATGATTCTTTTTTACCTAATATATATTTAACTTCAAAATGCATTTCCAGTGCTTCTATGCCACAAGATTAACATTCTGGAGTTTTTGATCTTTATTTCCCTCTCAATTGTCTGTAACCCCTAATACTTGTTAAAGTAACATTTTTTTCAGAATTCACATAAGGGTAAGATCTTTGTGAAACTCTTGTGTACATGAAAATAGTTGTACTATTATTATTAATCAACTCATGAGTTTCTGAAGTAATAAAAATTTTGCCACAAACTTAGTGACTTAAAGCAATAGAAATTTATTCTGTCATATATTTCTGGAAGACATTAAACTTGAAATCATTGAGTCTGCAGTGCTTAAGCATCGTACATCATAATTTAGCCCTTACAATGAAAGTCTAGTACTATTATTTCATTTTAAGAAGAAGAAATGGGCAAGAAGAGGCTAAGTACATTGTCCAAAGTCACCCAGTTAACAACCAGAGAAGCGTGGTTTCTAACTCAGATGATTTGAGCCCAAATGTTTTACATTCCTCCCATGTCTGCTTCTGATCCCACACTGTCAGAAAATTCTCAGGGGCAAGTATTGCATCTTCTTCCCTTTGCTACTATGGTATAAAAATGCATAGTAACTGCTCAACAAATTTTCTAAATGAGTAAACAAATGACATGAAGTTTGGATTATTGCTCCATGTGAGTTCAAGCACATTATTTGAATAAATAAAAATATAGCTTATAACTTTTACATTCTACACTCACAGAATTTAAAAAATATCTATGAATGGCTATGCATCATTTTTTCCTCTCCTACATTGGCAGACGAATCTTTACCACTGCACCATAAAAATATCTATGAATGGATATGCATCATTTTAAAATATAGCTCAGATATACTGCTGAGATCCCTGAACAGATAGTAGACATTTCTACTTCTATCCCATACATAAAGGATATTTACCATTTCTACATATATTTTGATAAAATTTACTACAATAATAATAATAATTCATCATCAAATATTGCATCAGTTAGACCATATATCTTTCAGAATTAGATTTTTTTTAGCCTTGGATATCTTTTTATCTTTTTCATAACTTCTCAAATATTCTCCTACCAGCATATCATATTAAGGTTCTGGCACTCAGATGACCAATATCTTTACTTTCCAAAAATTTTTTTTTTTAGTATATGATATCAATTATATTTGTAATCTGAAACAAACTCAGAGAGACAGAGAGTAGATTGATGGTTGCCAGAGATGGGGTTAAGGGTAGGCAAATGAGTTAAGGGAGTCAAAAGGTACAAACTTCCAGTTACAAATAAGTCCTGGGACTATAACATCTACCATGTGGACTATAGTTAATAATACTGTATTGTATGCTAAGAGAGAACTTAAGAGTTCTCACCACGGGACTTCCTTGGTGGTCCTGTGCCTAAGACTCCACATTCCCAATGCAGGGGGCCCAGGTTCAATTTCTGCTCAGGGAACTGGATCCCTCCCGTACGCCATGGCTAAGAGTCCTAAGAGTCGAATGCTTCAACTAAAGATCCTGCATGCTGCAACTAAGATCCAGTACAACCAAATTAATACTTTTTTTAAAGTTCTCACGACAAGAAAAAAAAATTGTAACCATGGTAATGCATGTTAACTGGACTTATTTGGTGGTCATTTTGCAGTGTATACAGATGATGAACCAATCGTGCACCTGTTCAGTCATGGTAATGTAGGTGCTCTTTGGGTTTCCCAGGTGGCACTAGTGGTAAAGCACCTGCCTCCCAAGGCAAGACAGCTTCATAGAGATGAAGGTTCAATCTCTAGGTTGGGAAGATCCTCTGGAGGAGGCATGGCAACCCACTCCAGTATTCTTGCCTGGAGAATCCCATAGAGAGAGGAAACTGGAGGGCTATAGTTCATAGGGTCATAAAGAGTTGGACACGACTGAAGTGACTTAGCACAGCACAGGTGCTCTTTGATCCTTTCACCTCTTTGAAAAACATCACCAATACCACAGTGGCCTTCGTTATGCCCCCAACCAGTTACTATCCCCACCAAAAGTAATTATCCAGATTTCTAATGCCATAAAATAGTTTTGTTAAGCTGATTTTTTAATTTTATAGAAATGTAACCTTGCAGTAATTATTCTTTGTACCTAGCATTTTCAGTCAATATTGTTTCAGGGATTCATCCTTAATATTACATATAATAGTGATTTTTCTTTCATTTTTATTGCTGTGTAGTAATAAAGTATATGAACATATTATTTATCCATTCTACTGTCAATAAATATTTAGATTATTTTCAGTTTGGGGCTATTCTGTACAAAGCTGCTATGGACATTCTTCTATATTATGTTGGTATATATGCACACTCATCTTTTATGGGCATGTACATGGGAATGGAAACTGTTCAGGTACATGATTAGTACAGGTTAAGCTTTTAAAGATATTATTGTTTTTTACACTTCCATCAGCAGTGTCTGAAAGGCTCAATTGTTCTATATCGTTTCCAGTAGTATTTTCAGTCTTTTAAAAGTATTCAGTTCAGACAGTTCAGTCGCTCAGTCGTGTCCGACTCTTTGCAATCCCTTGAATCGCAGCATGCCAGGCCTCCCTGTGCATCACCAACTCCCGGAATTCACTCAGACTCACGTCCATCGAGTCCGTGATGCCATCCAACCATCTCATCCTTGGTCGTCTCCTTCTCCTCCTGCCCTCAATCCCTCCTCCAGCATCAGGGTTTTTTCCAATGAATCAACTCTTCACATGAGGTGGCCAAAGTACTGGATCTTCAGCCTCAGCATCATTCCTTCCAAAGAAATCCCAGGGTTGATCTCCTTCAGAATGGACTGGTTGGATCTCCTTGCAGTCCAAGGGACTCTCAAGAGTCTTCTCCAACACCACAGTTCAAAAGCATCAATTCTTCTGCGCTCAGCCTTCTTCACAGTCCAACTCTCACATCCATACATGACCACAGGAAAAACCATAATCTTGACTAGACGGACCTCAGTCGGCAAAGTAATGTCTCTGCTTTTGAATATACTATCTAGGTTGGTCATAACTTTTCTTCCAAGGAATAAGCATCTTTTAATTTCATGGCTGCAGTCACCATCTGCAGTGATTTGGGAGCCCCCAAAAATAAAGTCTGACACTGTTTCTATTGTTTCCCCATCTATTTCCCATGAAGTGACGGGACCAGATGCCATGATCTTTGTCTTCTGAATGTTAAGCTTTAAGCCAACTTTTTCACTCTCCTCTTTCACTTTCACCAAGAGGCTTTTTAGCTCCTCCTCACTTTCTGCCATAAGGGTGGTGTCATCTGCATATCTGAGGTTATTGATATTTCTCCCAGCAATCTTGATTCCAGCTTGTGTTTCTTCCAATCCGGCATTTCTCATGATGTACTCTGCATAGAAGTTAAATAAGCAGGATGACAATATACAGCCTTGACGTACTCCTTTTCCTATTTGGAACCAGTCTGTTGTTCCATGTCCAGTTCTANCATATCTGAGGTTATTGATATTTCTCCCAGCAATCTTGATTCCAGCTTGTGTTTCTTCCAATCCGGCATTTCTCATGATGTACTCTGCATAGAAGTTAAATAAGCAGGATGACAATATACAGCCTTGACGTACTCCTTTTCCTATTTGGAACCAGTCTGTTGTTCCATGTCCAGTTCTAACTGTTGCTTCTTGACCTGCATACAGGTTTCTCAAGAGGCAGGTCAGGTGGTCTGGTCATCCTAGTGAATATGTAGCAGTACTTCATGGTGGTTTTAATTTGCATTGCCTTGATTTTTGTGTGTGTGTTGACCATTTGTATATATTTATTTGAAGACCCTATTCCCGTCTTTTCTCCATTTAATTTCTCTTGGGTCTTTTCTCATTGCTTTGGATGCATGTCCTTTGTTGTATATATGAAATTGCAAATTTTTTTTCTTACTCTATAGATTTCCTTTTTACTCTTTTAAGTGTGTCTTCTGATGAAAATGTATTTTTAATTGTAATCTAGTCCAATTTCTTGTGTATTTTTTATGGATATTATTCCTTGTGTCCTGTATGGAAGATTTTTGTGTATTCCAAGATTATACCATTTTCTTAAGATTTATGTTTTATCTTTTATATTAAGATCACAATACATTTGGAATTAGTTTTTCAATATGGCAGGAGGGAGAAATCAAGTTTTAATTTGAATATCCAGTTAATCCAGAACCATTTATGGAAAGTGTTGTTTTTTCCTCCATTGATTTTTAGTGTAGACTTGATCATGTTAATTCTATTTCTGAACTCTCCTGTTCCTCCTATTCATCTATTCTTGCACAATTAACAATGTCTTAATCATTATAGCTTTAAAATAAGCCCTGCTTTCTGGTAGTGTACATCCTTCAGCTTTGTTCTTGTTCTTTAAGACTGTCTTGGCTATTCTGGGCTTTTACAGTTCCTGACAGATTTTAGAATGTGCTTTTGTAATTATGTACCCACACCCACACAAACTGGTAGATATTTTTATTGGGATTGCACTAAACCTACAAATAAATCTGGGAAGAACTGATGTAACTGCAATAAAAAGTTTTCCAATTCATTAGCATGATTAATCCCTTCAATTATTTAGTTTTCTTTAATTACTCACAGCAGTGCTTTGCAGTTATCTGTTTAATTGCTCCTGTTTTGAAGTTGGTGAGCATTTTTTCCTAGATATTTTCAAGATTTTCTCTTTGAATTAGAATTTCTCTCTCTTTTTCTGCAGTTTCATGATGATTTGTCTATGTGTGGCTTTGTTTTTGTACTATTCTGTGTGGGGTTCATCACAGTTCTTGAATTGTGGTTCAGTGTCTTTCATTCACTTGGAAAAATTAAAAACTACTTCGTATTTACTTTTTCTTTTAAGGTATGGCTCACAATAATTTAAAAGTCAAAGTCTGACAACTGAATAGCTGAACTCCTAGCAAGTCTTCTACTGTCCATAATTTTCTCCAGAAAATGATTTTTGTTAATTTGGTTATTTTTATTTATTTTTTTGTGTTTAATACTCTGAATTTTATTTTATTTTATTTTAAAAATATAAATGTATTAATTTTAATTGGCAGTTAATTACTTTACAATATTGTATTGGTTTTGCCATACATCAACATGAATCTGCCACAGGTATACACGTGTTCCCCATCCTGAACCCCCCTCCCTCCTCCCTCCCCATACCATCCCTCTGGGTCATCTCAGTGCACCAGCCCCAAGCATCCAGTATCATGCATCAAGTCTGGACTGGCAATTCATTTCATATATTATATTATACATGTTTCAATGTAATTTTCCCATGATTTAAGAGAAATCCATGAGAATGTGAGGTTCCTATGAATTTCCAAAGGAGTAACTGTGGAATTAATCTTATCTATTATTTGGTTTATATGTACATACTCTTCAAAAGCTCAGTTCTAATTCCTAGGATCTATCCTGAGGAAGACATGTTGTATGAATCCCTATAACAGTTCATGGAATACTCCAGGCCAGAATACTGGAGGGGGTAGTCTCTCCCTTTTCCAGAAGATCTTCCCAACCCAGGGATCAAACCCAGGTCTCGTGCATGGCAGACAGATTCTTTAAGAGTTGAGCTATAAAAGATCTTCATGACCCAGATAATCATGATGGTATGATCACTCACCTAGAGCTAGATATCCTGGAGAGTGAAGTCAAGTGGGCCTTAGGAAGCTCACTACAAACAAAGCCAGCAGAGGTGATTGAATTTCAGCTGAGCTATATCAAATTCTCAAACATGGTCCTGTTAAACTGCTGCATATGTCAGCAAGTTTGGAAAACTCAGCAGTGGCCACAGAACTGGAAAAGGTCAGGTTTCATTACAATCTCAAAGAAAGGCAATGCCAAAGAATGTTCAAACTACCACACAATTGCACTCATTCCACATGCTCAAAATTCTCCAAGCTAGGCTTCAACAGTACATGAACCAAGAACTTCCAGATGTTCAAGCTAGATTTAGAAAAGGCAGAGGAACCAGAGATCAAATTGCCAACATCCACTGAATCATCAAAAAAGCAAGAAGATTCCAGAAAAACATCTACTTATATTTCACTGATGATGCTAAAGCCTTTGACTGTGTAGATCACAGCGAACTGTGGAAAATTCTTCAAGAGATGGGAATCCCAGACTACCTTACCTGCCTCCTGAGAAATTTGTATGCAGGTCAAGAAGCAACAGTTAGAACAGGACATGGAACAACAGATTGGTTCCAAATTGGGAAAGGAGAATGTCAAGGCTGTATATTGTCACCCTGCTTATTTAACTTCTATGCAGAGTAAGTAAGTAAGTAAAGTCACTCAGTCGTGTCCGACTCTTTGTGACCCCATGGACTGCAGCCCACCAGGCTCTTCAGTCCATGAGATTCTCCAAGCAAGAATACTGGAGTGGGTTGCCATTTCCTTCTCCAGGGGATCTTCCCGACCCAGGGATCAAACCCGGGTCTCCCGCATTGGAGGCAGACGCTTTAACCTCTGAGCCACTCTATGCAGAGTACATCATGAGAAATGCTGTGCTGGATGGAGCACAAATTGGAATTAAGATTGGCAGGAGAAATATCAATAACCTCAGATATGCAAATGACACCACACTTATGGCAGAAAGCAAAGAGGAATTAAAAAGCCTCTTGATGAAAGTGAAAGAGGAGAGAGAAAAAGCTGGCTAAAAACTCAACATTCAAGAAACTAAGATCATGGCATCGTTCCCATCATTTCATGGCAAATAGATGGAGAAACAATGGAAACTGTGACAGACTTCATTTTCTTAGGCTCCAACATTCCCACTTGATGCAGATAACTAACTCATTGGAAAAGACACTGATGCTGGAAAAGATTGAAGGCAAGAGGAGAAGGGGACGACAGAGGATGAGATGTTTGAATGGCATCACTGACGATGAACATGAGTTGGAGCAAGCTCTGGGAGTTGGTGATATACATAGAAGCCTGACATGTTGCAGTCCACTGGGGTGCAAAGAGTCAGACATGACTGAGAGATTGAAATGAACTGGTGACTGTAACCATGAAATTAAAAGATGCTTGCTCAGTGGAAGAAAAACTATGACAAATCTAGATAGCATATTAAAAAGCAGAGACATTATTTTGCCAACAAATGTCTGTCTAGTCAAAGCTATGGTTTTTCCAGTAGTCATGTATGGATGTGAGATTTGGATCATAAAGAAAGCTGAGTGACAAAGAACTGATGTTTTGAATTGTTATGGAGAACATTCTTGAGAGTCCCTTGGATTGCAAGGAGATCCAACCATTCAATCTTAAAGGAAATCAGTCCTGAATATTCACTGGAAGGACTGATGACAAAGCTGAAGCTTCAATACTTTGCCACCTGATATGAAGAGCTGACTCACTCTAAAAGATCCTGATGCTGGAAAAGACTGAAGGCAGGAGGAGAAGGGGACAACAGATGATGGGTTGATTGGATGGCATAACCAACTCTATGAACATGAGTTTGGGCAACCTGATGGACTGGGAAGCCTGGTGTGCTTCAGTCCATGGGGTTACAAAGAGTCAGACACTACTGAGTAATTGAACTGAACTGATCCTAAGGAAACATTAGCTTTAACACCCAAATATTCATGCACAAAGGTATTCATTATAATACTACCTGTGTTCAAAAATTTGGAAATTACCTAAATACCCATCAACTGAGAATGATTAAAGTATAAAGGAAAAATATACATCAAGTATGTGGAAGATATTAATGATTCCTATTAAATGAATAAAGCTAATTATAGACAAATGTGTTTTATAATCAGTTTTATAGAAAACTAAGTCCAAATATATTTCTCTCTGTGTGTCTAGATGTACTTAGGTGTATATGTATGTATGTGTATATTTATGTATACATATATGTGTGTATAAATAGCACATTATATGTATATTCTTACCTACAGATCTGAAAGAAAGCACATCAAATTATTAGCATGATTACTTCTTGAACGTGGAATTAGGATGGGGCAAGACAATGTTTTTGGTTATTCCCTTACTCTTCCACAGTATTTGAAGTTTCACAATCACGCATTACTTTTAAATTGTCTTTCTTTTTCACTAGAATTCAATCTCATCAGGGCAGTGACTTCAAATCTCTCACTATAACTTCAATACCAAAAGAATGGCACAAATTAAATGGCTCAGTAAATATTTATCAGGTACATGAATTGACAGAGAAGGGGAGGCAAGTCAAGGGAGTAGTTTTCTCAGATAACAGGGAAATATAACATCTTTCAAGGGGAAGGGAGCAGTCAAACACTACTTAGAACTTGTGAAAGATAAGTATTTGATGTATCTATTAAAATAAATTAGAAAACATTATTATAAATAGTTCATGGGTGATAATCATGTGCATAATAAGAATTTGTGAAAAATTGTTATAACATGTTATTATCTGGAAAATATTCTTTTTTGAGCATGTTTCTCCATTGGTTCTAGATAGTTATATACCATAGTGGTTAAAAGCAAAGACTATGGAGCCAAAGCTTTCCTTGATGGCTCAGACAGTAAAGAATTTGTCTTCAGTGTAGGAGACCCAGGTTCAGTCTCTGGGTTAGTAAAATCCCCTGGAGAAGAAAATGGCTACCCACTCCAATATTCTTGCATAGGAAATACCATGGATAAAGTATCATGGTGGGATACAGTCCATGGGGTCAAAAAGAGTTGGACAGGACTGAGCAACTAACACTTTTTCCCACATAAAACCAAACTGACTGGGATTAAATTCACCTCTGCCACTGCCAGATGACCTTGGATAAGTTACTTGACCTGTCTGTGCCTCGATTCCATCTCTATAAAAATGGAGATAATAATACCTCTTAAAGTTTTGTTTTGAGTATTAAATGAATTAGTATATTTTAAGCACTAAGAACAAAGCCTTTGCATAGTAAAGGTTCAGTAAATGATAGTTATTTTTGCTTAAGGAAAAGTGAAAATCATTCAGTCGTGTCTGACTCTTTGTGACAGCATGGACTACACAGTCCATGGAATTTTCCAGGCCAGAATACTGAAGTGGATACTGAATACTGAAGTGAAATACTGAAGCCAATCCCTTCTCTATGGGATTTTCTCAACCCAGGGATTGAACCAGGTCTCAGGAATTGCAGGCAGATTTTTTTGTTTGTTTGTTTGTGCCAGCTGAAACACAAGGGAAACCCTACTTAAGGAAGGAGGGAAGCAAAGAAGGGAAAGGAATATGCTTCATTGGTAAGACAAATACCAATAGCTTGATTTCCTGTTGTATAAGATGGAAAGTACAAGTAATCACTGACCATTGGTTATGAATCTTTTATCTTGTCTTTTGTTAGCTTCTTCTGTTTTCCTAAACAGGAATTTTGTAGCCATATTATTCTTTCCAACTGAAGTGGGACAGTTTCATCTATCTCATTTCATGTCTCAGTCTCATATTCTAAGTGGTGTATTAATCTAGGGTCCACACAGCTTCTCCTTGAATATTCCATCCATTACATACATGAAAACCATACTTCTCAGCAAGTGTTTATACCTGGATTCTTTCTGCTTCTGTTTCTATATAAATGGTTTTTCAGGATTACATTTCCCAGTATGCCATGTGACATTTCTATTTCAATTCCTACTTTCTACCTTGTTGTATTATGGGACTTACTGTCTCTGAATAGAGACTAGCAGAAGGGCAAGGATATATTAAAAATAGCAACCAAGAAGATATGGTACGTATATGCAATGGAATATTACTCAGCCATTAAAAGGAATGGGGTTGAGTCAGTTCTAGTGAGGTGGATGACCTAGAGCCTATTATACTGAGTGAAGTAAGTCAGAAAGAGCAAAACAAATATCATATAATAGTGTGTACCTATATATAAATATAATATACATATCAGTTCAGTTCAGTCACGCAGTCATGTCCAACTCTTTGCCACCACATGGACTGCAGCATGCCAGGCTTCCCTTTCCATCACATGTCCATATATATATAGAATCCAGAAAAAAAATGGTACTGATGAATATATTTGCAGAGCAGGAATAGAGATGCAGACATAGAGAATAGACTTGTAGACACTATAGGGGAAGGAGGGGGAGGGACGAATTGAGAGAGTAGCATTAAAACATACACACTACCATGTGCTAAATAGACAGCTCTTGGGAAGCTGTTGTATAGCAAAGGGAGCTCAAACTAGTGCTCTCTTAGCAACTAGAGAGGTGGGATGAAATATGAGGTCAGAGAGAGATTCAAGAGGGAGAGGATATATGTGTACTTATGGCTGACTCACATTGTTGTAAGGCAGAAACCAACACAACATTGTAAAGCAATTTAGTTCAGTTCAGTCAGTCGTGTCTGACTCTTTGCAACCCCACGAATCACAGCACACCAGGCCTCCCTGTCCAACACCAACTCCCAGAGTCTACCCAAACACATGTCCATTGAGTCAGTGATGCCATCTAGCCATCTAATCCTCTGTTGTCCCCTACTTCTCCTGCTTTCAATCGTTTCCAGCATCAGGGTCTTTTCAAATGAGTCAGCTCTTCACATCAGGTGGTCAAAGTATTGGAGTTTCAGCTTCAACATCAGTCCTTCCAATGAACACCCAGGACTGATCTCCTTTAGCATAGACTGGTTGGATCCCCTCTCAGTCCAAGGGACTCTCAAAAATCTTCTCCAGCACCAAGTTCAAAATCATCAATTCTTCGGCGCTCAGCTTTCTTTATAGTCCAACTCTCACATCCGTACATGACCACAGAAAACCATAGCCTTGGCTAGATGGACTTTTGTTAAGTAATGTCTCTGCTTTTTAATATGCTATCTAGTTGGTCATAACTTTCCTTCCAAGGAGTTAGCATCTATTAATTTCATGGCTTCATTCACCATCTGCAGTCATTTTGGATCACCCAGAAAATAAAGTCTTCCATGGTGGCTCAGAGGTTAAAGCATCTGCCTCCAATGCAGGAGACCCGGGTTCGATCCCTGGGTTGGGAAGATCCCCTGGAGAAGGAAATGGCAATCCACTCTAGTATTCTTGCCTGGAGAATCCCATGGACGGAAAAGCCTAGTAGGTTACAGTCCACGGGGTCACAAAGAGTCGGACACGACTGAGCGACCTCACCTCAGAAAATAAAGTCAGCCACTGTTTCCACTGTTTCCCCATCTCTTTGTCATGAAGTGATGGGACTGGATGCCATGATCTTCGTTTTCTGAATGTTGAGCTTTAAGCCAACTTTTTCACTCTCCTCTTTCACTTTCATCCAGAGGCTCTTTAGTTCTTCTTCACTTTCTGCCATAAGGGTGGTGTCATCTGCATATCTGAGGTTATTGAGATTTCTCCCGGCAATCTTGATTCCAGCTTGTGCTTCATCTAGCCCAGCGATTCCCACGATGTACTCTGCATATAAGTTAAATAAGCAGGGTGACAATGTACAGCTTTGATGTACTCCTTTCCCTATTTGGAAGCAGTCTGTTGTTCCATGTCCAGTTCTAACTATTGCTTCCTGACCTGCATATACGTTTCTCAAGAGGCAGTTCAGGTGGTCTGGTATGGCCATCTCTTTCAGAATTTATCACAGTTTATTGTGATCCACACAGTCAAAGGCATTGGCATAGTCGATAAAGCAGAAATAGATTTTTTTTCTGGAACTTTCTTTTTTTTTTTTTCAATGATCCAGCGAATGTTGGCAATTTGATTTCTGATTCTTCTGTCTTTTCTAAAACCAGCTTGAACATCTGGAAGTTCATGGTTCACGTATTGCTGAAGCCTGGCTTGGAGAATTTTGAGCATTACTTTACTAGCGTGAGATGAGAGCCATTGTGCGGTAGTTTGAGCATTCTTTGGCATACTTTTCTTTGAGATTGGAATGAAAACTAACATTTTCCAGTCCTGTGGCCACTGTTGGATTTTCCAAATTTGCTGGCATATTGAGTGCAGCACTGTCACAGCATCATCTTTTAGGAGTTGAAATAGCTCAACTGGAATTCTATCACCTGCACTAGCTTTGTTCATAGTGATACTTCCTAAGGTCCACTTGACTTTACATTCCAGGATGTCTGCCTCTAGGTCAGTGATCACACCATTGTGATTATCTGGGTCATGAAGATCTTTTTTGTATAGTTCTTCCATGTATTCTTGCCACCTTATCTTAAAAGCTTCTGCTTCTGTTATGTCCATATCATTTCTGTCTTTTACTGAGCTCATATTTGCATGAAATGTTCCCTTGGTATCTCTAGTTTTCTTGATGAGATCTCTAGTCTTTTCCATTCTGTTCTTTTCCTCTATTTCTTTGCATTGATTGCTGAGGAAGGCTTTTTTATCTCTCCTTGGTAGTCTTTGGAGCTCTGCATTCAAATGAGTGTATCTTTCCTATTCTTCTTTGCTTTTCACTTCTCTTCTTTTCACAGCTATATTTAAGGCCTCCTCAGACAGCCATTTTCCTTTTCTGCATTTTTTTTTCCTTGGGGATAGTCTTGATCCCTGATGCCTGTAAAATGTCACAAACCTCCATCCATAGTTCTTCAGGCACTCTGTCCATCAGATCTAGTCCCTTGAATCTATTTCTCATTTCCACTGTATAATCATAAGGGATTTGATTTAGGTCATGCCTGAATGGTCTAGCGGTTTTCCCTACTTTCTTCAATTTGAGACTGAATTTGGTAATAAGGAGTTCATGATCTGAGCCACAGTCAGCTCCCAGTCTTGATTTTACTGACTGTATAGAGCTTCTCCATCTTTGTCTGCAAATAATATAATCCATCTGAGTTCAGTGTTGATCATCTGGTGATGTCCATCTGTAGAGTCTTCTCTTGTGTTGTTGGAAGAAGGTCTTTTCTATGACCAGTGCGTTCTCTTGGCAAAACTCTGTTGCCTTTTCCCTGCTTCACTCTGTACTCCAAGGCCAAATTTGCCTGTTACTCCAGGTGTTTCTTGACTTCCCACTTTTGCATTCCAATCCTCTATAATGAAAAGGACAACTTTTTGGGGTGTGAGTTCTAAAAGGTCTTGTAGGTCTTCATAGAACCATTCAACTTCAGCTTCTTCAGCGTTACTGGTTGGGGCATAGACTTGAATTACTGTGATATTGAATGGTTTACCTGGAAATAAACAGAGATCATTCTGATGTTTTTGAGATTGCATCCATGCACTGCATTTGAGACTCTTTTGTTGACTATGATGGCTGCTCCATTTCTTCCAAGGGATTCCTGCCCACAGTAGTAGATATAGTGGTCATCTGAATTAAATTCACCCATTCCATTCCATCTTAGTTCTCTGATTCCTAGAATGTTGATATTCACTCTTGCCATCTCCTGTTTGACCACTTTCAATTTTCCTTGATTCATAGACCTAACAGTCCATGTTCCTATGCAATATTGCTCTTTACAGCATCAGACCTTACTCTATCATCAGTCACATCCACAACTGGGTGTTGTTTTTGCTGTGGCTCCATCCCTTCATTCTTTCTAGAGTTATTTCTCCACTAATCTCCAGTAACATATTGGGCACCAATAGGTGACCTGGGGAGTTCATCTTTCAGTGTCCTATCTTTTTGCCTTTTCATACTGTTCATGGGGTTCTCAAGGCAATAATACTGAAGTGGTTTGCCATTGCCTTCTCCAGTGGACCACATTCTGTCAGACTTCTCCACCATGACCCCTCTGTCTTGGGTGGCCCCACACGGCATGGCTTAGTTTCATTGACTTAGACAAGCTGTGGTCCATGTGATTAGATTGGTTAGTTGTCTGTAATTGTGGTTTCAGTCTGTTTGCCCTCTAATGCCCTCTCTCTGCACCTACCATGTTACTTGGGTTTCTCTTACTTGGACATGGGAATCTCTTCAAGGCTGCTCCAGCAAAGCAGCTATCCATCAATTAAAAAAAAAAAAAAATAATAAAGCTCCCAAGATTTCTGCTTCTGTCCAACATAGAACAAGAGGGACAAGACAAGATATATTCTCCCATCTGCAAAACAAATAGACCAAGTGGACAAAAATATATGAAATAATGGTTTTCAAATCACTGAATTCCAAGCAATGAAGGACAGTGACACCTGAGAGGCAGGAAACAAAGTAAGACTTACAACTCTTCCATATCTCTGCTCAAGAGAGTTTCCAGGCTGTGTCACAGGAAGAGAGAATTCAGATTGAGCCTGGAAGAGTGTCTGAATTGAGGAGATATTGTTGAGAGTCTGGAGAGACCAAAGGGATTAGAGTTCACAAAACAGACTACCAGAAAGGAGTAGTTGCTATACAGAGAGCAAACACCAGAGATCTGTAGAGGTCCCTTTGAGTATTAAATTGAGTACTAATCCACAAATGAACCAAAATCACTGCAGATGGTGGCTGCAGCCATGAAATTAAAAGATACTTGCTCCTTGGAGGAAAAGTTATGACAAATGTAGGCAGCATATTTAAAAACAAGGCTTGGCTTGTCTGACAAAGGCCCATATAGTCAAAACTATGGTTTTTCCAGTGGTCAGACATGGATGTGAGAGGTGGACCATGAAAAAGGTTGAGCGTCAAAGATTTGATGCTTTAGAATTATGATCCTGGAGAAGACTCTTGAGAATACCTTGGACAGTAAGATCAAACCAGTCAATTCTAAAGGAAATCAACCATGAATATTCATTGGAAGGACTGATGCTGAAACTGAAGCTCTAGTACTTTGGCCACGTGATGTGAAGAGATGATACATTGAAAAGACCTGGATGCTGGGAGAAGTTTAATGCAGGAGAAGGGAGCAACAGAGGATGAGATGCTTGGATGGCATCATTGACATGAATTTGAGCAAACTTCAGGAGATAGTGAAGGATAGCCTGCTGTAGTCCATAAGATTACAAAGAGTCAGAGGTAACTGAGTGACTGAAAACAACTGATCAGCAAATGCATGTGAGAAAAATACCCAAGGCCTGGGAAGAATAAGACTAGAAATAGTCCCTGTTCCAAGCAAACAGACTGGAAAACCTTATGATTCACAAGTCACTGAGAAGAGAGTCTTGGCTTATTTGTGGGAAATAATAAACATAGGTTGTATAATTTTTCAGTCCCACTCAACAAATCAAAAAGTAATTTCCAAAAGTATCCATCTATATCCAAACAATTCAACTGCATCTCAGAAAAAAAAATCAAAAATATTTTTAAGAATGGAAAAATATGCCACACCCAAGAAGGTAAAATTCACAATATCTAATATCCAATAAAAAACTGAGTCATGCAAAGAGGCAGGGCAATAAAACCAATAATAAGAAGAAAGACTAATCAATTATAATGGGCTCAAAACTTACACAGATGTTTAAAATAACAGACAAGATCTTTAAAACAATTATTATAACTGTATTACATAGTAGACATAAAAGATATAAAGTTGATTCAAATCAAATATCTAATGATGGTTATCATGAATGTGGTGTAAAAAATACACTGGATGGGCAGAGATTATATATTACAAAATAAACTATTAGTTACATTTAAAGATATAACAAATAGCTCATCAAAATGAACTATGGGGAGGAAAAAATAAAGGAAAGAAGGAAATAAAGAGAAAGAAGAAAAGAACAGAGCATCAGTAAATCATGAGACAACTTTAGATGAAATAATATATGTGTTGAGCAATTTCAAATCCTAAAAGATGATGCTGTGAAATTGCTATATTCAATATGCCAGCAAATCTGGAAAACTCAGCCATGGCCACAGGACTGGAAAAGGTTAGTTCTCATTCCAATCTCAAAGAAAGGCAATGAGAAAGAATGTTTAAACTACCACACTATTACACTTATCTCACACACTAGCAAAGTAATGCTCAAAATTCTCTAAGCCAGGCTTCAACAGTACGTGAACCATGAACTTCCAGATGTTCAAGCTGGATTTAGAAGAGGCAGAGGAACCAGAGATCAAATTGCCAACATCCTTTGAATCATCAAAAAAGCAATAGAGTTCCGAAAAATATCTACTTCTGCTTTATTGACTATGCCAAAGCCTTTGACTGTGTGGATCACCACAAACTGGAAAATTCTGAAAAAGATGGGAACACCAGACCACTTGAACTGCCTCCTGAGAAACCTGTATACACATCAGGAAGCAATAGTTAGAACTGGACATGGAACAACAGACTGCTTCCAAATTGGGAAAGGAATTTGTCAAGGCTGTGTATTGTCACCTTGCTTATTTAATTTATATGCAGAGTACATCACATGGAATCCCAGGCTGAATGAAGCACAAGCTGGAATCAGGATTGCCAGGAGAAACATCAGTAACCTCAGATACGCAGATGACAACACCCTTATGGCAGAAAGAGAAGAAGAACTAAAGAGCCTCTTGATAAAAGTGAAAGAGGAGAGTGAAAAAGGTGGCTTAAAATTGAACATTCAGAACACTAAGATCATGGCATCCTGTCCCATCAATTCATGGGAAATAGACAGGGAAACAATGGAAACAAAAAGAAACTTTAGTTGAGGGGCTCCAAAATCTCTGTAGCTGGTGACTGCAGCCATGAAATTAAAAGACGCTTTTTCCTTGGAAGTAAAGCTATGATCAAAGTAATATATTGAAAAGCAGAGACATTACTTTACCAACAAAGGCCCTTCTAGTCAAAGCTATGGTTTTTCCAATAGTTATGTATGGATGTGAGAGTTAGACTATAAAGAAAGCTGAGTGCCAAAAAATTCATGCTTTTGAACTGTGGTGTTGGAGAAGACTCTTGAGCGTCCCTTGGACTGCAAGGAGATCTAACCAATCCATCCTAAAGGAAATCAGTCCTGAAAATTCATCAGAAGGACTGATGCTGAACTTGAAACTCCAATACTTTGGCCACCTGATGGGAAGAACTGACTCACTGGAAAAGATCTTGATGCTGGGAAAGTTTGAAGGCAGCAGGAGAAGAGGACAACAGAGGATGACATGGTTGAATGGCATCACTGACGGGATGGACATGAGTTTGAGTAGGGTCCAGGTGTTGGTGATGACAGGGAAGTCTGGTGTGCTGCAGTTCATGGAATCACAAAGAGCTGGACATGACTGAGTGACTGAACTGAACTGTTTTTAAGTGTAATTAGAGTCCCTGGAAGAGACAGTAAGATAAAGAGAGAACAGACATATTACAATGCCAGGAATAAGAAAGGTGATCTCCCCAGAGACTCTACAAGTACTAAAAGAGAATTATATGAACAACTTTATGTCAAGAAATTCTACAACTTTGATGACATGGACAAAGTCCTTGAAAGACATAAATTACCGGGCTTCCCTGGTGGTCTAGTGGTTAAGACTCAGAGCTCCCAATGCCAGGGGCCTGGGTTTGATCCCTGGTCAGGGAACCAGAGCCCACATGCTACAACTAAGACCCAGTACAGCCAAATAAATAAATAAAACAAAAAAAAAAACAAACAAAAAAAAGACATAAATTACCAAGGCTCACTTAAAAGGAAATAGATGTCTTGGATAGGTTAATGTTTATTTGTTGTTCTTTAGACTTCCCTGGTGGCTCAGAGGTTAAAGCGTCTGCCTCCAATGCGGGAGACCCGGGTTCGATCCCTGGGTCGGGAAGATCCCCTGGAGAAGGAAATGGCAACCCACTCCAGTATTCTTGCTTGGAGAATCTCATGGACTGAGGAGCCTTGTGGGCTGCAGTCCATGGGGTCACAAAAAGTCGGACACGACTGAGTGACTTTACTTACTTAGCATTATCAATATTCAGTCTCTAAGTCATTTATTTTGATTTCAACACAAACAGATTTTGAAACAGCTTTCTACTTTCCAACACCCACTACCATTGTCTTATTCCAAGCATCAAATTTTGTCTTTTACTTGAAGTATTACAGTAGCCACCAATGTTGCTTTTCAGAATAAATCTATGATGCACACTTTCTCAGATAAAGTATTAAACAAATTCCAGGTTTTTTCAAATTGGCCATATGATAAAATCTGCATTCTTATAATTTCATACATGATCTAGCTCATTTCCTGTCCCTTTGCACTTCTCATTTTATCCCCAGCAACTTGAAACCAGATGTACTTCCTCAAACAAACCATGCTCTTTCATGTTCCTGTGAATCTGTATAAGCTTTGCATTGACATGGACTGTTCTCTTTCTTGCTTTCTGGTGAAAACTAGTCATTCCTTGAAACCTTACTGTACCAAACTTGACCAGGTCATAGTTTCTTAGTTAACTGTCTGTACTTTGTGATTAATACAATAAAATCTATTGATAAACTTCCACTTTCAATGGATCTTTTATACATGATTTTATACCATCTGATATTCATCATTTGGAAAATATTCATTCACTGAGTTATAAATATCTTTTAAATATTGACATATTTTACTATACAATATCACAAAGTCACTTTTATTGTTATCACCACTAATGTTATCAGAAAAATCTTTAAGTATTGGGAATTTGTCAATCTCATAGAAGCGATAATAGTAACAAATTTCCAAAAATGCTCATTTCTGCTTGAAATCTTAAATATTATCATTATTGGCAAAAAATACTGCCAGTTATTTTCATTGAAGTAACAGACTCACCTCATTCACTTTTGAGAAAATATCAGCAACATATCCAAGTCTAAATAGCAATAGTTTACTTACATTCATCCTTAGTCTACCTACATGCATCTTTTCTAGTAAAAATAATTTTCTGAGAAAAAAAGTCTTTTGAGCACATACCTCAAACAACTGCATAAGTGCTTTTCCTTGAGACAATTGTAGTACTTCAATATACTGAAGTAATTTACAAGAGTTTCCATTTCATCAGAGAATAGTAAGACATATATATTAAGGTATATACATAAGTGTTAAGCTTTAATGAAATTAACAAATTTTATACTTCATCAAGGACATTCTTAAGTGAAACTAGTGGTGAAGAATGCAAAGACTAATCTTACAACACAGTAGTGTCACTGTGTTATTTCATACTAAAGCTCCTTCAGTTTTAACCATCACAGTTTTGGACCATCAATGTGAATATCAACACAATTAATGAATTAAAGGATTATTTAAAAAATAGTGTCATAGAGATTATAAAACTAAGTGAAGTCAGACAAAGACAAATATCATATGGTATCACTTATATATGGAATCTTTTAAGAAAATTGATGCAAATGAACTTACTTATCAAACAAAAACAGACTCACAGACATAGAAAACAAACTTATGATTACCAAAGGGAAAGCAGAGTGAGGCTTAGATTGGAAATTTGGGACTGGCATATACACACTAGTAAGTAAGTAAGTAAGTAAAGTCACTCAGTCATGTCCGACTCTTTGTGACCCCATGGACTGCAGCCCACCAGGCTCCTCAGTCCATGAGATTCTCCAAGCAAGAATACTGGAGTGGGTTGCCATTTCCTTCTCCAGGGGATCTTCCCGACCCAGGGATTGAACCCGGGTCTCCCGCATTGGAGGCAGACGCTTTAACCTCTGAGCCACCAGGGAAGTCATATACACACTACTGTATATAAATAGGTAACCAGTAAGGATGTACTGCATAGCACAGGAAAGGTTACTCAATATTCTATAACAATCTAAATTGTAAAAGAGTTTTTAAAATAATATTATATATATATATGTATGTGTGTGTGAGTGTGTATCACTTTTTTGAACACCTGAAACTGATAAAACATTGTAAATCAATTATAATCCAATATTTAAAAAAAAGAAAATTGTGTGAACGTTGTAAATTCTCTAAAAGGAACTTGCAGACTAAGCTTTGAGAAATAGAAAGTCATGACAGAGAATTATGGTACCTGCCAATGTCAAAATAACTGGGATTTAAGTAAATTTTCAAAAATTGTCTAGCTGAGATTTATTGAGTATTATTGAGGTTACCCTCTTCCTACAGGATTTCTTTACTTGAAATTACATTGTTCATCCTTTTTCTGGTTTCTATTGTCAGAGTATTCTCCTACAAGCCAGCTTACAGCCAGCAAATGCTTTTGAAAGTGTTTTTTTTTGTGTTTTGGAGGAAGTTTTTGGAGAAGGGATGGGGATTGGAAATAGAGAGGTGTGTGTAGGAAGGGGCTGTTATAACCGGACTGTTACTGAGATTACAATATGTGTTAACATATTGAAATTATTATGTTCTCACTACTCTGTTAAGCATTGAGGATATATTGGTCTATGAAGCAGAAATTTCCAAAAACTTTTTAGCTAATATTTGTCTATGTCCCAGTGGAATTTAGATACTAATAGAGTAAGTCAATTTGAGCTGTAGAGTAACTTAGGACAAATGGTTGCAGAAGTTATCCATACTGTGACTCTCATTTGGGATTCAAATAACATAATAGCCAAATCTTTTAATTCATCATAATTCAATGATATTTATTTTGCATAATAAGCCCACAAGTGAACAGCTGTGAATCTTTTGTAACCACTTTGTGTTCATGCCTATATTCATTGTAGCCTTTTGGGTCTACATTTCAGGATGCAACATTGCTTACATTTCATTTCTCTCTTTCACGTTTCATTTTCCTTGAGCCTGGGAGATTGACTTCTCACAGAAGGTTAACTAGCGATGTAGGGATTACAGAGACAAGCAAGCCATCAGCCTCACCAGTACCTAAAATGGCAATAGTCCTATAGAACTTGATGATAACCTGAGGGCATAAATGTCTCCCATTGTCACCTGGGGTTTTTTGTCAGTGTCACTCTCTGTGCAGTCAAGGTCTTTTTCAGAATCAGTTACAGTCATGAACTCAGTGCTTTACTAACTTTTCACTCCTCTGCTGTCAAAATCTAGGGAAATGATATTCACAAATGGAAAATCACATGTGATTTTAGCAGAGGGTCTACGAAGACTCATTAGCAAGTAAAAGCTTCAAATGGATAACAATGCCACTGAATTGAAACAAATCACCAAACTGATTCCATCTAAGTTGATTTGCCCTGTCCAGATGGTATAAGTCATTGAAACTATTTCCAAGAACAAGTTAACTATTTTAAAGGTGATTCAGGGAGGTGTGGTTGACAATGGCAAATGAGTTCAGCTTTGGTCCTGAGGGATAAGAATCTCTGTTCTGAATTACATTAAGCTCTGATGTTGATGTAATTCAATTAACTCTACTGGCTTCTCTTTTCTCATCTAATAAAATAGGACTATAAACACTTCAAACAAATATCATGAGTTTAAAAATGGAAGAGTGTATTAGAAAGTACATTGTACCTGTGAAATTTTTTAATGCTTTAAAAAAATAATTACTGTTCTAAAGAAGCACTGTAAACTTGAGTATTTCTAGAAATGGTCGTTACTTAGATACAAATGTTGACCTCTAAAATAGACATAAAATAGGTATAAAGCTATCTTTCCATTTTAAGTCCTCTTGTACTATTTATTCCTCCAGGGAGAAATAATACATTTCATAAGCAGTAAGAAGAAAAAGGCTACTATGTAGCTCAGTCAGTAAAGAATCTGCCTGCAATGCAGGAGTCCAGGGTTTGATTCCTGGGTCAGGAAGATCCCCTGGAGAAGGAAATGGCAACTTACTTCAGTATTCTTGACTGGTGAATCCCATGGACAGAGAAGTCTGGCAGGCTACAATCCATGGGGTCGAAAGAATCAGATGCGACTTAATGGCTAAACAACTACCACCACCACCAAGAAGAAAAAACAAGTATTTTCAATCCTTCCCTAAATTAAAGAAACATTTCTACTCTCACCTTCCATTTGTTCTTCCCTGAATGCCCATAACAAGTAGGATGTATTCTAGTTGTACAAAACTTTATTCTAGGACACACAACAAAAAAAATGTTCTTTTCTGCTACGTTTTTCATCTTCTACATAATTCTTTTTCTTTAATTCCTTCTCATCTATAGAAACTCAGCTGAAAGGCCACTTTTGTTGTGAAGTTATTCCTAATTCCCCAAGATAGAGCTAGTAGAATCTTATCTCTTTTCTCATCACATTGTGAACTAATTTTGTACAAGTAATAATGGAATATACATACCACCACTTATTACATTGTCTTCTAATTTTTTATCTGTTTTTTCCTCCCACTAGACTGTGAGATCATTAATGGCATTGATCATATCTTCCTCCCACTCTCTGTACCCAGTACAGTTCCAAGTACATAACTGTTGAGAGAAATAAATGAAAGATGAATATATCCTTGCAGCTAGACTTAGCTAGCCTGCTCTAGTATATAGCTATGTGACAGATGGGTACAAACCTGTGCTGTGTCAATTGTGACCCATCACTGACTAGGTGACCTCTCTGTGATATTCATGTAGATGTATTTCTCCCACCTTTACCTCCTTACTTACCCTGGCACTCCAGAGACTGTCTTAAATATGCCTCAAATGTGCTTATCCATAGCATTTTTTAAATAAGATATATTTGGCATTTAAAAACAGCATACAAGCAAGTATAAAGTCATTCATGTAAAGTGAAAACTTAACTTCCTTGTACTGACAAAATCCAAGTCAAAATTTGATCATAGAAGGAAAAAAATGTTTTGTTAGGTTTGTTGCCTTTTTTTTTTTTTTTTAGGTTTTCCCTCCTCTTTTATAGTACGCCCATAGAAAGGGTTAATTATAGGCATCAGCTCTAAACTTTTAATGGGATAGATATTTGAAGCTCACATAACTATTTGCCACTGCTTGGCCATTTGAGTTGTTTAAAATCTATAGCACATGATTTCCAATATCCCAGTGAAGAACAAAGGAAAAACACAAAGCAAATTTTAGAAACTCTATCTATGGCTTGCAGACTATAGGATTATTTTCAATATTTCTTGATTCTTTTTCCAGTAAGTTCTCCAACATTTTATGCCAGGAATTGGCTTTTTTTTTCTGTAAAGGAACAGATAGTAAATGTTTTAGGCTTTGTAGGTCAAGAGGCAAAATCAAGGATATTATGAAAGTACTTACATTATAAAGGAGAAAATAAACTGTCTATATTTTTCTTGACAAATTAAAAAGTATACTAAAAATAAGGAACTTTTTTCTAATACAAGTCTACTAATGAGAAGAATGAAATTATTATTATTATTATTATTTTTTGGAAAAGAAGCAGTAACATTTCATTTAGTTGGCATTCAAAATCATTGTTTTCAATCAATAGAATTAACTGCAAATTTCATTTGTTAATGCTAATCTGTAATGAATTTTAAGTATTTCATTTTTGAAACTGTCTTTTCACACAGATAGTTAATATATGTGGCATTCAGAATGCTGATAATTGCAGCATTATGCTTTATAGTAGCAGTGAGAAATGATAATAACATTATACAGAGTTTCTTTGGGAACTACTCAACTCTGCTGTTGTAGCACAAAATCATCCACAGAAAATGGATGAATGAGTATGGCTGTGTTTCAGTAAAACTTTATTTTGGGACTGATATATGAATTTCATAGAACTGTCACATCCCCAAATAGTATGCTTCTTCTGACTTTTTTCAATTGTTAAAAATGTAAAAATAAATCTCAGCTCATGGACTGAACAAAAGCAGGAGACAGGCTGGATGTGGCCCACTGACTATAGTTTGCTGACTCTGGCTCTATAGTATGCCCCTGGATTTCAGCCATGATGACAGCTGACTTTGGATGTAGTCAGTGGCAGAAAGTTCAGTGGTACAAAGAGACTGAAATGAAAATCAAAAAGAGAATATAGGTTGTTTCTTTTCACTAGGCCCTCTCTTAAATGTCCCATTTCCATATTTCTGCTCCCAGAATTCTACTCTCCTTCCCTTATGCCACCATCCCCAGACTGGCCATACTCATCACTCTGCAGTGCTGTGAACATGCTATCACCATATGGCAAGCAATTCACTCCTTCAGAATACAATATTTATACTGTTTCAAACTCTACTGCCTCTACTCTTAGGCAAGGAAAGAGTCCTGCAAAGTGGCTCATAGGCTTCTCATAAGAGGTGTGTGTGTGTGTGTGTGTGTGTGTGTGTATGTGTTTGTGTTGGCAATGAATGAAAGTCTAGGCCAATGAGCATGAATAGGGAACTAACTAAACCAATGGGCATACATGAGAGGAATACAGGGTAGAGTACCATGGTTCTGGGAGATTAAAGACGAGAATTAATGTGTTTTCATTGTGAATAGATGAATGTCAATGTGTTTCTATATGGTGATTAAGATGTAAGATGTTTGAATCTTCCCTGCTATCTATGGAAATGTAACTGTGCAATTGAGGAAAATTTTAATGAGAAGAATGGAATTCTTCCTTTGGGGAAGGGGGGAACCTTTCACTTGGGGTGCAAAGTTAGTATTTCTTAACATTAAAATTGATTGCAAATTTTGTTAATGCTGATCTGTGAAGAGATTTTACTGTATTTCTAAGTCAGAAAAGAAAAACTAAAAATGAATTTTAGGCAAGCGCATAAACTGCTAAATGTTTTAGGCCTAATTACCATGAAGCACAATGGAAGATATCATACCAAACAGAAAAAGAATATATGTAATATTCACATAACCATGATTCTTAACTCCATTTCTATAACTTACTAATTAAATGATATCAAGTTATTCAAACTCTCTAAGCATCTTGTTTTCCTATTTTAAACCTCACAAGGTAGGCATAATCATCTTCAATCTGTAGATGAGCCAGATATGTAACACACATAAGTATAACTCAAAACCATTCATTTTAATATTTATAAATGATGTATATCATTAAATGCATTCTATTAATTTTGTACTGATCATTGCTTGATAATAATAGCATATTGATCACATTATTCTCCTGGGAGTTCCTTTTACCCAAAGCCTACATACCCTACATTATCCTTTAAAGATCCACTCAGAATGCCACAAAATGCTATAAAGGGTTTAAGATAATCCCAGACCAAAACAACATCTCTCTTCTCTGAAGTGTCCCAGCTTGTACCTTTTTTCTTTTGGTATCTATTGCCTATTTTCAATTAAACTTACATTTATTCAAGTTATTCTATGCTTGGAATCATAGAATATTGGACCTAGAAGGGACATAAGATAACCTCTAACCCAAATCTCCTCATTTTACATAAGGGCCAAGAAAAACTGAAGGGCAAAATGGGTTGTCAAGAGTCACACAGAGATTTAAAAACAACTAAGATTTCTAATTTTGAATTTATTTTCCCACTATACTATTTGTCTCCAATTTCCAATTTTTATCTTACTTCTTCTGCTTTAACTAGGATCAATCAACAAGTCTTATCTCTTTATCTAGCTTTCATTTCCTTTCAAATTCTACTCACAACACTATATTCCATGACATAATAAATATAGACCAGCAACTACTAGTTTTTAATCTATAATTTTGTCTTTTCATCACAAATCTCTTCCCAGTTCAAGTCAGAGTATCATTTGCTGTCAAATTAACTCTCCAAAAACATCAGTTGTCATTCTACTACTCAAAACAATATTCAGGACTCTATTTTTCACATAACTACCTGGATTTGGAAGTTCTTCACAACTTAGACTTGCTTTGCTGCTGATTAAAAATACTGAAGAAATAACTTAGGTAAATTGGAAGTGGTCAAACAGGAGATGGCAAGAGTGAACATTGACATTTTAGGAATCAGTGAACTAAAATGGACTGGAATGGGTAAATTTAACTCAGATGACCATTATATCTACTACTGTGGGCAAGAAACCCTTAGAAGAAATGGAGTAGATATCATAGTCAATAAAAGTCATAGTACTGCATGCGATACTTGGATGCAATCTCAAAAAGGACAAAAAGATTTCTGTTCATTTCCAAGGAAAACCATTCAATATCACATTAATCCCAGTCTATGCCCCGACTAGTAATGTTTGAAGAAGCTGAAGTTGACCTGCAAGACCTTCTAGAACTAACACCCCCCAAAAGATGTCCTTTTCATTATAGGAGACTGGAATGCAAAAGCAGGGAGTCAAGAAATACCTGGAGTAACAGGCAAATTTGACCTTGGAGTACGGAATGAAGCAGGGCAAAGGCCAATAGCATTTTGCAAAGAGAATGCACTGGTCATAGCAAACACGCTCTTCCAACAACACATGAGAAGACTATACATCAACCTCACCAGATGGTCAATACCAAAATCAAACTGATTATACTTTTTACAGCCAAAGATGGAGAAGCTCTATACAGTCAGCAAAATCAAGGCCGGGAGCTGACTATGGCACAGATCATGAACTCTTTATTGCCAATTCAGACATAAATTGAAGAAAGTAGGGAAAAACCACTAGACCATTCAGGATGACCTAAATCAAATCCCTTATGATTAAACAGTGGAGGTGAGAAATAGATTAATGGACTAGATCTGATAGACAGAGTGCCTGATGAACTATGGATGGAGGTTCATGACATTGTACAGGAGGCAGGGATCAAGACCATCTCCAAGAAAAAGAAATGCAAAAAGGTAAAATAGCTGTCTGAGGAAACTTTAGCAATAGCTGTGAAAAGAAGAGAAGCCAAAAGCGAAGGAGAAAAGGAAAGATATACTCATTTGAATGCAGAGTTCCAAAGAATACAGATCTCTTCAAGAAAATTAGAAATGCCAAGGGAACATTTTATGCAAAGATGGGCTCGATAAAGGACAGGAATGGTATGGACCTAAAAGAAACAGAAGCTATTAAGAAGAGGTGGCAAGAATACACAAAAGAACTATACAAAAAAGATCTTCACAACCCAGATAATCACAATGGTGTGATCACTCATCTAGAGGCAGACATCCTGGAATGTGAAGAAAAGTAGGCCTTAGGAAGCATCACTACTAACAAAGCTAGTGAAAGTGATGAAATTCCAGTTGAGCTATTTCAAATCTTAAAAGATGATGCTGAGTAAGTGCTGCACTTACTATGCCAGCAAATTTTGAAAACTCAGCAGTGGCCACAGGACTGGAAAATATTAGTTTTCATTCCAGTCCCTAAGAAAGGCAATGTCAAAGAATGCTCAAATTACTACACAATTGCAGTTATCTCAAATGCTAGTATGTACATAACAGTACTTAAACCATGAACTTCCAGATTTTGAAGCTGGATTTAGAAAAGGCAGAGAAACCAGAGATCAAATTGCCAACATCTGCTGGATCATGATAAAAGCAAGAGAGTTCCAGAAAAATATCTACTTCTGCTTTATTGACTATGCCGAAGCCTTTGATTGTGTGGACCACAATAAACTCTGGATAATTCTTCAAGAGATGGGAATACCAGACCACCTGACCTGCCTCTTGAGAAATCTGTAGGCAAGTCAGGAAGCAACTATTAGAACTGGACCTGGAACAACAGACTAGTTCCAAATAGGGAGAGGAATATGTTAAGCCTTTCTATCATCACCCTACTTATTTAATTTATATGCAGAATCCATCATGAGAAATGCTTGGCTGGATGAAGCACAAGCTGGAATCAAAATTGCCTCAATTGCAGTTATCTCAAATGCTAGTATGTACATAACAGTACTTAAACCATGAACTTCCAGATTTTGAAGCTGGATTTAGAAAAGGCAGAGAAACCAGAGATCAAATTGCCAACATCTGCTGGATCATGATAAAAGCAAGAGAGTTCCAGAAAAATATCTACTTCTGCTTTATTGACTATGCCGAAGCCTTTGATTGTGTGGACCACAATAAACTCTGGATAATTCTTCAAGAGATGGGAATACCAGACCACCTGACCTGCCTCTTGAGAAATCTGTAGGCAAGTCAGGAAGCAACTATTAGAACTGGACCTGGAACAACAGACTAGTTCCAAATAGGGAGAGGAATATGTTAAGCCTTTCTATCATCACCCTACTTATTTAATTTATATGCAGAATCCATCATGAGAAATGCTTGGCTGGATGAAGCACAAGCTGGAATCAAAATTGCCTGGAGAAATATCAATAACCACAGAGAAATAGATGACATCACACTTATGGCAGAAAGCAAAGAACTAAAGAGCCTCTTGATGAAAGTGAAAGTTCAGTTCAGTCACTCAGTCGTGTCCGATTCTTTGCAACCCCATGAACCACAACACAGCAGGCCTCCCTGTCCATCACCAACTCCTGGAGTCTACCCAAACCCATGTCCATTGAGTCTGTGATGCCATCCAACCATCTCATCCTCTGTCATCCCCTTTTCCTCCTGCCCTCAATCTTTCTCAGCATCAGGGTCTTTTCAAATGAGTCAGCTGTTCGTATTAGGTAGCCAGAGTATTGGAGTTTCAGCTTCAACATCAGTTCAGTTCAGTTCAGTCGTGTCTGACTCTTTGCGACCCCATGAATCGCAGCACGCCAGGCCTCCCTGTCCATCACCAACTCCTGGAGTTCACTCA